>CM061750.1:200312086-200806290 GCA_030979885.1 Lolium multiflorum
TTCTTACCCAGTCTTAATTTTTTTTACCAGGACAAATAATTTGTTGGAGATGACATATTTTCCATTTTTAGCAAAACATCGATTCCTCACAACTTATCTTCAAATGCCGGTGGCAGATTTTCTGATGTATTTGTTGACTAAGATGCAATTCTCAATGCTCTTAGCCTTTTTTTAGACATCGGTATTGTGATGCTCTTTTATGAAAGGTATCGGTGGAAAATTCTTTGAGTGATAAACTTGTTGCGGGTTCAATGAAATCGTAGTAATCGCAACTTTGCTACAACCAATGATGTATGTTTTGGCGGCAGCCCCCGAATAAATCGAGGAAACTATGACCGCTATCGACTCCGTCGCTCTCAGTACCTCCTTGTTCAATGTACCAGCATGGGTCTTCCATAAGTAGTTTTATCCTTGCCATCAACAGCACTCGCATGTTTCCTGAGGCTTTGGCAAAGGATAATCGTATGCTGTTATTTTGTAAATCCCTTTAATTACCATCCATTGCAGCGCTCGTATTTTTCCGAGGCTTTAGATTATAATTTCTGGTATAACCAGTACAATCGACCCTCGATCTTTTTTATCGGGTTCACTTTATGTACTTATATTTTGAAGTCAATGCCCGCGGTATTATATGCGAAATAATCTTGAAAAAATTGTTCGGGTGTCCCGAATCAACTCAATACTCGAATAAACGAAACTCGAATCATTATTAATAAGTCTATGACGATAAGATAAGCTAATACTGCTATGGCTAAGAAAGCCTTATTGAAAGTAAAATTCTATGAAAATGAAGATGTATGTCACCGCTCGTCTTCTTAAGTAAGAGGAGGGTCCTTCTTATCTGATCCATGCCCGAGGAGCCGGTAGCTCGAAGTGCTAATGATTTCGGTGCGGTGCCGATTGTTTCCTTAGGAGTACTTGCGATTATCGCCAGAGTATAGCGCCTTCGACTGAGACTTTGTCATCAACTACCGAAGGTGCAATAGCTGGAACTGCCATTGCAGAATCATCAGGCGCTGTCATCCTCCTTGAGATCCTCCACCTCCAGCACTGCCGGCGCGACCGGAGTACGTTCTGCCGGTTCCCAACTAGCCGTGGGCGGTATCGGAGCTCGTCGTGATCGACAGCGACGAGGAGAACCAGTAGGCGTAGGCGTTTAGGTTTTTTTTCATGTGTTCAACTATGTAAATTATGTTTTCATGTCATAAAAAATGGAAATTCGAGAAAAATGCATCGTGCCGCTGGAGCCACCCCCTACGCAAACGGACGCGCGGTCGATTTCGACCATTTCGACCGACGCAAACGGACGCGCGCGGACATTTTCGACGCTGAAATGCATCGCCCCGTTGGAGATGCTCTAAGTGGAACGGTGTCGAGGGTGCTCTTCGGCAATGCCCTCCATTAGGGGCTTAGGGTTGATGGAATCCTGCAAGCTGACACGAGACATCGGTTCACAGACAAGCGGGGAGAGCGATTTACCCAGGTTCGGGGCCCTCGATGAGGTAAAACCCTTACGTCCTGCCTGTCTGTTCTTGATTATGATGAATATTGGTTACAATGGGGTGCCGAATAGTTCGGCTGAGATCTCGTCGAGATGGCTAAGTACTAGGGTAACCTAGGTCTAAGCTTCTGTTGGCTAAGATCGCTAAGATTGATCGTGTCCCTCGACAGCCCCTCTCCTAGCCTTTATATAGGAGGCCAGGTCTCAAGAGGTCTAATCGAGTACGACTAGGTTTACAGTAGATCTAACTCTAAACTTTCCTCGTTCGGCTCTTCCGCGTCTTGTACTTCAAGGAATCTTCCGTTGCACCGTCCTAGTGGCCCACCTTGCCATCGGGTATCTTCATGGGCCTCCAGCTGGACCGTATAGGGTAGAGCAACATTGGTTACCCGAAGGGTAATGCCCACGTCAGTAGCCCCCGAGTGTCTAGCCGAACATAGTTCGGGTAGAGACTGAAGCATGTCTTCTTCCGATGTCCTTCTCCTTGATCGTTCTTGTTTTCCTTCTGTTTGTATCACCTTCTTTTATCGGGTGCGCGTCAGCGCTCCCGATGGGACTAGCCCCCGAGTCTAGGTGCGGATGCTTGCAATCCGTGCATAGACTCAAGTTGTACCACTCGAACATTTTGCTCTGCCGAAGTTTTTCCGCGAATCTTCGTAGGTCATCCGATATATTTTCTTCATGCAAGGGATAATGAGTAACGTGCCCAACTTTTGCTTGTTAACTGCTAATGGCAAAACAACATTACCCTACACAGAATCAAGTCCCCGGGCATGATCCTGGAGTTCAAAAAATTCTGTCGGTTGCGCGTCCAGCGCTCCCGATGGGAGTAGTCCCCGAGTCTGGGCATGGGTGCTTGTAACCAGGTGCAGACTCGAGTCGAGCAACTCTCTCTTCCTTCAAGGCTTATTTCTTCGAGTCTTCATTCTGTCGGGTGCGCATCCAGCGCTCCCGATGGGAGTAGCCCCCGAGTCTAGGTGCGAATGCTTGCAATCCGTGCGTAGACTCAAGTTGACCATCCGATACCTTTTCATTCCTTCGCACGCTTTGAGAATTTCTCATGACGTCATTGATGACGCTTTACTAATATCTTGATTTTGACTGACAGGACGTAACCTGCTGGGCCTATCCTTTCTTTGTCTGACCCTTTTCGCACGCTACCAAGGCGTCTCCTCAATTTCTGCAATGTTTAATAGAAAAGATCCACTGAATGAACCGGTAGCAACGACACGTGCCTGCGCAGCTCTTAAGTTCTCCCTAAAACTCCAAAGGGCAAAAATCCCTAATCTTCTCCCACATTTTCCGTAGCATCTTCTCGTTCTTCTTCTTCCTCCCTTCGCTACTGCTGCGCCACCACCACCACTTTTCCGATCTTCCCCAGATCACGCAATGGTGAAGAAAAGAGCCTTACCGCCACCGCCGCTTTACTAGCGGGCGCCGCCGCCAAATCTCCCTCGAATCTTCCGAAGGAGCGCCCCCAACGCTCCCTCACCGCTGCCAGCGCCCGCCAAGTTCGGTGGCCAAGCCCGGAGATTGGATAGCGTCAACCGTCACCAAACGTGATGAGAAGAGATCCCGAAGCTGGGATTAATCTCTCCGACGAGGGGAATGTGATCTTTCCAGGTGCGATTTCTCGGCCTAATCCCCCTGCTGGCTTTACCGTGATGTTCTTGTCGTTCCTATATCGGGGTCTTTCGCTCCCGCTCATGAATTCCTCCTCTATCTCTTGCGAACGTACGAGATCCAATTATGGCAACTCACTCCCAACTCAATCCTCCACGTTGCTGTGTTCATCACCCTTTGCGAGGCATTTCTGGGCATCAAACCTCATTTTGGGTCGTGGAAAAAGATCTTCTATGTGAAGAGATACAGCAGTAGTAATGGATCCTTTGTCACTGGAGGAGTGAGGTTTGTAGTTCAGAGGTTAATTACTTCAATTTCCCAATGAGAGATTTTGTGCAAGGGTGGAGACTGAAATGGTTTTACATCAAGGATTCCTTGTCACCCGAATCCCAGCTTCCTTGCTTTACCGACGTTCTTGAAGCCAAGCCTAAGAATTCCTGGAAGAACATTCTCTCTCCCGACGAAAAAGTAGCAGCCGATGAATTATTTGCCAAATTTCTTCGAATCAAAGAGGCCGATGGCCAAACCATGGTCGGCACAGAAGTAGCGGCAGTGTTTCTGAAACGTCGAGTCCAACTAGTCATGGCCAGAGTTCACCCGATGTGGTTGTATTCAGGTCCAAAGGATGAGACCAGGATTAATGCTGCCGAACTGTCGGAAAAGGAACTGCTCGATGAAGTCCGTCGCCTTACTTTCTTTAGTCAAGAAGACTCGATCCCCTTGATATCTACTTACACTCCCCTTGATGCCGACCATCCACCGCCAGAGGTAACTTTCCCTTTTCGAATTCTTACCATGCTATTTTTACTTAGTCAACATAATCACCACTATTCTTATTTCTTTTCCTTTCGTGACCCCCATAGTCCCTGGGATTTGCACGATTCGCCGAACGATACTTCCGAGGGAAGAGGCCCTTCAGCACCCGTTGATTTTCACACTGTCGACGGCCCGAAAGCGATCACGATGATCCGATAGATTCGAAACTGTTCACACCGATCTTCCTCCCTCACCTGATGACGTTTGCAACACGAGGGATCAGTGCGTGATGATGACGCTGATCATGATGCCTTTGTTAATTCAGCTGCGGAGGAGATCAGGGCTTCACCCGTGAAGAGATCAATCGGCGGTTTTGCCGACGAAGATGATCTCCTCGATATGTAAGTTCCTTCTTCCTTTTTGCTATATTGTATCCCCTTGTTTCTCGCATTCTTCTCATAACTTATGTCGATCATTTCCTTTTTGTAGTGACGAAGGTTTCGCTGAGCCTCCGTCTAAGAAAGCCAGATCTGATGCTGTTCCACCGGCGCGTTGCCTTCCGGCTTCGGCTCCTAAAGCAGCTCCCGCTCAGCATCGATCGCTTCTTCCCTTTCCAAGGGGAAAGATGTTCCCGCGCCACCACGACTCCTCCTTCGTAATTCCTTTTTGAATACAACGCGAATTTCTTGAAATATGCCTTGTCTAACGATTCTTTGTAAAACATCCTTTTTTCCTTAAGGATCTGCGAGGTGTTATATCTTCTTTGGAGGCCTTTGCCTCTCAATTTACCTCTCTGGAGGCGGACAAAATTCGGCTGCAGGAGGAAGTTAAATCTTCCTCTTCGAAGTTGGACGGTGCCATTAAAAAGGCTGCCACAGCTCGCCAGGAGGTCGACTCCCTGAAAGAGGAGCTGGGCAAACTGAAGGAGAGGCTGAAAGAGGAGGAAGCTCGGGCAGCTGAAAAGGATGAACTCCTTCGTCAGTCTTCCTTGGCTCTACTTGGTAAGCTCTTTTATACACCACTGTCGATTATTACTCTTATGGATTCGTTTCTTTATCAATGATCTTTTCCAATTCATTTTCTTGCAGAAGCCGCCAACATTCCTGATGCTGCCTTGGACAAGGTTCCAAACAACTCTCCGGCAAATGGTGTGTCGATGGCTCTTGCCTCCCACCAGCTTACACGGGAGCTTCTTGAAAAGGGAAAGGTGCCCGGCGCGGATGCATTTGATGATTTTCCCCAAGATCAAGCAGGACAAAACTCGGGGCTTGATCGATGCCTTCGCGGTTGACACCAAGGAGGTTATCGAGGTATTCAAGCGTACTTCGCGTACCTATGGTGCCCTCCTTGCCTTCCAACTTATGATGGGTCATGGCTTTAAGGCTGACATCGAAGAAATGACTAAGGAGCTGCCGAAAGAGCAAGATGGGCAATTCGTTGACTTAAGTGCCTTTAAACGTCTGCCCTTACTTGTGCTCGCCAGCTCCTTGAGCTAGTTTCGTCAAGAAAGACATCGGCTGGGCCCAGTCTATCGACTCAGACCCAAGCTCCTTGATTTTTGTAACAAACTTATCTTCGGGCTGATGTGAAACATTGTTCTGTTGCAAAACTTGTGTTTGTAATAAACCCCGTGCTGGCAATGTTGCTAGCACACCTTTATTATGATATTTTTTCTTGCACTTCTCCCGATGGGAGTTTCTTTGGATGCTCAATTTAACCATGTCTATCATCCCTTTTTAACGTTGTTTCCTGCAGGTTTTCCCAGTGCCTTCATTTGTCGATGACTCTTCGGGTGCTCTTCCTGAAGGTGATCGGATCCAGCGTATGAAAGATCGGATCACTCAGATGGAAAAGGACTTGCGCAGTACTTACGCCTTAGCTGCTATTGTCAATAAGAAGAGCGAGATTGCAGCCGACGTGGAGCGGTACGCTCTTACTGAGCTGCATAAAGCTACCGAGAGTTTGAACTGTAAGTTTCTTGATCCCGACGCCCTTTTGTCAACAACGCCTTGTCTGATCCTCTATTTATTTCTCTGCCAGTCATAGCTCTAAACCGTGCGGAAGAGAACAAACGGATTCACGAGCGTGTGCATGCTTTAACCCAGCTGTCCTCAGCCGAAGAGATTTTCTGGCGGGAACACTCGAAGGCTTCGGCTGTCGCACAATTTCAGGATCGGGTTCAGCAAGTCCACCATTTCTTCGACAAGTGCTACAAAGCTATGAGGGTGGTTTGGAAGACGATGTTCCCTTTAAACGCAGTTCCCCCTACGCTGCTGACTTTGATGTCTGAGTTTGGAAATGCCAAGAAGATTCGAGACTTGGTGCGAGCTCAAGTTTTTGCAGGGGCCAGGTTTACACTTGCCCTTGTTCTTGCTCGTTATCCTCGCAAGTTTGCTGTCTATTGCCAACGCAACTGGTGACTTGGAGGCACTGTATCCGAAGGTATCGTTGCCTGCCAATATAATTGTCGACAAACTTGAGGAGGACTCAAAGGTACCTGAGGAAAGAGAAACTCCGCAAGGGTGATTTCAGGGGTTAAGGTTGTTTTGTAAATAGTTATTTTGGCTACTTCATCCAAGTGTTTTAGATTATATAATGGAGCCCTTTTGTTCGGTAGATACATGTATATGTACTTTTACCGTGTTAATGCCGTTGGCAAATTTTGAAGGAGCAAATCTTAATTGCCCGTTTAAATGTATGTGTACTCGTTGGTCAGCAAATCATTTGAGTGATCAGCTCGTGTTGCAGGTTTTGCTAAACCTGTTGTATGCGCAACTTTGCTTTCAACCGATGTATGTTTCGACAGGCACTCCCGAATATTTCGGGTGTAGTGATTCTGCCGATGAGCCCGTTGTTCTTTGATATTTCCATAAGTAAAATATCGAACGTGGGTTGTGTTTATATGTATTTCCGAACTCTTGCTATTTACGGCACTCGTAGAGGCATCTATAGCAGAGGGAAGGATTAACATCCTTGTTTGCTTTGTATCTTTTAGCACTCGTAGAGGCTTTTCTTTTGAAGCACGATCTTCTGCCGCGGACTATGTTGCATGGTGATGCGGCTGACGTTTTGGATTACGCAATGCTTAACAAAGGATCGAAACTTAAGCTCTCATTAATAAGGTAAGCACGAGACTAGAGGGCGAAAAAAGGAAGGCCCTGTTTAAAATAAAGGGAAAAATTAAACGCTGATAAATTGCTTAAGCAAGGAAGGGGTTCTTCTCATCTTCTGGCTTTTTCACCACGTTAGTGGTTGCTGCAGCGTTGTTGATTTCACCAAGGTCTGGGCAGTGGTTGCCAGCGTCTTGTTGTCTTCTATGCCTTCTGTGCCATCAACTTCCGAACCCTTTGCGCCGGCTTTTGCTGCCGAAGCTCTGCCGAAGCTTCGCTGCCGAGGCTTTAAGAGCAAGGTCGGCTGGCTTCTTCTTGATTTCCCTGTCCTGTTTCTCCTCCTTGATTTCGCGTATCGACAGCTTGGGTGGAGGATTGATAATTTCTTGTTTGAACCCAAACTTCGCAGCAATCCTCTGAAAATCGCGATCACAATTGTCCGAGCGCGAAAAACTTCCATAGACTGTGATGTTTGTCCCGTTGTTCCCAGGCATTTTCAGCTTGAGGTATGCGTAGTGCGGCACAGCCATGAACTTGGCATAAGCTGGTCTTCCGAGTATAGCGTGATACTGTGACTCCCAGTTCACTACTTCAAACTCGATCTTTTCCTTCCTGAAGTTGTCGGTTTTGCCAAAGACAACGTTCAGGTAAACTTTGCCAAGAGAGTAACCCGGTGCGTTGGAAGGATCCCATGGAAACAAGTGTCTGTTTCTTCTAGCATCCTCATGGTGATCCCCATACTTTTGATTGTGTCGACGAATATCAGGTTTAGCCCGCTTCCACCATCCATAAAGACTTTGCTCATCTTGAACCCCCCGATTTGTGCCTCGACTACTAAGGCAGCGTGTCCTGGTTTTGGTATGGTCATCGGGTGATCTGCTCGACTGAACGTAATGTTCTGAGAGGACCACTCGACATACTCGGGGATGTTCGCCATGATGCTTTCAGCCAGATTAATCTCTCGGGTGAGCTTCTTCATCTCTGATACGTCTCCGACGTATCGATAATTTCTTATGTTCCATGCTACTTTATTGATGATACCTACATGTTTTATGCACATTATATGTCATATTTATGCATTTTCTGGAACTAACCTATTAACAAGATGCCGAAGAGCCAGTTGCTGTTTTCTGCTGTTTCAGGAATCCTAGTAAGGAAATATTCTCGGAATTGGACGAAATCTTCGCCCAGGGTCCTATTTTTGCACGAAGCTTCCAGAAGACCGAAGAGGGAAGGAAGTGGGGCCACGAGGCGCCAGACCATAGGCCGGCGCTGCCAAGCCCCGGCCGCGCCGACCTAGGGTGTGGGGCCCTGTGTGGCCCCCCGCGTCTCTTTCGCCTACTTAAAGCCTCCATCGCGAAACCCCCAGTACCGAGAGCCACGATACGGAAAACCTTCCAGAGACGCCGCCGCCGCGAATCCCATCTCGGGGATTCAGGAGATCGCCTCCGGCACCCTGCCGGAGAGGGGATTCATCTCCCGGAGGACTCTACACCGCCATGGTCGCCTCCGGAGTGATGAGTGAGTAGTTCACCCCTGGACCATGGGTCCATAGCAGTAGCTAGATGGTCGTCTTCTCCTTGTTGTGCTTCATTGTTGGATCTTGTGAGCTGCCTAACATGATCAAGATCATCTATATGTAATTCTATATGTTGTGTTTGTCGGGATCCGATGGATAGAGAATACTATGATTATGGTGATTATCAATCTATTGTTTATGTGTTGTTTATGATCTTGCATGCTCTCCGTTACTAGTAGAGGCTCTGGCCAAGTTTTTGCTCTTAACTCCAAGAGGGAGTATTTATGCTCGATAGTGGGTTCATGCCTTCATTGACACCTGGGACAGTGACAGAAAGTTCTAAGGTTGTGATGTGCTGTTGCCACTAGGGATAAAACATTGATTCTATGTCTAAGGATGTAGTTGTCGATTACATTACGCACCATACTTAATGCAATTGTCTGTTGCTTAGCAACTTAATACTGAATGGGGTTCGGATGATAACCTGAAGGTGGACTTTTTAGGCATAGATGCAGTTGGATGGCGGTCTATGTACTTTGTCGTAATGCCCAATTAAATCTCACTATATTTATCATATCATGTATATGCATTGTTATGCCCTTCTCTATTTTGTCAATTGCCCGACTGTAATTTGTTCACCCAACATGCTTTTATCTTATGGGAGAGACACCTCTAGTGAACTGTGGACCCCGGTCCTATTCTTTACATAGCATACAATCTACTGCAATTGTGTTTTACTGTTTTCTTGCAAACAATCATCTTCCACTCGATACGCTTAATCCTTTGTTACAGCAAGCCGGTGAGATTGACAACCTCACTGTTTCGTTGGGACAAAGTACTTTGGTTGTGTTGTGCAGGTTCCACGTTGGCGCCGGAATCCCTGGTGTTGCGCCGCATCACATTTCGCGACCATCAGCCTTCAACGT
Organism: Lolium multiflorum; assembly: GCA_030979885.1. Taxonomy (NCBI): domain Eukaryota; kingdom Viridiplantae; phylum Streptophyta; class Magnoliopsida; order Poales; family Poaceae; genus Lolium; species Lolium multiflorum. The sequence continues at coordinate 200,321,522 of CM061750.1, forward strand.
GCTTCTTGGCTCCTACTGGTTCGATTAAACCTTGGTTTCTTTCTGAGGGAAAACTTGCTACTGTGCGCATCATACCTTCCTCTTGGGGTTCCCAACGAACGTGTGAGTTACACGCCATCAAGCTCTTTTTCTGGCGCCGTTGCCGGGGAGATCAAGACACGCTGCAAGGGGAGTCTCCACTTCTCAATCTCTTTACTTTGTTTTTGTCTTGCTTTATTTTATTTACTACTTTGTTTGCTGCACCTAATCAAAATACAAAAAAATTAGTTGCTAGTTTTACTTTATTTATTGTCTTGCTCTCTATATCAAAAACACAAAAAAATTAGTTACTTGCATTTACTTTATCTAGTTTGTTTTATTTACCGTTGCTAAAATGAATACCCCTGAAAATACTAAGTTGTGTGACTTCACAAATGCAAATAATAATGATTTCCTATGCACACCTATTGCTCCACCTGCTACTACAGCAGAATTCTTTGAAATTAAACCTGCTTTACTGAATCTGGTTATGAGAGATCAATTTTCTGGTGTTAGTTCTGATGATGCTGCTGCCCATCTCAATAATTTTGTTGAACTTTGTGAAATGCAAAAGTATAAAGATGTAGATGGTGATATTATTAAATTGAAAGTGTTTCCTTTCTCATTAAGAGGAAGAGCTAAAGATTGGTTGCTATCTTTGCCTAAGAATAGTATTGATTCATGGACTAAATGCAAGGATGCTTTTATTGGTAGATATTATCCTCCCGCTAAAATTATATCTTTGAGAAGTAGCATAATGAATTTTAAGCAATTAGATACTGAACATGTTGCTCAAGCATGGGAGAGAATGAAAACTTTGGTAAAGAATTGCCCAACCCATGGACTGACTACTTGGATGATCATCCAAACCTTCTATGCAGGACTAAATTTTTCTTCGCGGAATTTATTGGATTCAGCTGCTGGAGGTACCTTTATGTCCATCACATTGGGGGCGGCTACAAAACTTCTTGATGATATGATGATAAATTACTCTGAATGGCACACGGAAAGAGCTCCACAAGGTAAGAAGGTAAATTCTGTTGAAGAAACCTCTTCCTTGAGTGATAAGATTGATGTGATTATGTCTATGCTTGTGAATGGTAGATCTAATGTTGATCCAAATAATGTTTCTTTAGCTTCATTGGTTGCTCAAGAAGAAAATGTTGATGTGAATTTCATTAAAAATAATAATTTCAACAACAATGCTTATAGGAACAACTCTGGTAATAATTATAGGCCATATCCTTCTGCTAATGGTAATGGTTATGGTAATTCTTATGGGAATTCTTACAACAATAATAGAAGTGTACCCTCTGGTCTTGAAGCTATGCTTAAAGAATTTATTAGTACACAAACTGCTTTTAACAAATCTGTTGAGGAAAAGCTTGATAAAATTGATACTATTGCTTCTAGAGTTGATAGACTTGCCTCTGATGTTAATCTTTTAAAATTGAAAGTTATGCCTAATAATGATATTGATAATAAGATTACTACTACAGCAAATGCCATCCAAGTTAGAATTAATGAGAATATAAGATTAATGGCTGAATTGCGTGCTAGGTGGGATAGAGAAGAAAATGAAAAACTAGCTAAAGAGAATAATGTAGCTAAAGTTTGGACTATCACCACCACTAGTAATGCTAATTCTTCACATGTTGCTGCACCTCCTACTATCAATGGTAAAATAATTGGTGTTGGCAATGTTTCTACTCCTAGTGCAAAGCGAACAAAACTGCCTGAAATTGCTAAAACTGCTGAAACTGCTTGTGATAAAACTGCTGAAATTTTTTCCAACCTTGGGAACAATGATCCCATTGCTGTAGCTCATAATGATTTAGATTTTGATGATTGTCACATCTCTGAAGTTATAAAGTTCTTACAAAAACTTGCTAAAAGTCCTAATGCTAGTGCTATAAATTTAGCCTTTACAAAACATATTACAAATGCTCTCATAAAAGCTAGAGAAGAGAAACTAAAACTTGAAACTTCTATTCCTAGAAAGTTAGAAGATGGTTGGGAGCCCATCATTAAAATGAAATTCAATGACTTTGAATGTAATGCTTTATGTGATCTTGGTGCAAGTATTTCTGTTATGCCTAAAAAGATTTATGATATGCTTGACTTGCCACCATTGAAGAATTGTTATTTGGATGTTAATCTTGCCGATAATGTTAAAAAGAAACCTTTGGGGAGGATTGATAATGTGCATATTACGGTTAACAATAACCTTGTCCCCGTTGATTTTGTTGTTTTGGATATCGAATGCAATGCATCTTGTCCTATTGTGTTGGGAAGACCTTTTCTTCGAACCGTTGGTGCTGTTATTGATATGAGGGAAGGTAATATTAAATATCAATTTTCTCTCAAGAAAGGTATGGAACACTTCCCTAGAAAGAGAATGAAGTTGCCTTTTGATTCTATTATTAGAACAAGTTATGATGTTGATGCTTCTACTCTCGATGTTACTTGATTTGCACTTTCTGCGCCTAGCTGAAAGGCGTTAAAGAAAAGCGCTTATGGGAGACAACCCATGTTTTTTTTACTACAGCAATTTTTTGTTTTGTTGAGTCTTGGAAGTTGTTTACTACTGTAGCAACCTCTCCTTATCATGTTTTTGTGCCAAGTAAAGTTTCTATGTCAAAGTTGATGTTATATTTGGGATCGCTGCGCAGAAACAGCATTGCTGTCTGTCACGAATCTGGGCACAGTTCTCTGTAGAAAATTCGAAAAAATCTGCCAATTTACGAGCGTGATCCTCAGATATGTACGCAACTTTCATTAGTTTTGAGTTTTTCCATTTGAGCAAGTCTGGTGCCAGCTTTAAATTCGTCTTTACGGACTGTTCTGTTTTTGACAGATTCTGCCTTTTATTTCGCATTGCCTCTTTTGCTATGTTGGATTCATTTCTTTGATCCATTAATGTCCAGTAGCTTTATGAAATGTCCAGAAGTGTAAAGAATGTTTGTGTCACCTCTGAATATGTGAATTATTAATTGTGCACTAACCCTCTAATGAGTTTGCTTGAAGTTTGGTGTGAAGGAAGTTTTCAAGGGTCAAGAGAGGAGTATGATATACTATGATCAAGAGGAGTGAAAGCTCTAAGCTTGGGGATGACCCCGTGGTTCACCCCTGCATATTCTAAGAAGACTCAAGAGTCTAAGCTTGGGGATGCCCAAGGCATCCCCTTCTTCATCGACAACATCATCAGGTTCCTCCCCTGAAACTATATTTTTATTCAGTCACATCTTGTGTTCTTTACTTGGAGCGTCGGTTTGTTTTTGTTTTTGTTTTTGTTTTTGTTTGAATAAGATGGATCCTAGCATTCACTTTGTGGGAGAGAGACACGCTCCGCTGTTGCATATGGACAAATATGTCCTTAGGCTTTACTCATAATGTTCAAGGCGAAGTTTCTTCTTCGTTAAATTGTTATATGGTTGGAATTGGAAAATGCTACATGTAGTAATTCTAAAATGTCTTGGATAATGTGATACTTTGCAATTGTTGTGCTCATGTTTAAGCTCTTGCATCATATGCTTTGCACCCATTAATGAAGAAATACATAGAGCATGCTAAAATTTGATTTGCATATTTGGTCTCTCTAAGGTCTAGATAATATCTAGTATTGAGTTTTGAACAACAAGGAAGACGGTGTAGAGTCTTATAACGTTTACAATATGTCTTTTATGTGAGTTTTGCTGCACCGGTTCATCCTTGAGTTTGCTTCAAATAACCTTGCTAGCCTAAACCTTGTATCGAGAGGGAATACTTCTCATGCATCCAAAATCCTTGAGCCAACTACTATGCCATTTGTGTCCACCATACCTACCTACTACATGGTATTTCTCCGCCATTCCAAAGTAAATTGCTTGAGTGCTACCTTTAAAATTCCATCATTCACCTTTGCAATATATAGCTCATGGGACAAAATAGCCTTAAAAACTATCGTAGTATTGAATATGTACTTATGCACTTTATATTTTATTAAGTTGCTTGTTGTGCGATAACCATGCTTCTGGGGAACGCCATCAACTATTGTTGAATATCATGTGAGTTGCTATGCATGTCCGTCTTGTCTGAAGGATCTATCATTTTAGTGGTTGGAGCATGCAAAATTGTTAGAGAAGAACATTGGGCCGCTAACTAAAGCCATGAATCATGGTTGAAGTTTCAGTTTTGGACATATATCCTCAATCTCATATGAGAATAATAATCATTGCTACATGCTTATGCATTTAAGAGGAGTCCATTATCTGTTGTCCATGTTGTCCCGGTATGGATGTCTAAGTTGAGAATAATCAAAAGCGAGAAATCCAAAATGCGAGCATTCTCCTTAGACCTTTGTACAGGCGGCATGGAGGTACCCCTTTGTGACACTTGGTTGAAACATGGCATGCAAAGATCCGGTAGTCCAAGCTAAGTAGGACGAGGTGCGGGCACTATTAGTATACTATGCATGAGGCTTGCAACTTGTAAGATATAATTTACATAACTCATATGCTTTATTACTACCGTTGACAAAATTGTTTCATGTTTTCAAAATAAAAGCTCTAGCACAAATACAGCAATCGATGCTTTCCTCTTTGAAGGACCATTCTTTTACTTTTATTGTTGAGTCAGTTTACCTATCTCCTTCCACCTTAAGAAGCAAACACTTGTGTGAACTGTGCATTGATTCCTACATACTTGCATATTGCACTTGTTATATTACTTTATGTTGACAATATCCATGAGATATACATGTTATAAGTTGAAAGCAACCGCTGAAACTTAATCTTCCTTTGTGTTGCTTCAACACCTTTACTTTGATTTATTGCTTTATGAGTTAACTCTTATGCAAGACTTATTGATGCTTGTCTTGAAGTACTATTCATGAAAAGTCTTTGTCATATGATTCACTTGTTTACTCATGTCATTACCTTTGTTTTGATCGCTGCATTCATTACATATGTTTACAAATAGTATGATCAAGATTATGATGGCATGTCACTTCAGAAATTATCTTTGTTATCGTTTTACCTGCTCGGGACGAGCAGAACTAAGCTTGGGGATGCTGATACGTCTCCGACGTATCGATAATTTCTTATGTTCCATGCTACTTTATTGATGATACCTACATGTTTTATGCACATTATATGTCATATTTATGCATTTTCTGGAACTAACCTATTAACAAGATGCCGAAGAGCCAGTTGTTGTTTTCTGCTGTTTTTGGTTTCAGAAATCCTAGTAAGGAAATATTCTCGGAATTGACGAAATCTTCGCCCAGGGTCCTATTTTTGCACGAAGCTTCCAGAAGACCGAAGAGGGAAGGAAGTGGGGCCACGAGGCGCCAGCACCATAGGCCGGCGCGGCCCAGGCCCTGGCCGCGCCGACCTAGGGTGTGGGGCCCTCGTGTGGCCCCCCGCGTTGCCCTTTCGCCTACTTAAAGCCTCCGTCGCGAAACCCCCAGTACCGAGAGCCACGATACGGAAAACCTTCCAGAGACGCCGCCGCGAATCCCATCTCGGGGGATTCAGGAGATCGCCTCCGGCACCCTGCCGGAGAGGGGATTCATCTCCCGGAGGACTCTACACCGCCATGGTCGCCTCCGGAGTGATGAGTGAGTAGTTCACCCCTGGACCATGGGTCCATAGCAGTAGCTAGATGGTCGTCTGATACGTCTCCAACGTATCGATAATTTCTTATGTTCCATGCTACTTTATTGATGATACCTACATGTTTTATGCACACTTTATGTCATATTCGTGCATTTTCTGGAACTAACCTATTAACAAGATGCCAAAGTGCCAGTCTGTTTCTGCTGTTTTTGGTTTCAGAAATCCTAGTAACGAAATATTCTCGGAATTGGACGAAATCAACGCCCAGGTTCCTATTTTGCCCGGAAGCATCCAGAACACCCGAGAGCCACCAGAGGAGGGGCCTGTGGGCCCCAGATGATAGGGTGGCGCGGCCCAGGCCCTGGCCGCGCCGCCCTATGGTGTCGTCGCCCCTTCGACCTTCTGACGCTGCCCTTCCGCCTATTTAAAGCCTCCGTCGCGAAAACCCTATTACAGAGGACGAAACCACAGAAACCATCCAGAGCCGCCGCCATCGCGAAGCCAAGATCTGGGACAGGAGTCTCTTCCGCACCGCGGGGACGGGGAAGTGCCCCCGGAAGGCTTCTCCATCGACACCGCTGCCATCTCCACCGCCATCTTCATCACCGCTGCTGCTCCCATGAGGAGGGAGTAGTTCTCCATTGAGGCTCGGGGCTGTACCGGTAGCTATGTGGTTCATCTCTCTCTATGTACTTCAATACAATAATCTCATGAGCTGCCTTACATGATTGAGATTCATATGATGATGCTTGTAATCTAGATGTCATTGTGCTAGTCAAGTGAGTTTTACTTATGTGATCTCCGGAGACTCCTTGTCCCACGTGTGTAAAGGTGACAGTGTGTGCACCGTGTGGGTCTCTTAGGCTATATTTCACAGAATACTTATTCACTGTTATGAATGGCATAGTGAAGTGCTTATTTATATCTCTTTATGATTGCAATGTGTTTTGTATCACAATTTATCTATGTGCTACTCTAGTGATGTTATTAAAGTAGTTTTATTCCTCCTACACGGTGTAATGGTGACAGTGTGTGCACTCGTGTTAGTACTTGGTTTATGCTATGATCATGATCTCTTGTAGATTGCGAAGTTAACTATTGCTATGATAGTATTGATGTGTATTATTCCTCCTACATAAGCATGAAGGTGACAGTGTGCATGCTATGTTAGTGATACGTCTCCAACGTATCGATAATTTCTTATGTTCCATGCTACTTTATTGATGATACCTACATGTTTTATGCACATTATATGTCATATTTATGCATTTTCTGGAACTAACCTATTAACAAGATGCCGAAGAGCCAGTTGCTGTTTTCTGCTGTTTTTGGTTTCAGAAATCCTAGTAAAGAAATATTCGCGGAATTGGACGAAACTTTCGCCCGGGTCCTATTTTTGCACGAAGCTTCCAGACCGAAGATAACGAGTGGGGGCCACGAGGCGGCCGAGAGGCCGGCGCGCCCAGCCCTGGCCGCGCCGACCTGCCCCCGGCCCCTCGTGGCCCCCGCGTTGACCCTCTCGCCTACTTAAAGCCTCCGTCGCGAAACCCCCAGTACCGAGAGCCACGATACGGAAAACCTTACTGAGACGCCGCCGCCGCGAATCCCATCTCGGGGATTCAGGAGATCGCCTCCGGCACCCTGCCGGAGGGGATTCATCTCCCGGAGGACTCTACACCGCCATGGTCGCCTCCGGAGTGATGAGTGAGTAGTCCACCCCTGGACCATGGGTCCATAGCAGTAGCTAGATGGTCGTCTTCTCCTTGTTGTGCTTCATTGTTGGATCTTGTGAGCTGCCTAACATGATCAAGATCATCTATCTGTAATACTATATGTTGTGTTTGTCGGGATCCGATGGATAGAGAGTACTATGATTATGGTGATTATCAATCTATTGTTTATGTGTTGTTTATGATCTTGCATGCTCTCCGTTATTAGTAGAGGCTCTGGCCAAGTTTGTACTCTTAACTCCAAGAGGGAGTATTTATGCTCGATAGTGGGTTCATGCCTTCATTGAATCTGGGATCGTGACAGTAGGTTCTAAGGTTGTGATGTGCTGTTGCCACTAGGGATAAAACATTGATGCTATGTCTAAGGATGTAGTTGTTGATTACATTACGCACCATACTTAATGCAATTGTCTGTTGCTTAGCAACTTAATACTGAATGGGGTTCGGATGATAACCTGAAGGTGGACTTTTTAGGCATAGATGCAGTTGGATGGCGGTCTATGTACTTTGTCGTAATGCCCGGATTAAATCTCACTATATTTATCATATCATGTATATGCATTGTTATGCCTTTCTCTATTTGTCAATTGCCCGACTGTAATTTGTTCACCCAACATGCTTTTATCTTATGGGAGAGACACCTCTAGTGAACTGTGGACCCCGGTCCTATTCTTTACATAGCATACAATCTACTGCAATTGTGTTTACTGTTTTCTTTGCAAACATCTTCCACTCGATACGTTTAATCCTTTGTTACAGCAAGCCGGTGAGATTGACAACCTCACTGTTTCGTTGGGGCAAAGTACTTTGGTTTTGTTGTGCAGGTTCCGTTGGCGCAGGAATCCCTGGTGTTGCGCCGCATCACATTTCGCGACCATCAACCTTCAACGTGCTTCTTGGCTCCTACTGGTTCGATTAAACCTTGGTTTCATACTGAGGGAAAACTTGCCACTGTGCGCATCATACCTTCCTCTTGGGGTTCCCAACGGACGTGTACATCTACGCGCAAGCTTTTTCTGGCGCCGTTGCCGGGGAGATCAAGACACGCTGCAAGGGGAGTCTCCACTTCTCAATCTCTTTACTTTGTTTTTGTCTTGCTTTATTTTATTTACTACTTTGTTTGCTGCACTAAATCAAAATACAAAAAAATTAGTTGCTAGTTTTACTTTATTTACTGTCTTGCTCTCTATATCGAAAACACAAAAAAATTAGTTACTTGCATTTACTTTATCTAGTTTGTTTTATTTACCATTGCTAAAATGAATACCCCTGAAAATACTAAGTTGTGTGACTTCACAAATGCAAATAATAATGATTTCCTATGCACACCTATTGCTCCACCTGCTACTACAGCAGAATTCTTTGAAATTAAACCTGCTTTACTAAATCTTGTCATGAGAGATCAATTTTCTGGTGCTAGTTCTGATGATGCTGCTGCCCATCTCAATAATTTTGTTGAACTTTGTGAAATGCAAAAGTATAAAGATGTAGATGGTGATATTATTAAATTGAAAGTGTTTCCTTTCTCATTAAGAGGAAGAGCTAAAGATTGGTTGCTATCTTTGCCTAAGAATAGTATTGATTCATGGACTAAATGCAAGGATGCTTTTATTGGTAGATATTATCCTCCCGCTAAAATTATATCTTTGAGAAGTAGCATAATGAATTTTAAGCAATTAGATACTGAACATGTTGCTCAAGCATGGGAGAGAATGAAAACTTTGGTAAAGAATTGCCCAACCCATGGACTGACTACTTGGATGATCATCCAAACCTTCTATGCAGGACTAAATTTTTCTTCGCGGAATTTATTGGATTCAGCTGCTGGAGGTACCTTTATGTCCATCACATTGGGGGCGGCTACAAAACTTCTTGATGATATGATGATAAATTACTCTGAATGGCACACGGAAAGAGCTCCACAAGGTAAGAAGGTAAATTCTGTTGAAGAAACCTCTTCCTTGAGTGATAAGATTGATGTGATTATGTCTATGCTTGTGAATGGTAGATCTAATGTTGATCCAAATAATGTTCCTTTAGCTTCATTGGTTGCTCAAGAAGAAAATGTTGATGTGAATTTCATTAAAAATAATAATTTCAACAACAATGCTTATAGGAACAACTCTGGTAATAACTATAGGCCATATCCTTCTGCTAATGGTAATGGTTATGGTAATTCTTATGGGAATTCTTACAATAATAATAGGAGTGTACCCTCTGGTCTTGAAGCCATGCTTAAAGAATTTATTAGTACACAAACTGCTTTTAACAAATCTGTTGAGGAAAAGCTTGATAAAATTGATACTATTGCTTCTAGAGTTGATAGGCTTGCCTCTGATGTAAATCTTTTAAAATTGAAAGTTATGCCTAATAATGATATTGATAATAAGATTACTACTACAGCAAATGCCATCCAAGTTAGAATTAATGAGAATATAAGATTAATGGCTGAATTGCGTGCTAGGTGGGATAGAGAAGAAAATGAAAAACTAGCTAAAGAGAATAATGTAGCTAAAGTTTGGACTATTACCACCACTAGTAATGCTAATTCTCCACATGTTGCTGCACCTCCTACTATCAATGGTAAAATAATTGGTGTTGGCAATGTTTCTACTCCTAGTGCAAAGCGTACAAAACTGCCTGAAATTGCTAAAACTGCTGAAACTGCTTGTGATAAAACTGCTGAAATTTTTTCCAACCTTGGGAACAATGATCCCATTGCTGTAGCTCATAATGATTTAGATTTTGATGATTGTCACATCTCTGAAGTTATAAAGTTCTTACAAAAACTTGCTAAAAGTCCTAATGCTAGTGCTATAAATTTAGCCTTTACAAAACATATTACAAATGCTCTCATAAAAGCTAGAGAAGAGAAACTTAAACTTGAAACTTCTATTCCTAGAAAGTTAGAGGATGGTTGGGAGCCCATCATTAAAATGAAATTCAATGACTTTGAATGTAATGCTTTATGTGATCTTGGTGCAAGTATTTCTGTTATGCCTAAAAAGATTTATGATATGCTTGACTTGCCACCATTGAAGAATTGTTATTTGGATGTTAATCTTGCCGATAATGTTAAAAAGAAACCTTTGGGGAGGATTGATAATGTGCATATTACGGTTAACAATAACCTTGTCCCCGTTGATTTTGTTGTCTTGGATATCGAATGCAATGCATCTTGTCCAATTGTGTTGGGAAGACCTTTTCTTCGAACCGTTGGTGCTGTTATTGATATGAGGGAAGGTAATATTAAATATCAATTTCCTCTCAAGAAAGGTATGGAACACTTCCCTAGAAAGAGAATGAAGTTGCCTTTTGATTCTATTATTAGAACAAGCTATGATGTTGATGCTTCTACTCTCGATGTTACTTGATTTGCACTTTCTGCGCCTAGCTGAAAGGCGTTAAAGAAAAGCGCTTATGGGAGACAACCCATGTTTTTACCTACAGCAATTTTTTGTTTTGTTGAGTCTTGGAAGTTGTTTACTACTGTAGCAACCTCTCCTTATCATGTTTTTGTGCCAAGTAAAGTTTCTATGTCAAAGTTGATGTTATATTTGGGATCGCTGCGCAGAAACAGCATTGCTGTCTGTCACGAATCTGGGCACAGTTCTCTGTAGAAAATTCGAAAAAATCTGCCAATTTACGAGCTTGATCCTCAGATATGTACGCAATTTTCATTAGTTTTGAGTTTTTCCATTTGAGCAAGTCTAGTGCCAGCTTTAAATTCGTCTTTACGGACTGTTCTGTTTTTGACAGATTCTGCCTTTTATTTCGCATTGCCTCTTTTGCTATGTTGGATTTATTTCTTTGATCCATTAATGTCCAGTAGCATTATGCAATGTCCAGAAGTGAAAATAATGATTGTGTCACCTCTGAATGAGTGAATTATTAATGATGCACTAACCCTCTAATGAGTTTGCTTGAAGTTTGGTGTGAAGGAAGTTTTCAAGGGTCAAGAGAGGAGAATGATATACTATGATCAAGAGGAGTGAAAGCTCTAAGCTTGGGGATGCCCCCGTGGTTCACCCCTGCATATTTTAAGAAGACTCAAGCGTCTAAGCTTGGGGATGCCCAAGGCATCCCCTTCTTCATCGACAACATTATCAGGTTCCTCCCCTGAAACTATATTTTTATTCAATCACATCTTGTGTTCTTTACTTGGAGCGTCGGTTTGTTTTCGTTTTTGTTTTTGTTTGAATAAAATGGATCCTAGCATTCACTTTGTGGGAGAGAGACACGCTCCGCTGTTGCATATGGACAAATATGTCCTTAGGCTTTACTCATAATGTTCAAGGCGAAGTTTCTTCTTCGTTAAATTGTTATATGGTTGGAATTGGAAAATGCTACATGTAGTAATTCTAAAATGTCTTGGATAATGTGATACTTGGCAATTGTTGTGCTCATGTTTAAGCTCTTGCATCATATGCTTTGCACCCATTAATGAAGAAATACATAGAGCTTGCTAAAATTTGATTTGCATATTTGGTTTCTCTAAGGTCTAGATAATATCTAGTATTGAGTTTTGAACAACAAGGAAGACGGTGTAGAGTCTTATAATGTTTACAATATGTCTTTTATGTGAGTTTTGCTGCACTTGTTCATCCTTGAGTTTGCTTCAAATAACCTTGCTAGCCTAAACCTTGTATCGAGAGGGAATACTTCTCATGCATCCAAAATCCTTGAGCCAACTACTATGCCATTTGTGTCCACCATACCTACCTACTACATGGTATTTCTCCGCCATTCCAAAGTAAATTGCTTGAGTGCTACCTTTAAAATTCCATCATTCGCCTTTGCAATATATAGCTCATGGGACAAAATAGCCTTAAAAACTATCGTAGTATTGAATATGTACTTATGCACTTTATCTTTTATTAAGTTGCTTGTTGTGCGATAACCATGCTTCTGGGGAACGCCATCAACTATTGTTGAATATCATGTGAGTTGCTATGCATGTCCGTCTTGTCTGAAGGATCTATCATTTTAGTGGTTGGAGCATGCAAAATTGTTAGAGAAGAACATTGGGCCGCTAACTAAAGCCATGAATCATGGTGGAAGTTTCAGTTTGGACATATATCCTCAATCTCATATGAGAATAATAATCATTGCTACATGCTTATGCATTTAAGAGGAGTCCATTATCTGTTGTCCATGTTGTCCCGGTATGGATGTCTAAGTTGAGAATAATCAAAAGCGAGAAATCCAAAATGCGAGCTTTCTCCTTAGACCTTTGTACAGGCGGCATGGAGGTACCCCTTTGTGACACTTGGTTGAAACATGGCATGCGAAGATCCGGTAGTCCAAGCTAAGTAGGACGAGGTGCGGACACTATTAGTATACTATGCATGAGGCTTGCAACTTGTAAGATATAATTTACATAACTCATATGCTTTATTACTACCGTTGACAAAATTGTTTCATGTTTTCAAAATAAAAGCTCTAGCACAAATACAGCAATCGATGCTTTCCTCTTTGAAGGACCATTCTTTTACTTTTATTGTTGAGTCAGTTTACCTATCTCCTTCCACCTTAAGAAGCAAACACTTGTGTGAACTGTGCATTGATTCCTACATACTTGCATATTGCACTTGTTATATTACTTTATGTTGACAATATCCATGAGATATACATGTTATAAGTTGAAAGCAACCGCTGAAACTTAATCTTCCTTTGTGTTGTTTCAACACCTTTACTTTGATTTATTGCTTTATGAGTTAACTCTTATGCAAGACTTATTGATGCTTGTCTTGAAGTACTATTCATGAAAAGTCTTTGTCATATGATTCATTTGTTTACTCATGTCATTACCTTTGTTTTGATCGCTGCATTCATTACATATGTTTACAAATAGTATGATCAAGATTATGATGGCATGTCACTTCAGAAATTATCTTTGTTATCGTTTTACCTGCTCGGGACGAGCAGAACTAAGCTTGGGGATGCTGATACGTCTCCAACGTATCGATAATTTCTTATGTTCCATGCTACTTTATTGATGATACCTACATGTTTTATGCACATTATATGTCATATTTATGCATTTTCTCGGAACTAACCTATTAACAAGATGCCGAAGAGCCAGTTGTTGTTTTTGGTTTCAGAAATCCTAGTAAAGAAATATTCTCGGAATTGGACGAAACTTTCGCCCAGGGTCCTATTTTTGCACGAAGCTTCCGAAGACCGAAGAGATAACGAAGTGGGGCCACGAGGCGGCCAGGGGGAGGCCGGCGCGGCCCAGGCCCTGGCCGCGCCGACCTGCCCGGGCCCCTCGTGTGGCCCCGCGTTGACCCTCCGCCTACTTAAAGCCTCCGTCGCGAAACCCCCAGTACCGAGAGCCACGATACGGAAAACCTTACAGAGACCGCCGCCGCGAATCCCATCTCGGGGGATTCAGGAGATCGCCTCCGGCACCTGCCGGAGAGGGGATTCATCTCCCGGAGGACTCTACACCGCCATGGTCGCCTCCGGAGTGATGAGTGAGTAGTCCACCCCTGGACCATGGGTCCATAGCAGTAGCTAGATGGTCGTCTTCTCCTTGTTGTGCTTCATTGTTGGATCTTGTGAGCTGCCTAACATGATCAAGATCATCTATCTGTAATACTATATGTTGTGTTTGTCGGGATCCGATGGATAGAGAGTACTATGATTATGGTGATTATCAATCTATTGTTTATGTGTTGTTTATGATCTTGCATGCTCTCCGTTATTAGTAGAGGCTCTGGCCAAGTTTGTACTCTTAACTCCAAGAGGGAGTATTTATGCTCGATAGTGGGTTCATGCCTTCATTGAATCTGGGATCGTGACAGTAGGTTCTAAGGTTGTGATGTGCTGTTGCCACTAGGGATAAAACATTGATGCTATGTCTAAGGATGTAGTTGTTGATTACATTACGCACCATACTTAATGCAATTGTCTGTTGCTTAGCAACTTAATACTGAATGGGGTTCGGATGATAAGAAGGTGGACTTTTTAGGCATAGATGCAGTTGGATGGCGGTCTATGTACTTTGTCGTAATGCCCGGATTAAATCTCACTATATTTATCATATCATGTATATGCATTGTTATGCCTTTCTCTATTTGTCAATTGCCCGACTGTAATTTGTTCACCCAACATGCTTTTATCTTATGGGAGAGACACCTCTAGTGAACTGTGGACCCCGGTCCTATTCTTTACATAGCATACAATCTACTGCAATTGTGTTTACTGTTTTCTTTGCAAACATCTTCCACTCGATACGTTTAATCCTTTGTTACAGCAAGCCGGTGAGATTGACAACCTCACTGCTTCGTTGGGGCAAAGTACTTTGGTTTTGTTGTGCATTCCGATGGCAGGAATCCCTGGTGTTGCGCCGCATCACATTTCGCGACCATCAACCTTCAACGTGCTTCTTGGCTCCTACTGGTTCGATTAAACCTTGGTTTCATACTGAGGGAAAACTTGCACTGGCATCATACCTTCCTCTTGGGGTTCCCAACGGACGTGTACATCTGCGCATCGTTAGTACTTGGTTTAGTCGTTTCGATCTTTCATGCACTCTAAGGTTATTTAAATATGAACATTGAATTGTGGAGCTTGTTAACTCCGGCATTGAGGGTTCGTGTAATCCTACGCAATGTGTTCATCATCCAACAAGAGAGTGTAGAGTATGCATTTATCTATTCTGTTATGTGATCAATGTTGAGAGTGTCCACTAGTGAAAGTCTATTCCCTAGGCCTTGTTCCTAAATACTGCTATCGCTGCTTGTTTACTGTTTTACTGTTACTACTGCTGCGTTACTACTGCTTGTTTACTTCCTACAATATTACTACCATCAACTGCACGCCAGCGAGCTATTTTCTGGCGCCGTACTACTGCTCATATTCATTCATACCACTTGTATTTCACTATCTCTTCGCCGAACTAGTACACCTATTAGGTGTGTTGGGGACACAAGAGACTTCTTGCTTTGTGGTTGCAGGGTTGCATGAGAGGGATATCTTTGACCTCTTCCTCCCTGAGTTCGATAAACCTTGGGTAATCCACTTAAGGGAAACTTGCTGCTGTTCTACAAACCTCTGCTCTTGGAGGCCCAACACTGTCTACAAGAATAGAAGCACCCGTAGACATCAAGCACTTTTCAACCGCCAAGGGGGCGCCCAACAGCCTTTAGGAGAAAGGTACATTATTATTTTTTAATAATAAATTGGTTTCTTTGGTTTCTTGTTTACACTAGTTAGGCATAATGGACAACAATGACCTTTTTATTCTATTTCCTGATTTAAGACATGGATGGTTTGATGCGAAAATTAAAAAACCCATGGAACATATTAATATGAATGCTTTGAACACTATTGTTGCTAATGATATGGAAAATTCTAAGCTTGGGGAAGCTGGCTTTGATGAGCATGATATTTTTAGTCCCCCAAGCATTGAGGAGAAAATTTACTTTGATGATACTTTGCCTCTTATATTTGATGATGAGAATAATAATGATAGCTACTTTGTTGAATTTGCTCCCACTACAACTAATAAAATTGATTATGCATATGTGGAGAGTAATAATTTTGTGCATGAGACTCATGATAAGAATGCTTTATGTGATAGTTATATTGTTGAGTTTGCTCATGTTGCTACTGAAAGTTATTATGAGAGAGGAAAATATGGTTGTAAAAATTTTCATGTTACTAAAACACCTCTCTATGTGCTGAAATTTTTGAAGCTACACTTGTTTTATCTTCCTATGCTTGTTACTTTGCTCTTCATGAACTTGTTTATTTACAAGATTCCTATGCATAGGAAGCATGTTAGACTTAAATGTGTTTTGAATTTGCCTCTTGATGCTCTCTTTTGCTTCAACTCTATTTCTTACGAGTGCATCATTAAAACTGCTGAGCCCATCTTAATGGCTATAAAGAAAGAACTTCTTGGGAGATAACCCATGTGTTATTTTGCTACAGTACTTTGTTTTATATTTGTGTTTTGGAAGTTGTTTACTACTGTAGCAACCTCTCCTTATCTTAGTTTTGTGTTTTGTTGTGCCAAGTGAAGCCTCTAATAGAAGGTTGATACTAGATTTGGATTTCTGCGCAGAAACAGATTTCTATCTGTCACGAATCTGGGCATATTTCTCTGTAGGAAACTCAGAAAAATCTGCCAATTTACGTGCGTGATCCTCAGATATGTACGCAACTTTCATTAGTTTTGAGTTTTTCCGTTTGAGCAAGTCTGGTGCCATTTTAAAATTCGTCTTTACGGACTGTTCTGTTTTTGACAGATTCTGCCTTTTATTTCGCATTGCCGCTTTTGTTAAGTTGAATGAGTTTCTTTGTTCCATTAACTTTCAGAAGTTTTGTGCAATGTCCAGAAGTGTTAAGAATGATTGTGTCACCTCTGAACATGTGAATTTTTGATTATGCACTAACCCTCTAATGAGTTTGCTTGAAGTTTGGTGTGAAGGAAGTTTTCAAGGGTCAATAGAAGAGGATGATATAATGATCAAGAAGAGTGAAAGGTCTAAGCTTGGGGATGCCCCGGTGGTTCATCCCTGCATATTTTAAGAAGACTCAAGCATCTAAGCTTGGGGATGCCCAAGGCATCCCCTTCTCCATCGACAACTTATCAGGTTTCTTCTAGTGAAACTATATTTTTATTCGGTCACATCTTATGTACTTTACTTGGAGTCTGTGTGTGCTTTTATTTTTGTTTTGTTATCTTAGTTCTCTGAATAAGTTCATCCTTGTGTGGGAGAGACACGCTCCGCTGGTTCGTATGAACACATGTGTTCTTAGCTCATAATATTCATGGCGAAGTTTCCTCTTCGTTAAATTGTTATATGGTTGGAATTGAAAAATGCTACATGTAGTAATTGGTAAAATGTCTTGGATAATGTGATACTTGGCAATTGTTGTGCTCATGTTTAAGCTCTTGCATCATATACTTTGCACCTATTAGTGAAGAAATACATAGAGCATGCTAAAATTTGGTTTGCATAATTGGTCTCTCTAAGGTCTAGATAATTTCTAGTATTGAGTTTGAACAACAAGAAAGACGGTGTAGAGTCTTATAATGTTTACAATATGTCTTTTATGTGAATTTTGCTGCACCGGTTCATCCTTGAGTTTGCTTCAAATAACCTTGCTAGCCTAAACCTTGTATCGAGAGGGAATACTTCTCATGCATCCAAATCCTTGAGCCAACCACTATGCCATTTGTGTCCACCATACCTACCTACTACATGGTATTTCTCCGCCATTCCAAAGTAAATTGCTTGAGTGCTACCTTTAAACAATTCAAAAGTTATTACCTCTTATTTGTGTCAATGTTTTATAGCTCATGAGGAAGTATGTGGTGTTTTATCTTTCGATCTTGTCATTTACTTTTGACAGACTTTCACAATGGACTAGTGGCTTCATCCGCTTATCCAATAATTTTGCAAAAAGAGCTGGCAATGAGGTTCCCAGCCTCAATTAATTAACTTGCATTAATAATTCTCTTCACATGTTTTGCTCTGATTCATCAGTAAGCAACTTAATTTTGCAAATAGACACTCCTCCATGGTATGTGAATGTTGGAAGGCACCCGAGGATTCGGTTAGCCATGGCTTGTGTAAGCAAAAGGTTGGGAGGAGTGTCATCCATAAATAAAGAAAAACTAAACTAAAGTACATGTGTAAACAAAAGAGAAGAGGGATGATCTACCTTGCTGGTAGAGATAACGTCCTTCATGGGAGCCGCTCTTGAAAGTCTGGTTGATGAGGTAGTTAGAGTGCCCACTACCATTCGTTGACAACAACAAACACCTCTCAAAACTTTATTTTTATGCTCTCTTTATGTTTTCAAAATAAAAGCTCTAGCACAAATATAGCAATCGATGCTTTCCTCTTTGAAGGACCATTCTTTTACTTTTATTGTTGAGTCAGTTCACCTATCTCTCTCCACCTCAAGAAGCAAACACTTGTGAACTGTGCATTGATTCCTACATACTTGCTTATTGCATTTGTTATATTACTCTATGTTGACAATTATCCATGAGATATGCATGTTGAAAGTTGAAAGCAACCGCTGAAACTTAATCTTCTTTTGTGTTGCTTCAATACCTCTACTTTGAATTATTGCTTTACGAGTTAACTCTTATGCAAGACTTATTGATGCTTGTCTTGAAAGTACTATTCATGAAAAGTCTTTGCTTTATGATTCATTTGTTTACTCATGTCATTACCATTGTTTTGATCGCTGCATTCATTACATATGCTTACAATAGTATGATCAAGGTTATGATGGCATGTCACTTATCTTTGTTATCGTTTTACCTGCTCGGGACGAGCAGAACTAAGCTTGGGGATGCTGATACGTCTCCAACGTATCGATAATTTCTTATGTTCCATGCTACTTTATTGATGATACCTACATGTTTTATGCACACTTTATGTCATATTCGTGCATTTTCTGGAACTAACCTATTAACAAGATGCCGTGCCAGTTCCTGTTTCTGCTGTTTTTGGTTTCAGAAATCCTAGTAACGAAATATTCTTGACGAATCCCCTAGTTCTATTTTGCCGGAAGCATCCAACATGAGAGCCACTGAGGAGGGGCTGTGTGCGGTGACCCAGCATACCACTGCATGTTGTAGTATACAAGTCGTTGATATGATCTTCATGAAGGGACTTCTTCACAAATATCACATCCCTCAGAGTGGTACAACAGAAACATTGCAGGTCATAACACTCGATAATATATTACAATCATGGTCTTAACAAGTTGGTATTCTCACAGGTCCGATGAGAACACCCTACAACATAAGGTACTAGTACAAACCAACTTAGATATGAAAAGAGCTCAGCAACTTATTTAAGTATGCCACTACGCTGCTCGGCTCTATACTACTCAGGTATATCACTACTCCTCCACCTCCATGTCATCGGGTCCGTAGACTATCCCATAGTCGACGCCTTCAACTCCTCCGGAAAGATCAGGTTCCTCATAGACCAGCTCGTAGCTTCCTTCTGGTGCTCCATCGGTGATGGCCTCCACTTCCATATCACAGTCTAGCAAGGGTGTCGAAATAAAGTGAGTACAGGAGTACTCAGCAAGTTCAAAAGAGTAAAAGGTGTTTGATGCACTAGCTACGACCTTCGATCAGAAAATCTTAGGTCAATGCATGTTTCGAAATCATTTCTTCAAAAGGTTTATTTTATTCTGAAAACTATGCCCGTCAGTCTTCACAGGTTGACTAGAACTTCACGGAGTTCCTTTCCTGCCGCGTTCGCAGTTCCCTTCCCGGAACAGGGAGTGACAGCCACAATTTAATACACTCTGCAGAGGTGCGTTACTTTTCCCATAAGAGATCTCACCCTTTTTGCCATCCGCAGGGACTTGCCCCCGTTCACACTTCCTTGGTGTGAGGCCAGGTATAAAGATCCAAGCCCACACCGCCTTCTCCGCGACCTCGCAGACCCACCCTTTTGTAAGTCTGTCCTCTCCTATATCTATGGGTAGACTAACCGGCACTTGTTCTCTCCTATACCATTAAGGTAGACTGAGCCGAACAACTTATATGCCCTGTTCTATACACCATAGATAGACTGATCCGGACAACCCTTACAATCCTTCATAGACCAATAATAAGTCTACCCTCTCCTGTATCTAATGGTAGACCGTGCAGGACCACATGTCCCCACCTTTACCAAAGATAGACTGATCCGGGCAACCCTTATTACCAATCCGTTGGCATGCGAGAGGGAAAATATAGCTGGCTTCCCCAGAGCCATTATAGATCTTATGGTCAACGCGATATGTACGGCGCTAGAATCACTGGACGGCATTGGTACTTAGTCCTAGATGAATAGTACCCTTGCAATGGAACCTCCACCAATCAACACATACCATGGTTCCATTGCCAACCACATAGTCATATTCATAATTGGAAAAGTAACATTTCATTTTCAATGCAGGAATGATAAGTCATATAGCTTTGCATTAAATTAATAGAAAATACTCAAATTTGACATGAGCAAGGGTGAACTTGCCTGTGGACTGCGAGATAGTGCAGTTCAATGTGTTGGATGGAACCTGGACCTCGGGTTCTGTAAAGAAGCATCATTGTCCGGTAAGGACAATGTTATAAAATCCAAATGATGCATGCATGGATGTATTATTTTATGTTGAATCCCTTTATCCCGATGAGTTATTACAATTTAGGGTTGAGTTAAGATTTATGCCTTTGGCAGTAATTTGCAATTGTTTTAATGTATAAAACACTTTAATTCACACAAGGTAACATAATTCAAAGTAAAACTACTTTATGTTGGTGATTTATTATTTATTCCAAAATAATTTGAAATAATAGAGTTGTCTCAATATTTTTGAGAATAAAAAGGAATAGAATATCTTCCTTTGGAAAATACCTTTTTCAAATAGAAATGACTTGGAATAATAGAATTTCATTTTGAAATGTTTAAGAAATAAGTATTTGAACTTATTTGGGATTTTTCCTTGATTTATTAATACAAGGAAATATAATTTGAAATTCCAAATGTTTATTTTAAATTCATAAAATTCACAAATTTAAATTTGTTCATTAAATTTTATTTCATATTTTATTCTTATCAAGAATAATTTTTCATTCACCAATCCAATTTTTAATGGATTTTTAGAGTTGTATTTTATTTATTAAAATTGGTGAAATAATGGCCTTTTTCTAAATTGTGAAAAGACTAAAATACCCCCTGGACCCATATTGGGCCCAGCCCACTAACCTAAGCCCATGGGACAGCCCACTAAGGCGTGCCCATAGCGGCTCGGTGGAGCCGAACGGCCCACCGCTCTCACTCACTCGGCCCTCTCTCACTTTTTCCTAACCCTAGCTCCTCTCTCGCGCGCCCGTGGCGATGGCGTCGCCGCCATGGCCGCCGCCGTGCTCCGGCCGACTCCGAGCTCCTCCGCCGTAGCCACCTATCGCACCAGACCGCGAGCAGATCTATCGATCTGTCCGCGTGGTTTTCCATTTCTTCTTCTCTGGCGAATCGCCTCCGATCTGGATCTCGCGGAGAATCGCCTCGACGAACTCCGGCGAGATCACGCCTCTCCGACGACGGGTGCGCCTCCGAGACCGACCTGGCGCAGGTGCTGCTTGCAGTGCCTGTGCCGTCGTCTCTGTGCCGTGCCGTGGTGGTGTTGGTGCTCGTCGGCGTAACGCCGGCGCCTACCCTGGATTTGCAGCTGTTAGGGCCGCGCGAGCACTGCCTCGCCATGCCCTAGCCTCTGCTTCCAGGCGCAAGTAAGTGTTGCATCCACCTCTTCTCTGTGCGCCTCCTCTTGGTACTGTTCTTCTTCCTCCTCAAGCTCTGCTGCTCTCTGGTGCTCCTGTGATCACCCAGAGCCTAGCTATTACTATACAATTCGTCTATGCTTGGATTGATTGCAAGCTCATGGTCCAATTACCATTTACTGGTACTGGCACATGCTGCTCGACATGCTGTTCATGTTGTTCTTGCTTCTCTGCTGCTCCTAGCATGCTCTATACTTGCCATGCTCTACTGTGCTTGCTCAAGAGCTAACTATGCCATGCTATGCTTGGTTATGACTTGCTTATGCTTACTGGTCTATCATGCTTGCTTGTCTAGGTGTACTTGTGTTGCATCTGTGACACTTGTGTGTGTGCCAGAGGTGCCTGTGATATGATTCAGTGCTACTCCTGCAAGCCAATGATCCATTGGATCATCCTTTGCTTGCTGGCTAACCTCTCTGTGTAACTTGGCTTGCTATGATTGATCCATTTGATCAATTGATTATCAGTGATGGCTTACTGGCTAATACTGTGGCTATAAATTAACTGTGTTGCTCAATAGTGTGCTACTGTTAGTACTGAGCATGGATCTGTGATAAATTCATGCTTGTATTAATTTGATTATGATGAACTGCTTATGCAGTGATGATTTAATTACTTGCTTGTGCCTGAATTTGCTGTTCATGATTCTTTTACAAGCAATGAAAGTCTGAATCCATTTCTGGATAGTGATGCTTTGTATTTGGCTTTCTCTCAATTGGTGCTAAGTGTGAAGTGACCTCAGTAGCCTTGCTACTGACTGGTTGCTCACATGGTTGGCTAGATCTGGTTGGCTACTCATCTTTGCTTGTATATTTGGGAATCATAGAAACTATGAATGCCAATATACTTGCCTGTGAAGAAATCTAGGGTTTCTGATGGTTGTATGCTTAGGATTTATTGTGTAGTCTTGGCTGCTAATCCCTGCCATCTACTGGTGCTATCTATGCATCAAATCTGGCTAGTGTGTGCATCTGTGCATATGTGCTAGTTTCTGTGCATAGGATCTGTACCTAGATGCTTTCTATTTTAGTGGCTTTTGACTGGCAGTAATCCTTGGTGAAAACCAAGTGATGATCTACCCATATGAGCATCTGCTCATCCCATGCTCATGCATATGATGGATTAGATCCATGGGATCTTTTCCAGGAACTAGGTATACCTTGTTCCAGCTCCTAGAAAGAAATATTTGGTTGATGCAGACTTGGGTTTGTGTCACAGCTCTCACCTCCAGGTCTTGGATGATCTCCTCAGGTCACCATGATTCCTGGTGGTTGAGTGGTTTTGTATGGGTTGGTTCTGTTCTTGCTCAAGAACTGGATGAACTGAGCTTGTTCTTGCTTCACCCTTACCTGGTGAATCTTGATCTGGTCGACTGGTTCTGGCTTCTAGGGTTTGTGCCCCTTTTATATGAACCCTACTTCTATCCTTGCATTGACACACAAGCCTGGTTGCTTTGGTGACTAGGCTGATGCCTTGCCTTGCTGTTGCTGCCTAGCACACTTGAGCTGTGTGCTCTCATATGCTGAAACTTGAGCCCCTGTGTGTGCTCAGGTTTGGTCTGCTGCTGCCCTTATCTTGTGCTGTCCATGGTTTTGGAACAGCACAAGTGTGCATGACACTTGGTTCTGTCCAAACTGAATATTTGTCTAACACTCACATTCTGGCTAGTGTAAATGTTGCATTTTTGCAGGTTTTTGAAGATGGACATGGCCATGAAGAGACACTTCAAGGCACATAGTCTAGATTTTAGTTTAGGAACTAAATTGTAATCTTTATTTTTATTTCTGTTTATTATTCCTCAATTCTTGTATCAAGAATTTTGTAAAGACAATGTAATTTGTGTTGTGTTATCAATAAAGCTCAAGTTTTTGTTTATGAGCTTTTGCATTATGTAATGTATATATTCTTGATTAAATATTGTATTTGATACTCACTTTGAAATCCAAAATGATTTGAATATTATCTTGTGTTTGAATTGTAAATTCATATTTATATTGTGTAATGATTATTGTTTAATGTTTAACACTTGTCAAATGAAATCAATTCCCCAAATTAACAAGATACAAAAGAGATCATGTCGAAATTTCCCTAACTCACATTGCCTAACCCTAAGTGCAAAGTGAGAGAGAACCTCGATCCCTCTTAGGTTTAGTTGCAATAAGGCGCGAAAATTTCCCCCGTTTTGCGATGAAATGCACATCCCATTTCTAAATCTACCCTTCGTTGTTCCTATGTTCTGGGTTATTACAGCCTCTCCCCCTTAACAGAAACTTCGTCCCGAAGTTAAGATTGGTACCTGAATAACTCGGGGTAGGACTTCCTGAGCTCTTCTTCGGTCTCCCAGGTTGCTTCTCGTTCAGGATGATGTTGCCATTGTATCTTGCAGTATTTGATTGCTCTATTCCTTAACTTCTTCCACTGTACTTCCAAAATCTTTTCAGGCTTCTCCACATAAGTTAAGTCTGATTGTAGCTCTATTTCTTCATGTGTAATGGGATCATCAGGTGCCTTCAAACACTTTCTGAGTTGTGATACATGAAAAACATTGTGAATTAGACTGAGTTGTTCCGGTAGTTCCAACTCAAAAGCTGTTTCTCGATTCTGACTGAGTATCTTGAATGGTCCTATGTATCGAGGACTTAGTTTTCCTTTTACTCCGAACCTTTTGAGTCCTTTCATTGGGCTAACTTTCAAATATACCATGTCTCCTACTTTTGGTTCCCAAACTCGTCTCTTCTGGTCGGCATAACTCTTCTGTCGACTTTGGGCTATTTTGAGTCTATCTCGGATCACCTCGATGACTCCTTGTCTCTCCTTGATGTAGTCCGGTGTAAACTCCTTGTTCTCTCCGGTTTCAAACCAACAGATTGGTGATCTACACTTCCTTCCGTACAATGCTTCGTACGGTGCCATCTGGATACTACTCTGATAACTATTGTTATATGAGAATTCCGCCAATGGTAGATGGTCCTCCCATGAGCCTCCAAAGTTTAGAGCACAAGCTCTAAGCATGTCTTCAAGTATCTGATTGGTTCTTTCGGTTTGTCCTCCGGTTTGTGGATGATAAGCTGTACTGAAATCCAACTTGGTTCCTAAAGCTTCTTGGAGTTGTTTCCAGAACGCTGATGTGAAAATTGAACCTCTATCTGAGACTATCTTCTTTGGTACTCCATGCTTGCTAACAATCTCCTTCACATATATATCCACAAGCTTTTCTGCAGTGTCCTTTGTATTTACGGCTATGAAATGAGCACTCTTGGTAAGTCTATCCACGATTACCCATATCATATCCTTCTTTTTACTGGTCATTGGTAAACCAGTAACAAAATCCATTCCGATTTCATCCCATTTCCATTCTGGTATCTCTAGTGGTTTGAGTAATCCCGCAGGACTCTGATGTTCTGCTTTTACTCGCTGACATGTATGGCATTCAGAGACATATTGAGCTATCTCTCTTTTCATGTTGTTCCACCAGAACATTTCCTTCAAATCCATATACATCTTAGTACTTCCCGGATGTATTGAGTAAGGGGTTTCATGTGCTTCCTTCAATATGATTGACTTCACTTCTGGGTCATCCGGTACACATAATCTCTTCTGAAAGTATAGAGAACCAAACTCGCCGAGATTGAATTCTGACGGTTTATCCTCTCCAATCCTTTTGATTTCTTCTTGGATGAATAAATCATCTGCTTGCTTCCGAATGATTTCATACTTTAAGTCTGAGTACATTTCATCCATGATCCTCATGGTTGCTATGCTTCCCACTGTATCACCTTGGATAAACAGAATCTGAGCTTCTTCGAGTTCTTTCCGAAGTTCCTTCGGAATCTCCCATTCTGTAGGTTGATTCTCAGTACTCTTCCTGCTTAAAGCATCTGCTACTACATTAGCCTTGCCTGGTGTGTAGTTGATTGTCAGCTCATAGTCTTTAATCAACTCTAACCATCTCTTTTGTCTCATGTTTAATTCCTTCTGAGTGAAGAAATACTTCAAGCTTTTGTGATCTGTATACAACTCACATTTGGATCCATAGAGGAATTGCCTCCAACTCTTCAAAGCATACACAACTGCCGCCAATTCTAAGTCATGTACTGGGTAGTTATGTTCATGTGGCTTTAGTTGTCTTGATCCGTAGGCTATCACCTTCCGATCTTGCATTAGCACACATCCAAGTCCATTCTTGGAAGCATCACAATACACCGTGTAATCCTTTCCGGGTTCCGGAACTGCTAACACTGGTGCCGTGGTTAACTTCTCTTTGAGTGTTTGGAAACTGGTTTCACACTCATCAGTCCACACAAATGGGGTATTCTTCTTGAGTAACTTGGTCATTGGTCCTGCAATCTTCGAAAATCCTTCAATGAACCTCCGATAATAGCCCGCCATACCAAGGAATCCTCTGATCTCCTTAGCATTCTTAGGTGACTTCCATTCCAATACTGACTGAACCTTGCTTGGATTCACTGCTATTCCCTCTTTGGTTATGACATGTCCAAGAAATTCAACACTATCTAACCAAAACTGGCACTTGCTGAACTTTGCATATAGCTGATGTTCCCTTAAAATCTGCAGAACTATCTTCAAATGCTTGGCATGTTCTTCTTTATCTTTGGAATAGATCAGAATGTCATCGATAAACACGATCACAAACTTGTCCAAGTACTTCATGAATATCTTGTTCATCAAATTCATGAAAATAGCTGGTGCATTTGTTAGTCCAAATGGTACAACCAAGTATTCATGGTGTCCATACCTTGACACAAACGCTGTTTTTGGCACATCTTCCTTCTTGATCTTGATTTGGTGATATCCTGACCTTAAATCTATCTTCGAGAAGACTCCAGCTCCTTGAACTTGATCAAAAAGATCTTGTATTCTGGGTAAAGGATACTTGTTCTTGATGGTTACATTGTTAAGATTCCTGTAATCTCCACACATTCTCCTTCCTCCATCTCTTTTATCCACAAAGATAACTGGTGTACCCCATGGTGACACACTTTCTTGAATAAATCCCTTCTGTTCCAGTTCATCTATCTGAGCCTTCAGTTCCACTAACTCCTTTGGCCCCATCTTATATGGTGGTTGAGCTATTGGTGCTGTGCCTGGAATTAGATCTATGGTAAACTCGATCTCTCTATCGGGTGGCATTCCCGGTAGTTCCTTGGGAAATACATCTTGAAATTCATTCACTACAGGGATATCTTCAATCTTCACCTCCTTCAGACTATTCAGCTCCAATCCTATCTCCAACTGAGTGTACTTGTCTCCTTGAAACACTATCTGACCTCCTATGGAGTTTCGGAGTGATACTGTCTTGTCTCCACAGTTGATTACTGCGCCATTCTCCGTTAACCAGTCCATTCCTAGGATGACTGATATGTCCTTCATGGGAATGATGAATAGGTCCGCGAAATATACACAGTCACAAATGGTTATGACCTGTGCTTCTTTCACGTGGGTTACTAAGATCGTTCCCCCCGCAGATAAGACAGTTATAGGTGTTTCTAACTTAGAACATCTAAGCCCGAATTGTTCCACAAATTCCCGTGCAAGGAATGATGTAGTTGCTCCAGTATCAAATAATACTTTGCCAGGATGAGTAAGGATGCTGAGCGTACCTAAGACTGCTTGATCCGACTCTCCCGCTTGCTCCAAAGTTGTGCAATTCAGCTTCCCATATGGCTTTCCCCTCTTGTTGTTGTTGTTGTAGTTCCGGTTGCTTGTTGTTGTTGTTGTTGTTGTTGTTGTTACCTCCGCCTCGTCCTCCGGAGCTTTGTCCACTCCATGACGCCTTGTTTGGACACTCTGGCTTGATGTGTCCCTCTTTCCCACAACCATAGCATATGATCCTGGGCTTCTGACAATCCCTTTGAATATGTCCCCTCTGCCCACAGCTGTTGCATATGATCTGATTTCTTGGGTTCTGATTCTGACCTCCCCGGTTATACTGATTACCAGTAGGTCGGAATCGGGGTTTGAAACTCCGATCTGGAGTCGGTTTACTGACTGGGTACTTCCTTGGCTCGATACGAGCCTTCTTCCTCCTATCCTCCTGGACCTGCCTGTAGTCATCCTCGAAAGTGATTGCCGAATCAATCAGTTCCTGGAATTCTGCAGTCCGTGCCAACCTCAGTTGCATCTTCATGTATGGATTCATGCCTTTCATGAACCTTTTCTTTCTTTTCTCCTCAGTGTCCACTTCCTCAGGTGCATATCTTGACAGCCTATTAAAATCTCGGACATACTGCATGATAGGTGCAGTATTCTGATGCAGCTCGTCAAACTCTCTCTTCTTCAGCTCCACCACGCTCTCCGGAACATGGGCATCCCGGAACTTCTTCTTGAATTCCTCCCAGGTGAACACCTTTTCTGGAGGGTGTACTGCCACAAGATTCTCCCACCATGATGCTGCTGGACCTGACAACAGATAAGTGGCATACCGAATCTTTTCTTCATCATTGCATCCAACGGTCCTCAACTTTCTTTCAGTGTCCATGAGCCAGTCTTCTGCATCCATTGGTTCTGGGGCTGATGCAAAAGGTAGTGGTCTTGCATTCTGGAAGTCTGATAAGGTTACTCCCTTGCCTTCATTACCCCTATCATTGATGACGTGGGTAAAGAAATCTTGCATGTTCTTGTTCTGACTCTCCTGGTACCTCCTCCTATCTTCTTCCATTGCCCTCATGTACTGTTGGAAATCTGGATGCATCATTGGGTGTGGTGGTGGTGGTGCATCCTCTGCTCTAGCTGCGGCATCCGCTTCCTCCTTTTCTTTCGCCTCCCGCTCTCTCCGAGCATCTTCGGTTTCAACTAACGCCATTTCCCCCTAGTCCTGTAACAAAGAGCGATTACTCATAATTACACCATGCAAATGTTTTCTGAGCTCAACTCATTGCCCAGAACTAGTCACACAATGAAATCAAGAAGCAAATCCAAAGCAAACATTTATTATGTATATACACCGTATATTACATAACTTACACACATATATTACATGTGGTACTTATATAACCACTTATTTGGCTTCAAGCCCAAGCCAACGGAATTTAAAATACGTTCTAGTACAATACCACCTATACTACTTTATTCTTCTTTGAAGCTCTACTCCTCATCATCTTCGTTCGCCTCCGCATACATTCCTGGGGTCCATCCGGTACAGCGACTCGTCTTCCGAACACCGTCCGGAACAAAGGTCCTTCCAGTAGGTATGTAATCTGAATCGGACGAAGTGCCGAGACAGAGATCAGTCATGCCAAAGTAACTGGACAATGACTCGTATGTATCCCCAGTAGGATTCATACCTCCTTCATTGGTCATCCATGAAGGGTTTCGATTCACCTGCCCCCTCATCTTCTTCTTCTTCTTCTTCACTCCGGAGCTTTCACCTTCCTCGTACTGTGATGGTTTTGAGAATCCCATCTCCAAGTCTAAAGAAATGGAATCAGTACCTTTCTCTTCCTTCCCGTAGTGTCGGTTAACATACTGGTTAACCCCACCACTTTCATCTCCAGTGTCACATGGAATAGGTTCCTCCTCATCTCCATAAGGTTCCCCGAAACGCCAACCGGTTGAGTTTTCGATTGGTGACTCGGAGCAGTTTAGGTTCCATGAGTTATCTCCCCCATATCCAGAATCATATGATGCTGACACATGTGGATAATGTGGGACAAAGTTGGGTGTAAGTGGATCTCTCTGGGTTGCCTGGCCACTCCAATCTACAGGGTTGTTTAGGCTAAAGAAGGGTGTTGTATATTGGGGTTGTGCCCTCAGATCATGCATCCGAGCTTGGACTTTATCAGGGTCCGTGAACTCAGCTAGCATGTGGTCAATCTCACCCACCATCTTCACGTGTAGTAGGTACATCGTAGTCAGTAAAGACTTACAACTGTCCATGTGCTGTGCTGCAACTTCAGGATGTTTGTTTGCCATCAGCAGATGATTCAGAGTGGGATCCTCATCTTCCTCGGCATGAGGTATATGAGAATACTCTGAACATAGCAGTTCTACTGACTTATGCTGCCTTATTTCAAGAATTGCCTTGAATATGGCCATGTGAAAGGCTGTGGTAAAGGTTTTGGCTTCTCCGTATGGCATTATACGGCTCATCTCCAGTCGCATAGGTAGTTGAACTGAAACTCTGTGCTTGGCTACTATCTCTCCATCATAATAGGTGTACTTGAAAACAGGTATCCGAGTTTCACAGTGAAGTTCCTTCAGCATCCCACGCAGGAGATCTGTAAGTGGTCCCTCATAATCACCGAGCCATCCCTCAACCTGCCTCAAAGTCCTCTTGGGAAACGTGTACGCCATTATGGCTGTATACAAAAGCAGAAAATTAGTAGTGATAGTGTATAATAATAGTGATAATAAAGAATTATCGCACTAAAATATATGATTTTTCTATTCTCAAGTGAATAAACATCATATTCTTAGAGAATCCTTTACTATTTCAACTCGACTCCTACAGGTTTCTTCCCTATACTAGGTTTTTCCAACCTAAGGTCGCAACATTTGCTCTGATACCAGCTGCGGTGACCCAGCATACCACTGCATGTTGTAGTATACAAGTCGTTGATATGATCTTCATGAAGGGACTTCTTCACAAATATCACATCCCTCGGAGTGGTACAACAGAAACATTGCAGGTCATAACACTCGATAATATATTACAATCATGGTCTTAACAAGTTGGTATTCTCACAGGTCCGATGAGAACACCCTACAACATAAGGTACTAGTACAAACCCACTTAGATATGAAAAGAGCTCAGCAACTTATTTAAGTATGCCACTACGCTGCTCGGCTCTATACTACTCAGGTATATCACTACTCCTCCACCTCCATGTCATCGGGTCCGTAGACTATCCCATAGTCGCCTTCAACTCCTCCGGAAAGATCAGGTTCCTCGTAGACCAGCTCGTAGCTTCCTTCTGGTGCTCCATCGGTGATGGCCTCCACTTCCATATCACAGTCTAGCAAGGGTGTCGAAATAAAGTGAGTACAGGTACTCAGCAAGTTCAAAAGAGTAAAAGGTGTTTGATGCACTAGCTACGACCTTCGATCAGAAAATCTTAGGTCAATGCATGTTTCGAAATCATTTCTTCAAAAGGTTTATTTTATTCTGAAAACTATGCCCGTCAGTCTTCACAGGTTGACTAGAACTTCACGGAGTTCCTTTCCTGCCGCGTTCGCAGTTCCCTTCCCGGAACAGGAGTGACAGCCACAATTTAATACACTCTGCAGAGGTGCGTTACTTTTCCCATAAGAGATCTCACCCTTTTTGCCATCCGCAGGGACTTGCCCCCGTTCACACTTCCTTGGTGTGAGGCCAGGTATAAAGATCCAAGCCCACACCGCCTTCTCCGCGACCTCGCAGACCCACCCTTTTGTAAGTCTGTCCTCTCCTATATCTATGGGTAGACTAACCCAGGCACTTGTTCTCTCCTATACCATTAAGGTAGACTGAGCCGAACAACTTATATGCCCTGTTCTATACACCATAGATAGACTGATCCGGACAACCCTTACAATCCTTCATAGACCAATAATAAGTCTACCCTCTCCTGTATCTAATGGTAGACTGTGCAGGACCACATGTCCCCACCTTTACCAAAGATAGACTGATCCGGGCAACCCTTATTACCAATCCGTTGGCATGCGAGAGGGAAAAGATACAGCTGGCTTCCCCAGAGCCATTATAGATCTTATGGTCAACGCGATATGTACGGCGCTCGAATCACTGGACGGCATTGGTACTTAGTCCTAGATGAATAGTACCCTTGCAATGGAACCTCCACCAATCAACACATACCATGGTTCCATTGCCAACCACATAGTCATATTCATAATTGGAAAAGTAACATTTCATTTTCAATGCAGGAATGATAAGTCATATAGTTTTGCATTTAAATTAATAGAAAATACTCAAATTTGACATGAGCAAGGGTGAACTTGCCTGTGGACTGCGAGATAGTGCAGTTCAATGCGTTGGATGGAACCTGGACCTCGGGTTCTGTAAAGAAGCATCATTGTCCGGTAAGGACAATGTTATAAAATCCAAATGATGCATGCATGGATGTATTATTTTATGTTGAATCCCTTTATCCCGATGAGTTATTACAATTTAGGGTTGAGTTAAGATTTATGCCTTTGGCAGTAATTTGCAATTGTTTTAATGTATAAAACACTTTAATTCACACAAGGTAACATAATTCAAAGTAAAACTACTTTATGTTGGTGATTTATTATTTATTCCAAAATAATTTGAAATAATAGAGTTGTCTCAATATTTTTGAGAATAAAAAGGAATAGAATATCTTCCTTTGGAAAATACCTTTTTAAATAGAAATGACTTGGAATAATAGAATTTCATTTTGAAATGTTTAAGAAATAAGTATTTGAACTTATTTGGGATTTTCCTTGATTTATTAATACAAGGAAATATAATTTGAAATTCCAAATGTTTATTTTAAATTCATAAAATTCACAAATTTAAATTTGTTCATTAAATTTTATTTCATATTTTATTCTTATCAAGAATAATTTTTCATTCACCAATCCAATTTTTAATGGATTTTTAGAGTTGTATTTTATTTATTAAAAATTGGTGAAATAATGGCCTTTTCTAAATTGTGAAAAGACTAAAATACCCCCTGGACCCATATTGGGCCCAGCCCACTAACCTAAGCCCATGGGACAGCCCACTAAGGCGTGCCCATAGCGGCTCGGTGGAGCCGAACGGCCCACCGCTCTCACTCACTCGGCCCTCTCTCATCTTTTTCCTAACCCTAGCTCCT
Organism: Lolium multiflorum; assembly: GCA_030979885.1. Lineage (NCBI taxonomy): Eukaryota > Viridiplantae > Streptophyta > Magnoliopsida > Poales > Poaceae > Lolium > Lolium multiflorum. The sequence continues at coordinate 200,353,977 of CM061750.1, forward strand.
CTCTCGCGACGCCCGTGGCGATGGCGTCGCCGCCATGGCCGCCGCCGTGCTCCGGCCGACTCCGAGCTCCTCCGCCGTAGCCACCTATCGCACCTGAACCGCCGCGAGCAGATCTATCGATCTGTCCGCGTGGTTTTCCCCATTTCTTCTTCTCCTGGCGAATCGCCTCCGATCTGGATCTCGCGGAGAATCGCCTCGACGAACTCCGGCGAGATCACGCCCTCTCCGACGACGGGTGCGCCTCCGAGACCGACCTGGCGCAGGTGCTGCTTGCAGTGCCTGTGCCGTCGTCTCTGTGCCGTGCCGTGGTGGTGTTGGTGCTCGTCGGCGTAACGCCGGCGCCTACCCTGGATTTGCAGCTGTTAGGGCCGCGCGAGCACTGCCTCGCCATGCCCTAGCCTCTGCTTCCAGGCGCAAGTAAGTGTTGCATCCACCTCTTCTCTGTGCGCCTCCTCTTGGTACTGTTCTTCTTCCTCCTCAAGCTCTGCTGCTCTCTGGTGCTCCTGTGATCACCCAGAGCCTAGCTATTACTATACAATTCGTCTATGCTTGGATTGATTGCAAGCTCATGGTCCAATTACCATTTACTGGTACTGGCACATGCTGCTCGACATGCTGTTCATGTTGTTCTTGCTTCTCTGCTGCTCCTAGCATGCTCTATACTTGCCATGCTCTACTGTGCTTGCTCAAGAGCTAACTATGCCATGCTATGCTTGGTTATGACTTGCTTATGCTTACTGGTCTATCATGCTTGCTTGTCTAGGTGTACTTGTGTTGCATCTGTGACACTTGTGTGTGTGCCAGAGGTGCCTGTGATATGATTCAGTGCTACTCCTGCAAGCCAATGATCCATTGGATCATCCTTTGCTTGCTGGCTAACCTCTCTGTGTAACTTGGCTTGCTATGATTGATCCATTTGATCAATTGATTATCAGTGATGGCTTACTGGCTAAATACTGGGGCTATAAATTAACTGTGTTGCTCAATAGTGTGCTACTGTTAGTACTGAGCATGGATCTGTGATAAATTCATGCTTGTATTAATTTGATTATGATGAACTGCTTATGCAGTGATGATTTAATTACTTGCTTGTGCCTGAATTTGCTGTTCATGATTCTTTTACAAGCAATGAAAGTCTGAATCCATTTCTGGATAGTGATGCTTTGTATTTGGCTTTCTCTCAATTGGTGCTAAGTGTGAAGTGACCTCAGTAGCCTTGCTACTGACTGGTTGCTCACATGGTTGGCTAGATCTGGTTGGCTACTCATCTTTGCTTGTATATTTGGGAATCATAGAAACTATGAATGCCAATATACTTGCCTGTGAAGAAATCTAGGGTTTCTGATGGTTGTATGCTTAGGATTTATTGTGTAGTCTTGGCTGCTAATCCCTGCCATCTACTGGTGCTATCTATGTATCAAATCTGGCTAGTGTGTGCATCTGTGCATATGTGCTAGTTTCTGTGCATAGGATCTGTACCTAGATGCTTTCTATTTTAGTGGCTTTTGACTGGCAGTAATCCTTGGTGAAAACCAAGTGATGATCTACCCATATGAGCATCTGCTCATCCCATGCTCATGCATATGATGGATTAGATCCATGGGATCTTTTCCAGGAACTAGGTATACCTTGTTCCAGCTCCTAGAAAGAAATATTTGGTTGATGCAGACTTGGGTTTGTGTCACAGCTCTCCACCTCCAGGTCTTGGATGATCTTCTCAGGTCACCATGATTCCTGGTGGTTGAGTGGTTTTGTATGGGTTGGTTCTGTTCTTGCTCAAGAACTGGATGAACTGAGCTTGTTCTTGCTTCACCCTTACCTGGTGAATCTTGATCTGGTCGACTGGTTCTGGCTTCTAGGGTTTGTGCCCCTTTTATATGAACCCTACTTCTATCCTTGCATTGACACACAAGCCTGGTTGCTTTGGTGACTAGGCTGATGCCTTGCCTTGCTGTTGCTGCCTAGCACACTTGAGCTGTGTGCTCTCATATGCTGAAACTTGAGCCCCTGTGTGTGCTCAGGTTTGGTCTGCTGCTGCCCTTATCTTGTGCTGTCCATGGTTTTGGAACAGCACAAGTGTGCATGATACTTGGTTCTGTCCAAACTGAATATTTGTCTAACACTCACATTCTGGCTAGTGTAAATGTTGCATTTTTGCAGGTTTTTGAAGATGGACATGGCCATGAAGAGACACTTCAAGGCACATAGTCTAGATTTTAGTTTAGGAACTAAATTGTAATCTTTATTTTTATTTCTGTTTATTATTCCTCAATTCTTGTATCAAGAATTTTGTAAAGACAATGTAATTTGTGTTGTGTTATCAATAAAGCTCAAGTTTTTGTTTATGAGCTTTTGCATTATGTAATGTATATATTCTTGATTAAATATTGTATTTGATACTCACTTTGAAATCCAAAATGATTTGAATATTATCTTGTGTTTGAATTGTAAATTCATATTTATATTGTGTAATGATTATTGTTTAATGTTTAACACTTGTCAAATGAAATCAATTCCCCAAATTAACAAGATACAAAAGAGATCATGTCGAAATTTCCCTAACTCACATTGCCTAACCCTAAGTGCAAAGTGAGAGAGAACCTCGATCCCTCTTAGGTTTAGTTGCAATAAGGCGCGAAAATTTCCCCGTTTTGCGATGAAATGCACATCCCATTTCTAAATCTACCCTTCGTTGTTCCTATGTTCGGGTTATTACAGTGGGCCTGATAGGGTGGCGCGCAGAAACGCCGCCCGCCTATGGTGTGTCGCCTTTCATCTCGACGCTTCTTCCCTAATTTAAAGCCTCCGTCGCGAAAACCCTATTACGGAGGACGAAACCCACAGAAACCATCCAGCCGCCGCCATCGCGAAGCCAAGATCGGGGACGAGTCTGTTGCACCCTGCCGGACGGGGAAGTGCCCGGAAGGCTTCTCCATCGACACCGCTGCCATCTCCACCGCCATCTTCATCACCGCTGCTGCTCCCATGAGGAGGGGTAGTTCTCCATTGAGGCTCGGGGCTGTACCGGTAGCTATATGGTTCATCTCTCTCCTATGTACTTCAATACAATAATCTCATGAGCTGCCTTACATGATTGAGATTCATATGATGATGCTTGTAATCTAGATGTCATTGTGCTAGTCAAGTGAGTTTTACTTATGTGATCTCCGGAGACTCCTTGTCCCACGTGTGTAAAGGTGACAGTGTGTGCACGTGTGGGTCTCTTAGGCTATATTTCACAGAATACTTATTCACTGTTATGAATGGCATAGTGAAGTGCTTATTTATATCTCTTTATGATTGCAATGTGTTTTGTATCACAATTTATCTATGTGCTACTCTAGTGATGTTATTAAAGTAGTTTTATTCCTCCTACACGGTGTAATGGTGACAGTGTGTGCACTCGTGTTAGTACTTGGTTTATGCTATGATCATGATCTCTTGTAGATTGCGAGTTAACTATTGCTATGATAGTATTGATGTGTATTATTCCTCCTACATAAGCATGAAGGTGACAGTGTGCATGCTATGTTAGTACTTGGTTTAGTCGTTTCGATCTTTCATGCACTCTAAGGTTATTTAAATATGAACATTGAATTGTGGAGCTTGTTAACTCCGGCATTGAGGGTTCGTGTAATCCTACGCAATGTGTTCATCATCCAACAAGAGAGTGTAGAGTATGCATTTATCTATTCTTTATGTGATCAATGTTGAGAGTGTCCACTAGTGAAAGTCTATTCCCTAGGCCTTGTTCCTAAATACTGCTATCGCTGCTTGTTACTGTTTTACTTGAGTTACTACTATGTGTTACTACTGCTTGTTTACTTCCTACAATATTACTACCATCAACTGCACGCCATAAGCTATTTTCTGCGCCATACTACTGCTCATATTCATTCATACACTTGTATTTCACTATCTCTTCGCCGAACTAGTACACCTATTAGGTGTGTTGGGGACACAAGAGACTTCTTGCTTTGTGGTTGCAGGGTTGCATGAGAGGGATATCTTTGACCTCTTCCTCCCGAGTTCGATAAACCTTGGGAAATCCACTTAAGGGAAACTTGTTTGCTGTTCTACAAACCTCTGCTCTTGGAGGCCCAACACTGTCTACAAGAATAGAAGCACCCGTAGACATCATCGTCTTCTCCTTGTTGTGCTTCATTGTTGGATCTTGTGAGCTGCCTAACATGATCAAGATCATCTATATGTAATTCTATATGTTGTGTTTGTCGGGATCCGATGGATAGAGAATACTATGATTATGGTGATTATCAATCTATTGTTTATGTGTTGTTTATGATCTTGCATGCTCTCCGTTACTAGTAGAGGCTCCGGCCAAGTTTTTGCTCTTAACTCCAAGAGGGAGTATTTATGCTCGATAGTGGGTTCATGCCTTCATTGACACCTGGGACAGTGCAGAAAGTTCTAAGGTTGTGATGTGTTGTTGCCACTAGGGATAAAACATTGATTCTATGTCTAAGGTTGTAGTTGTCGATTACATTACGCACCATACTTAATGCAATTGTCTGTTGCTTAGCAACTTAATACTGAATGGGGTTCGGATGATAACTGAAGGTGGACTTTTAGGCATAGATGCATTGGATGGCGGTCTATGTACTTTGTCGTAATGCCCAATTAAATCTCACTATATTTATCATATCATGTATATGCATTTTTATGCCCTTCTCTATTTGTCAATTGCCCGACTGTAATTTGTTCACCCAACATGCTTTTATCTTATGGGAGAGACACCTCTAGTGAACCTGTGGACCCCGGTCCTATGCTTTACATAGCATACAATCTTTTGCCAATTGTGTTTTACTGTTTTCTTGCAAACAATCATCTTCCACTCTATACGCTTAATCGTTTTAGGCAAGCAGTGAGATTGACAACCTCAACTTTGTTTAAGATTTGAGACAAAGTGCAGGTATGTTAATACTAGGAGTTCAGCGTTTCTGTAGGAATCACACAGTGTTCTTAGCATCACGTTTAAGAGCCATCAACCTTCACGCGTGCTTCTTGGCTCCCTGCGGTTCGTTAAACCTTGGTTTCTTTCTGAAGGGAAAACTGCCAGCGTGCGCATCATACCTTCCTCTTGGGGTTCCCAGCGGGCACGTCAACTGTTCATCTCTCTTCTCGGGACACCTGTCCTATGGATCATGCTCATCTGCCCCGTGGTGGTGGAAACGCCACGTTGGGTTGATGAGGTTGACCTGCTGGACTTGATGCTGCGGTGGAGGGGGGGGTGGTGGTGGTTGCTGTCCTGACTGTTGGATGAGTTTGTGCATGTCGAGCTGACGAGTCCACAGGCAAACTGAAACTTAGTTTTCATAGTCCTTGGAATAAACATCGAGTGCCGAGTAACGGGGCGTTGATCTGCTCAGCGTAGGGTAGTTCGGGAGTCCTCTGCTGCCGTGGTTTATAGTTGCCACGGTTAGAGAGTTGTTCAGTCTGATCTGTCGATCGTCTCTTCTTCGTCATGCTCGATCGTCTGTCGATCGAGTACCACTATGACTACAGTTGTTGTCATCATAATTCTGTTCTTCCTTCTCTGTCACGATCCCTTCGGCCACCCGAGTCGTGCGCTTGAGCTGGTCATACGTCTTAGTAAATCCTTCAACATTTGTAAGTAGCCTTAACGTGTCCTCACCATCAGCCCGGTGTTGGCGATTTCCATTAATTTGGTTATAGTTTTTGGCTTTTAACGCAGGTTCTTCTATGTAGCTCTCCATGGTTGTCCATGTTGACGTCGGTGCTACGTCGGCAGAGATCGTCTTCGGCAGCGTTTAAGAGTTTGGTAGATCTCCCGATGTGTGGCGCATCGACTCCCATACCTTTTGTTGTCAATTCGTAACTCTTCAATCCAGCGGGTCTTTTGTATGTTGCCGTGCTTGTGGCATCTGCTAAGTCGTCCCATGATTTAATGGAACCCTTGGGAGCCCCCTTAGCCAGGCTCACGTTGAATCCTTAGTAGAGCTGCAAACCTTTGCATTGCTGCTATACGGTTCTGTATGCGAGAATCCACCGATCTGTGAGTGATAAATCTATCCAAATCTTGGTTCTGTGCCCATCGTGCTTGCAGCGTTGGTAGGGTAGGCTTGAACTTTGAGCGGCATCATCTCCGCAGTTTTGGCAAGCATTCGGCTCCCACAGGTTCGACTGTCATATATGATCCTCATCCGAAGAATCACTATCGTTGTCCTTCCTGGCGGCTGATACGTAGCTTTGTCGATTCTGCTCTGGGTGATTTCATCCAGAGCATCTCTCGCATGATGTTTTGAGCCGCTGGCCTACGCCGTGGTCTTTTCCTTTTGCGGGACTAGATTGTTTCCCAATGTCATGAGACTTTCTAGAGACGCCTCGGTGAGCTTGAGCCATGGATCCTTCGAGGCGCTGGTTGATGAGGTACGCAGTGAGGTTAGTTGTTGCTCCCGCAACGTTCTTCGGTCATGAAGGACTTGGTTAGGTTTGACGTTATTTCTCTGGCGTCGTCTTCTGAGAGCACTGGATAGTCTTGATTGGTGCTTGCCTACCCCATGAGTGAGAGGCGCTTCCTTGCGAACCTCTTCGTCGTTCGCTGGAATCGATCTGCTGCAGATAGGCGTCTCTCGAGGGTGGCTTGCTCTCTCGATAGGTGCTCCCGGTTTTTCTCTGGTATGGGCGGTAGGCATTTAGGGTTCCAGCCGAGTCCTGCGGGGGGCGGGGTGTTGTTAAGTACGGCTATCCTGGCCACAGCCCATTCCCTCGTCTGCCGATGGTGTAATCGCTGTCGCCAGCGATTGTGTGTTATTTACGAAAACTAGCTCGCCTGCTAGAACGAGGCGTGTGATCTCCGTCTCCTCTATGCCTTGTGTTTCCTGTGTTATTGGCGGCATAAACCTGGTGATGTGCCGTTCTTCGGATGGTTCCTTGGATGATGCTGTCGATGTTGTCCTCTCCCGATGAATATTGGGCATTGCAGATGAACGGTGTGTCACTCGACCCCAACCCGTGCCTGGCGTCGCAGTTCAAGCAGTAGTATGAGGTTAACTCCGAAGATGTGGGATCGTCGGACCCTGATACGTCTCAAACGTATCTATAATTTCTGATGTTCCATGCTAGTTTTACGACAATACCTACATGTTTTGTTCACACTTTATGATGTTTTTTATGCATTTTCCGGAACTAACCTATTAACAAGATACCGGGGAGTGTCGGTTCTGTTTTACACTGTTTTGGTTCCAGAAAGGCTGTTCGGTTAATATTCTCGGAATTCGACGAAACAAAGACCAAAATCTTAATTCAGGAGCACCGAAGAGGAGACGGAGAGGAGGCCCGGGGCCCCCACACCATAGGGCGCGGGCCACCCACAGGCCGCGCCGGCCTATGGGAGCGCCCTGGGTGCTCCTCCGACGCCGCCTCTTCGCCTATAAGACCTTTCGACCTAAAAACGCGATCCCGATTGACGAAACTCCAGAAAGACTACTGGGGCGCCGCCGCCTTCGCAAAACTCAATTCGGGGGACAGAGTCTCTGTTCCGGCATGCCGTCGGGACGGGGTTGCCCCGGAGCCATCTCCTCGACACCACCGCCATCTTCCATCACCTATTGTCTCCCATGATGAGGAAGGAGTAGTTCTCCCCGGGGCTGAGGGCTCTACCCGGTAGCTATGTGGTTAATCTCTCTCTCTACTTATCCCAATACAATGATCTCATGAATTGCTTTGCAATTGAGATCCATATGATGAGCTTTTATGTATCGCTACAAGTCTATGTGCTACTCATGTGATGTTATTAAGTAGTCTATTCCTCCTGCATGGTGTAAAGGCGCGTGTGTGCACACAATGCACATAAGGCGCCTGCCGATGGGCAATGGTAGAAACAACACGAAGAAGCGGGAGGCTCCCAAGGCCGCTTAGTGGACCCTGGCACCTGCGCCGTCATGATCACCCCAGCCACGTCACGGCGGTTGCTGGGCGTGCCACTGACCTAGACCCGATCGGAGAAGGTGTTAGATTGCTTCGATTGTTCACCGCATGGTAGACACGTAAACATTAAATACGAGCCCTATCGGCTCTCGGGTTGCCACGTGGATCGCTCAAGAAGCCGTCCTTATGGTTCATATTGGATTGCAATGGCATGGGGATCACCTTGGTCGAAACAAAGCTAAACCAATCTCCGACAGTTGGGTTTCACCGCATAAGCGGAACGTCCTACGCGTGGTCGGGCCTAGCAGATACGGAAGATGATGGCTACCCCTACAAGAGGGCTAAAAACCAACATTACGTTAATTCCCCGGAACATCCCTTGTAGAACGGTAAAACAACACCTAACGCACTACCGGGATCGTCCGACCCCAGTATAAGGCCTAACTATGCGGATATTAAACTAATCCTTAAGAAACAAGGAGAACTATAATGGATCGGATCTACTAAGTAACAAACAAGCAAGATGCTGCCCTTACACCCAGAATGGAATTAACCCAAGGGCATCTGGAAATGTCCCGAGGACGGCATTGCTGCGGAATATGCACGAGAAAGCATCCATGCAAACCCCTAAACACCTAATGATAAGTAGTGCTACTGCCATCAACAACACTTGACCACAGCGGCTGGGATGACGAATAACGTGTCTTGCCTAGATCGCGAGATGCGATCTGGGCAGCATGATGCTACCGGAAGAAACCCTCGAAGGAAGGGGTGACGATGCCCGATTTGTGTTTGTTGTGAACGTGATTGTCCTCCTTTGAGTAACCCTAGATACATATTTATAGTCCAAGGGACTTCTAATTGAGGCGTGCACCTAACCGTACACGGGCCAAACTCTACCTTTTAATTCTAAACACCGTGCGATCTACTATATTACGGATACATGGGCAATCCTGGCCAAACTCTTAGCTAAGACGCTTCAAAAGACGCTCCGATGTAATCTTCAAAGCCATCTTCACTTACGGCCCATCTCCCGATTTGGCCAAAATCGGGTGATAACACATGCCCCCATGGTTTTGGTAATGATAATTTCAAAACCACTACGTTTCTTCGAAGGGTCATGTCGTGGCGAGACGAAGCAAATCGCGATTATTCTTCATCCTGACTGTGCAGCCTACCTTCTGCACGATACGACAATATTGGCACCCATCCTCGGAAGCTGTTCGAGCATTAAATTTCCAGTATATTCCACTTTTATTTAACCGCATCGGACAGGTTCACCTCCTCATCCCTTGCTCCAAACCAGCCGCCGACCAAAAAACCCTCTTCCTTTGGTGGCCATGTCTTCCTCTTCCTCTTCCCAATCCTCTTCCGCGAGTGAAGGAGCGGAGGTCAATCGGTCGGAAGCGTACAACGGCGGCGGCTCGAGGCATTGGGATGAGCCAAGAATTTGACCGACCCCGTGCCGAAGGGCCGGCCCGAAGACCTCGTGCAGTCGGATGGTGACATGCACGGACGGGGAAGATGATCTTCGGTTCTTGATGTTGGAGAACTAGGCGGAGGCAGCAATGACGACCACACGCCAGGAACAAATTCACCTCCTGTGCAAAGAAGTAGTGAGGAGGATGAAGGCGAGAACGTCTCCTCAGGCACGAAGCAGGAGTAGGAGAAGACACCTCCTCCAGAACGAACACACTTAAAGCGCATGGTGGGTGGGCTTGGTGGATAAGACGATGACGATGAAAGAGGAAGAAGCCTGGCTGAAAGATTCTGATAGCCGGCCCGACGAGAAATCGTCGAAAGCAGCGATGATGGCAGCTACGGCGATCGCGAAGATGACTAACGATCCTTAGAATGGGAGTTACTAGTAGCAATATGTTCCCGTTTTGTTGAGCAATCAGCTTCTCTTTGTAAGAAATCACCTCTTTAACCAATGAAGATGAATATGTTCTTCCAATCTTAATTTCCAATCGTATGATTTCTCATCTTGACGTTTTCCGATTGTCAAAGGCGGCCCACGCCTTGATGGAATGATGGTAACGCATCAGTTCCTCAGGAAAAATTGCGAGACAGGTTAATTCAGTTATCCCTCATGGTGACCTGCAACCCTTGTCCCAATTCCGATTTTCAAACGGTAATCCTTGGCCACTCCAAACCACCACGGAAGCCTTGTACAGCCTTGTACCTCTTACCAGGGCCTGGATGACCCTCTCCTTTCTCCTTATCAGAATTCTGAAAATTTTGAAAATCCGGTCTCCTTCAGGTTAGACAACCTTGCCGACAGCACTCGGCAATTTTACTCACGATCCGTCCTTGCTTCCTAGATGGTATAGTACCTCAGCAGGATCATAGGATCTGGTAGGCGAACCTTGAGCCATTGCCCCTAGGGCTTTAGTCCCGAGTCGAGAATAAAAGTGAACCAACCAAATCGGCTACAATTGGCTTTCAGGTGTAGTGCGGCATCGCCCGTTCCTAACCAAATCGGCTTTGGAGCGAGAGAACCTTGGAGGTGAGCTGCCCAAGGCTTCTTAGGTTCAATGATGCAGCTTCTGGTGAGAATGTTGATGAAATCGTCACCTTGGTCAAGCCCTAGGAGAAAACTCCATAGCCAATTGGATGATCATCGGCTGTTCTCATGATCCTAGTCCGATCTGCATGTTCATGCTGCTCTTGTTGTTCAAGCTTGCCGCCAAATATCAACAGCTTAATAAATGAGAAAAAAGGGCAGTTTTGGACGCCCAAACTGATGCTTCTGCTGGTACCGCCGAACTTGAAGTCTTGAAAAAGGAGTTAGAGGTCCTTGAAGAGAGGACCTGAGTCACCAAGCAATCCCAATGAGGAGTTCTTCTAGTAGAGCCTCGCCACGTAACTCGATGACTGCTCCATTAGGCTTCTGCTTGTAACAGTCGTATCCCTTGAGTCGATGGCCATGCATCGGCTTTTTTATTCTTAAGTCGATGTCTACGCATCGGCTGTGCCCAAATTTTTTGGAGTTTTCCATTTTTTACGGCCGATTTGTTTACGCATCGGCCCCCATACTTCCATACCCATCATCATCAAAGAATAAATCTGCTGGGCATTTGACATCCACTCCAAGCTTAGTATCCTCGTGTCTCATCCATCTATGTGCCCCCCGAGCCGATTCTGTCAAGTAATTGATGGTATCGGCTCTTCAGGCATCTGTTGGATCAATGCTGAACACAGACAAAACGTATGTCGAGGATAATTTTGGCCGATTGCTGGAATCGGCCTCCCTTTTTATTGCAATGCTTCGTGAAGGTTTAGCACTTCTTGGTTTCCCACTGTAGCTGTGACGTCTTTGGAGATAAGATCCTTTGCTTTTCATTTTTTGGGGCCGATCGCGGGGATCGGCTCGCCACGTACGTCCATGGCCTTGGGCGTTGCTACTCCGTCGGGATCATGGACACCATGTTTGTATCAGCCGGTACCTACTGCCTTAAACATCATTGCGTCTGCTGTGCATCGGCTTTTAAATCTATTTAAGGCACATGTACTTTCTTTAGTGAAGTAGCCTTGCTTCTCTCAATGCTTGTTGAATTTTCACGACGGATACGGGCCGCAGCTATCAGCGTGTCACGGTGCGGCCTCGGCTTCTTCCGGGTTTCGCAGCCGCTGCACTCTCCGCTTATGAGAATGGCTGAGTCCATCAGAGCACCACCTTGGTCGGTGATACCTATCTTCTTCTCCATCTGACTCCTCAAAGTCTTCTTGAGATGACTCAGCTTGTTGTGTGAAGTTAGGAGAGGGCCGGAACTCGAACAACTGAAACCTCATTTGTTCTCTTCCTTCGCTGTCTGCATTCTAGGAAGTTCTCGATTGTTGGCAATCGGCTCATTGAGTCCCGGTAATGTTTGAAAGGGCCGGTCCAGTGCTTATCCATGTTGTCTTGCTTCCTTGACCTCCCTCTAGCGTGAGCTCGTGCCGTCGTTGTCTGTCGTGCGACGATACCTCATCCATTGCATCCACCGACGATATCCTTCATCATCTTCGTCATAACGCCCGTCGGTCATGCCTGCTCATATTTGTTGAGAGATGCACGGAGAGTGGGCTGGATACCGTATGCTTTTCACCTCCTCCTCGGTGGTACCGTCTCATCATCTTGGGGCCGGTCGCGTGGAATGGCCTCCTCTTTCTTTGCCACGACTGGCTGCTCCGCTTTGTCCGTGCCATGGTCACAAGCCCTGCCATGTTGACATCAAAAGAGAACCCGCCTTATGGAGTGGCTTAGGTCCACCATGTTGACGTGGAAACGGACGCATGTCTACCTTCATGGCAAACTGTCCGAAAGTTAATCGGCTGATTCTATCGCCATCTAATTTGTGCGCGCAATACTTTGGACATTGGTGGTGTGCGTGAACGTATGATGCCATTTGCGGTATAGCCCCTACCGTTCATCTCTTGTGCCGGGATCTTGTGGCCTTCGTGTAGCTTCAACTGTTTCTCTTTCAGATCGAAAATCTGCTCAGCTTTGCTCACATCAAAGTCAAACCTCTTGGAGGCCTGGTGGATTCACCCATTTGCAGGACACAGTCCGCCGTCCGAGTCCATTCAGCCCTTGCGACTTCCCGATCTTCCGCGAAGTCTTCATCCTCAACAGCATTGACCGAGGCTTATCGCGCTTATACTTGTCTTGGTACGATTCGGATGGGCATGCTTCATGAGGTCGACTCTGGACCATGTCGCCAGCGGGGTTGTACTCCACTTGGAACGTCGATCCTTGAATGGTGCTGCGAGGCCTCTGCCAGCTCGACTGTTCTTTCTCAGATAAATGAACCGAATAACATCGGTTCTTGACAGTTCAAACGCTGAATGTATTCAGACACTGTCTCTCCGCCTTTGCCGAACCCTATGCTAGCTCGGCAATGCCAGCTTCAGTGGCTTGAATGGTATTGTGTGTGAAACTGTTCCTCTAGCCGCTCCATGATCGCACTGAATTTGGCCGCAACGAGGGTGTACCATCCAAAAGCAGGACCGGTGAGGGATTGCGAAAAGAACCTCACCCGTAGCGATCCGATGCCTGAAACCATACCCAACCGGGCCAAGTATCGGCTCACGTGCTCAATTGAGCTAGAACCTTCCGATCCACCGAATTTGTGAAGTCGGCCGATACTAGGTGGTAGTGGATCAGGTCAAACTCGTTGGGGTACGGCTTGGAATAGCCGATTACCTTCTTCTTCGGCAGGATGCCGACTGGTCTCTCAAGACCGCACCGATCTAATCCGTGGTGGAGGCGTGTAGTCGAGCTTTCATGAATTGGTGCAAAGGCATATTTAGCTAGCCACGCCCGTTTCTCGGCGCCTCCCCAAACTCCCGCTGTGCAGTCAGTCCCCTCTGCCGGAACATTGCTCCCCGCTCCCGGCAATTCCTCCCCGGAGCCTGGATCGCCTGCGTCCGGTTGTTGCAGTCACGCACAAATGTGCACACGTCATGTGGGATCTCCTTGGGCGGCTCATATAAGAACTAGTAGTCGCCGGATCACTCCAACCTTGAGACAACGTATGCCGGTGAACCTTGTTAACTGGTGGAGCTGCCATCGCGTACGGCAATGGTGGCCCGTGTGGAGTTGCACCTCTCCCCGGTGAGTCCCTAGAGCAGGTCCCATGGAAGAAGTACCGATGCTTCATGATCTCTTGCACCACATGAAGCGCAATGCGCTCCAAAGTATTTACCAGGCTCTTAGAATGCCGATGCAGCGAATGAGCCACCACGTAGTTGATTTCCCCGCATGGCTCGGTACGTTCTTCGAGGGGAGAGACAGATCCAACCACTCGAGGACGCCTTGTGGTGTGAATCCTTTGAACCCGATGCCGTGCGAACGGGTCTTCTCAAAGGACCGATGAGTTCGCTTCAACGATGGCCTTCAGCTCATCGTGCTTCTTCTTGTGTTCGCAGGAGATCCTCGTATTTGATCTGTTCCTCTGCCATCTCGGATGTCGGTGTCGACGTGGATGTTGCAGAAGAGGTCCCACCGGGCGAGAGAATGTGTTGCCAGCAAAACCCACCGGCGGGCAATGGTTAAACAACACGAAGAGCGGGAGGCTCCCAAGGCCGCTAGTGGACCCTGGCACCTGCGTCGTCCCGCAAGTCTTCCACCACGTCGGCGGTTGCTAGAGGCGTGCGACTGACCTAGACCCGATCAGGAAGGTGTTAGATTGCTTCGATTGTTCTGCATGGTAGACACGTAAACATTAAATACGAGCCCTATCGGCTCTCGGGTTGCCCGTGGATCGGCTCAAAGAGCGATCGCCCCATGGTTCATGTTGGATTTGCAATGGCATGGGGATCCTGCTTGATCAAACAAAGCTAAACCAATCTACGACAGTTGGGTTTTCACCGCATAACGGAACGTCCTACGCGTAGTCGGGCCTAGCAGATACGGAAGATGATGAAACTACCCCTACAAGAGGCCTAAAACCAACATTACGTTAATTCCCGGAACATCCCTTGTAGGAACGGTAAACAACACCTAATGCACTACGGATCGTCCGACCCAACATAAGGCCTAACTATGCAGATATTAAACTAATCCTTGCGGAACAAGGAGCAACTATAACGGATCGGATCTACTAAGTAACGAACAAGCAAGGCCTTACACCCAGATAGGTGTAAGGGCAGCTAGGTGTCGAGGGGCATTGCCACGCAGATATGCACGAGAAAGCATCAATGCAAGCCCCTAAACACCTAATGATAAGTAGTGCTACGCCATCAACAACGCTTCGACACGGCAAGACAAGGTGAGACGAATGCGTGTCTAGATCGCGAGATGCGATCTAGGCAAGATGATGCTTACCGGAAGAAACCCCTCGAAGGAAGGGTGGCGATGCGCCTGATTTGTGTTTGTTGTGAACGTGATTGTCCTCCTTTTCCGATAACCCTAGATACATATTTATAGTCCAAGGGACTTTCTAAATCAAGCCACCTAACCGTGCATGGGCCAAACTCTACCTTTTAATTCTAAACACGATGCGATCTACTATATTACAGATACATGGGCAATCTAGCCCAAACTCTTAGCACAAGGCCGCTTCAAAGACGCTCCACGTGTAATCTTCAAAGCCCATCTTCACTTACGGCCCATCTCCTGATTTGGCCAAAATCTGGTGATAACAGTGTGGTTCTTGTCGTAGGTTATGATCATAATCTCTTGTAGGTTATGGAGTTAATTATCACTATGATAGTATTGATGTGATCTATTCCCCCTTTCATAGTGTAATGGTGAAAGTGTGTATGCTATGTTAGTTCTCGGTTTATTTTGCAAAGATTTATTATGCTCTAAGGTTACTTAAATATGAATGCCGAATGTTGTGGCGCTTGTTAACTCCGACTTGAGGGAGCTCTTGTAACCCTACACAATGAATGGTGTTTGTCATCCAACAAAAGAGTGTATGTATCACATATGAGAGAAGTTATTAATTTATTATGCGATCAATGTTGAGAGTGTCCACTAGTGAAAGTATGATCCCTAGGCCTTGTTTCCAATATTGCAAACACCGCTTAGTTACTGTTCTACTGCATGTTTACTCGCTGCCATATTTATTTCAGATTGTTATTACCACTCATATTCATCTATACCACCTGTGTTTACTATCTCTTCGCCGAACTAGTGCACCTATACATCGACAAGTGTATTAGGTGTGTTGGGGACACAAGAGACTTCTTGTATCTTAATTGCAGGGTTGCTTGAGAGGACTATCTTTGACCTCTACCCCCCCGAGTTCGATAAACCTTGGGTGATTCACTTAAGGGAAAACTTGTTGCTGTTCTACAAACCTCTGCTCTTGGACCCAACACTTGTCTACAAGAATAGAAGCACCCGTAGACATCAAGCTATTTTCCGGCGCCGTTGCCGGGAAGGTAAGGTAAAAGGCACTCATACTCCGGTCCCGTAACTAAGTTATTTTTGGTGCCGTTGTAAGTGCTCGAAGGTATCTCCTTTAGACTCTGCAATTGCGACTTTTTGTTTCTTGTTCACTAGTCAGGCATAATGGAAAATAACAGTGAGCTTCTTAATCTATTTCCTGAGTTAAGACATGGATTGTTTGCTGCGAAAATTAAAAAACCTATGGAATCTTATTTGCATGCTAGTAGCAATGATATTACTATGAACGCTTTGAACACCATTGTTGCTAATGATATGGAAAATTCTAAGCTTGGGGAAGCTGGTTTTGATGAGTATGACATTTTTGGTCCCCCAAGCATTGAGGAGAAAATTTTCTTTGATGATACTTTGCCTCCTATTTATGATGATTATAATGATAGCGGTCTTTTGGTGCCGCCTACTATGGAGAGTAAATTTTATTATGATTATACTATGCCTCCTACACTTGATGAGAATGATAATGATAGCTACTTTGTTGAATTTGCTCCCACTACAACTAATAAAATTGATTATGCTTATGTGGAGAGTAATAATTTTATGCATGTAGCTCATGGCAAGAATGCTTTATGTGATAGTTATATTGTTGAGTTTGTTCATGATGCTACTGAAAGTTATTATGAGAGAGGGAAATATGGTTATATGCATCTTAATTATATTAAGTTTCCCCTCTTTATGTTGACAATCTTGAAATTGCGCTTGTGTTGCTTTTCTATGCTTGCCACTTTGTTCTTCAAGAATTTATTTGTGTACAAGATTCCTTTTCATAGGAAGTGGGTTAGGCTTAAATGAGTTTTGAATTTGCTTTTTGATGCTCTCTTTTGCTTCAACTCTTAATTCTTGCGAGAGTATCATTGAAATTGCTGAGCCCATCTTAATGGCTATAAAGAAACCATTTCTTAGGAGATAACTCATGTGTTTATTTTGCTACTGTTTTGTTGAGTCTTGGAAGTTGTTTACTACTGTAGCAACCTCTCCTTATCATGTTTTTGTGCCAAGTAAAGTCTCTATGGTAAAGTTGATGCTAGATTTGGATTGCTATGCAGAAACAGAATTGCTGTCTGTCACGAATTAGCGCAGAACTCTCTGTAGGTAACTCAGAAAAATCTGCCAATTTACGTGCATGATCCTCAGATATGTACGCAACTTTCATTAGTTTTGAGTTTTTGTGTTTGAGCAA
Organism: Lolium multiflorum; assembly: GCA_030979885.1. Lineage (NCBI taxonomy): Eukaryota > Viridiplantae > Streptophyta > Magnoliopsida > Poales > Poaceae > Lolium > Lolium multiflorum. The sequence continues at coordinate 200,370,962 of CM061750.1, forward strand.
GTTAAGTTCCCCTGCAAAATTCGTCTTTACGGACTGTTCTGTTTTGACAGATTCTGCCTTTTATTTCGCATTGCCGCTTTTGCTATGTTGAATGAGTTTCTTTGTTCCATTAACTTTCAGAAGCTTTGTGCAATGTCCAGAAGTGTTAAGAATGATTTTGTCACCCCTCAATATGTGAATTTTTGATTGTGCGCTAACCCTCTAATGAGTTTGCTTGAAGTTTGGTGTGGAGGAAGTTTTCAAGGGTCAAGAGAAGAGGATGATATACTATGATCAAGAAGAGTGAAAGGTATAAGCTTGGGGATGCCCGGTGGTTCATCCCTGCATATTTTAAGAAGACTCAAGCATCTAAGCTTGGGGATGCCCAAGTCATCCCCTTCTTCATCGACAACTTATCGGTCACTTCTAGTGAAACTATATTTTTATTCCGTCACATCTTATGTACTTTACTTGGAGCGTCCGTGTGCTTTTATTTTCGTTTTGTTATTTTCATTCTCTGAATAAATTCATGCTCATGAGGGAGAGAGACACGCTCCGCTTTTTCATATGGAACACTTGTGTTCTTAGTTGTGCTTTAATGTTCATGGTGAAGGCTGAAAATTGCTTCGTTAATTGCTATTTGGTTGGAATCAGAAAATGCTGCATATGGTTTGGAATAACTTGGCAATTGTTTTGAGCTCTCATAGATCATGTTTAAGCTCTTGCATCATGTAGTTTAATCTATTAATGGAGAACTACCGTAAAGCTTGTTAAAATTTGGTTTGCATGATTGGTCTCTCTAAGTCTAGATATTTTCTGGTAAAAGTGTTTGAACAACAAGGAAGACAGTGTAGAGTCTTATAATGCTTGCAATATGTTCTTGTGTAAGTTTTGTTGTACCTGTTCATACTTGTGTTTGCTTCAAACAACCTTGCTAGCCCAAACCTTGTACTGAGAGGAAATGCTTCTCGTGCATCCAAACACCTTGAGCCAAAACCCATGCCATTTGTGTCCACCATATCTACCTACTATGTGGTATTTTTCTGCCATTCCAAAGTAAATTACTTGAGTGCTACCTTTAAAATTACATTCCTTTATCTTTGCAATATATAGCTCATGAGACAAATAGCTTAAAAACTATTGTGGTGATGAATATGTAGTTATGTGTCTTAGTTCTTATAAGTTGCTTGTTGAGCGGTAACCATGTTTCTGGGGACGCCATCAACTTTTTACCTTTGTTGGATATCATGTGAGATGCTATGCATGTTCGTCTTGTCTGAAGTAAGTGCGATTTCATGATCAAATGGTTTGAGTATGCATATTGTTAGAGAAGAACATTGGGCACTAACTAAAGCCATGTATCATGGTGGAAGTTTCAGTTTGGACATACTACCTCAATCTCGTATGAGAATATTATTTTTTGTTGAATGCTTAAGCATTAAAAGAGGAGTCCATTATCTGTTGTCTATGTTGTCCCGTATGGATGTCTAAGTTGAGAATAATCAAGCGAGAAATCCAATGCGTGCTTTCTCCTTAGACCTTTGTACAGGCAGCATAGAGGTACCCCTTTGTGACACTTGGTTGAAGCATATGTCATGCAATGATAATCTGTGTTATCCGAGCTGATTAGGACAAGGTGCGAGCACTATTAGTACTCTATGCATGAGACTTGCAACTTGTAGGAAGTATTATGCATAGCACATATGAATTATTACTACCGTTGACAAAATTGTTTCTATGTTTTCAAAATAAAAGCTCTAGCACAAAAATAGTAATCCATGCTTCCTCTGCGAAGGGCCATTCTTTTACTTTATGTTGAGTCAGTTTACCTACTCCTTTCTATCTTAGAAGCAAACGCGTGTGTTAACTGTGTGCATTGATTATTACATGTTTACTTGTTATATTACTCTATGTTGACAATTATCCATGAGATATACATGTTACAAGTTGAAAGCAACTGCTGAAACTTAATCATCCTTTGTGTTGCTTCAATGCATTCTACTAAGAATTTATTGCTTTATGAGTTAACTCTCATGCAAGTCTTGTTGATGCTTGTCTTGAAAGTACTATTCATGAAAAGTTTTGCTATATGATTCATTTGTTTAGTCATTATCTTTTTGTTAGCAATCTATTGCTTTGAATCACTCCATTCATCTCATATGCTTTACAATAATGTTGATCAAGATTATGTTGGTAGCATGTCACCTCAGAATTATTCTTGTTATCGTTTACCTACTCGAGGGAGTAGGAACTAAGCTTGGGATGCTTGATACGTCTCAAACGTATCTATAATTTCTTATGTTCCATGCTAGTTTTATGACAATATATATACCTACATGTTTTGTTACACTTTATGATGTTTTTATGCATTTTCCGGAACTAACCTATTAACAAGATGCCGAAGTGCCGGTTCCTGTTTTCTGCTGTTTTTGGTTCCAGAAAGGCTGTTCGGGCAATATTCTCGGAATTCGACGAAACAAAGACCAAACATCTTAATTCACCGGACGGACCGAAACACCGAAGGGGAGACGGAGAGGAGGCCCAGGGCCCCACACCATAGGGCCGCGCGGCAGCCCCGGCTGCGCCGGCCTATGGGGAGGGCGCCCTGGTGCCCCTCCGACGCCGCCTCTTCGCCTATAAGACCCCTTTCGACCTAAAAACGCGATACCGATTGACGAAACTCCAGAAAAGCTCTAGGGGCGCCGCCGCCATCGCAAAACTCCAATTCGGGGGACAGAAGTCTCTGTTCCGGCACGCCGCCGGGACGGGAATTTCCCGGAGCCATCTCCATCGACACCACCGCCATCTTCATCGCCATCGCTGTCTCCCATGATGAGGAGGGAGTAGTTCTCTCCCGAGGCTAAGGGCTGTACCGGTAGCTATGTGGTTAATCTCTCTCTCTGTACTCCAATACAATGATCTCATGAATTGCTTTGCATAATTGAGATCCATATGATGAGCTTTGTATCGCTACTAGTCTATGTGCTACTCATGTGATGTTATTGAAGTAGTCTATTCCTCCCGCATGGTGTAAAGCGACAGTGTGTGCACCGTGTAGTTCTTGTCGTAGGTTATGATCATAATCTCTTGTAGATTATGGAGTTAATTATCACTATGATAGTATTGATGTGATCTATTCCCCCTTTCATAGTGTAATGGTGAAAGTGTGTATGCTATGTTAGTTCTCGGTTTATTTTGCAAAGATCTATTATGCTCTAAGGTTACTTAAATATGAATGCCGAATGTTGTGGCGCTTGTTAACTCCGGCTTGAGGGAGCTCTTGTAGCCCTACACAATGAATGGTGTTTGTCATCCAACAAAAGAGTGTATGTAGCACATATGAGAGAAGTTGTTAATTTATTATGCGATCAATGTTGAGAGTGTCCACTAGTGAAAGTATGATCCCTAGGCCTTGTTTCCAATACTGCAAACACCGCTTACTTACTGTTCTACTGCATGTTTACTCGCTGCCATATCTATTTCAGATTGTTATTACCACTCATATTCATCTATACCACCTGTGCTTTACTATCTCTTCGCCGAACTAGTGCACCTATACATCTGACAAGTGTATTAAGTGTGTTGGGGACACAAGAGACTTCTTGTATCTTAATTGCAGGGTTGCTTGAGAGGACTATCTTTGACCTCTACCTCCCTGAGTTCGATAAACCTTGGGTGATTCACTTAAGGGAAAACTTGTTGCTGTTCTACAAACCTCTGCTCTTGGAGGCCCAACACTGTCTACAAGAATAGAAGCACCCGTAGACATCAGACCCTACCGACATGGAAGATGCTGAACGGGGAGACGAAGGCGCAGGCGAACTCATCGATCTTGACAGGCCAGCCAATAGGTCGAGTGATGATGACGTGCCGGGACTTGTTGATCTGGAGGTGGGCGATTCTAGCAGCTGAAGAATTCCTTCTGCGTTGACGTTGTAGTGGACGCTGCCGAAGGTCATCTCCATGTTTCCTTGTAGATCCGAAAAGTTCGAGCGAGAAGAATCGCTGTGCGGGGTGAATTCATAGGAGCCGAATCGGATCGGGCTTCCCAGGTTTGGCGATGATGGCATCGATGAAGATGTCGATGACATGATTGGATCTTGTGATGACCGATCTTGTGCCGACAGGGTTCCCACAGACGGCGCCAATTGTCGAGGGTGATCCTCGGCAATGCCCTCCATTAGGGGCTTAGGGTTGATGGAATCCAAGGCGACACGAGACATCGGTTCTCGGACAAGCGGGGAGAGCGATTTACAGGTTCGGGGCCCTCGATGAGGTAAAACCCTTACGTCCTGCCTGTCTGTTCTTGATTATGATGATATTGGGTTACAATGGGGTGCCGAATAGTTCGGCTAAGATCTCGTCGAGATGGCTAAATACTAGGGTAACCTAGGTCTAAGCTTCTGTTGGCAAAGATCGCTAAGATTGATCGTGTCCCTCGACAGCCCCTCTCCTAGCCTTTATATAGGAGGCCAGGTCTCAAGAGGTCTAATCGAGTACGACTAGGTTTACAGTAGATCTAACTCTAAACTTTCCTCGTTCGCCTCCTTCCGCGTCTTGTACTTCAAGGAATCTTCCGTTGCACCATCCTAGTGGCCCACCTTGCCATCGAGTACCTTCATGGGCCTCCAGCTGGACCGTATATGGTAGAGCAACGTCAGTTACCCGAAGGGTAATGCCCACGACAAACGGCGACGAGCTCGGCTGGACAACCTACACCTCCAGCCCGGACTACAACAGTGATGCCTGCAGGTTCGCCAAGCTCCGTCCGGCGACCAACCCGGAGACCCTCTGTGGCAGGCCTCTCGGCCTGCAATTCCATCACAAGTCCGGGAATCTATACGTGGCGGACGCCTACAAGGGGCTCATGCGAGTCGGACCTGGTGGAGGGGAGGCCACGGTGCTGGTCAGCGAGATTGATGGTCTACCTCTCCACTTCACCAACGGGATTGATATCGACCAGATTATCGGCCAAGTCTACTTCACGGATAGTTCCATGAACTACGACAGGTCGCAACACGAACTGGTTACAAACACGCACGACGCAACAGGCCGTCTATTTGTGTACGATCCCCAAACGGGAGATGTCCAGGCTCTCTAATCTGGATTGGCATACCCGAACGGCGTTGCTATAAGCTACGACCGGACACACCTCGTGGTCGCGTCTACTGGACTGTGCAAGTTACTTTGCCACTGTATCAGAGGCTCTAAGGCAGGCACAACAGAGCCCTTTGCCGACCTCCCGGGTTACCCTGACAATGTGAGGCCCGATAGGAAATGTGGTTACTGGGTGGCGTTACACGGCGAGAAGAACGAGCGGCCCTTTGGCGTTGACAACCATCTGCTCTTTTTTCGAGGATACACCATGGAAAGGTGTATCAATCGCATAGAAGAAAGCCAAAGAAGGCAAAGTCGATGCTGCCCACAAGGGGGAGCAGCTCCCCACGCACGCCTACTCTCCTAGCTGCCACGGGAGAAGACTAGGATCAAGAAAAACGAAAAGAGTGTCACGGAAGAGTTTGGCAAGCCGCCACCTATCAAACTCCGTACTAATCCTGGTCTCTGTGGTCCGCAGGAACGCGCGAGTGGCCGGCAGGTTCGCCTCTGGTGGTTCGATCAAGATGCAGCAGCGCATCCTCATCCACCAGCTAGGGATCGCTCGTGAGGGTGAGGTGATCAGCGACGACGCCCTCCAGGCCTACCTCCGCTTCTTCAACGAGAAGCCTATGAAGGCGGATCAGTTGGCTGCCTGCTTGGCGCTGTTCGGTTGGCTACCAGAGGCTCTACCCATGGCTGAGGATGAGCTAGTGGTTTGATCGTGGTTCTGTGTAGTGATCTTGTTGCCGCTTATCAGTGATGGATCTCTTTTTCTCTTTGTTGGTTTGGAACGTGCGGGGGTTAAACTCTTTGGCCCGGTGTGATTCTATTTATCAAGTGGTTTTTCTCTCGGGTGCGAGTGTGGTTTGCTTCCTTGAAACCAAGCTGCAGGTGGTTACCCGTGACATTGTGGACAGGTGCCTGGGTAGAGACTTCGATAGTTTCTTTTTTCTACCGGTTGTGGGCACCCGTGGTGGTATCCTGCTAGCATGGAAGTCCTCTGTGGTTTCCCTCTTTAACCCCCACTACTCCAACAACGCCATTACGGCGAGGGTGGGAGCGCACGGAGATGCGGGATGGTGGTTCACTGGGGTCTACGGGCTGCAATCTGAGGTGGACAAATGCCTTTTCCTGCAAGAGATTAGGGACATCCGGGATCTCCACCCGGGCCCGTGGGCGGTTGCGGGAGATTTTAATCTCATTGTGGATGCGGCTGACAAGAACAACACCAATCTCAACAGACGCATGATGGGCAAGTTTCGGCGCCTCTTAACCGAGATGGAGTTGAAGGAGCTTTACTTGAATGGGCGCCGCTACACGTGGTCTAATGAGCGGGAGCGGGCCACTCTTGAGCGCCTTGATAGGGTCTTCTCCACGGTGGACTGGGAGGTGATGTTCCCCTCCTCCTTCCTCTCGGCGCTTGCTGTGCTTGGCGATGGACATGAGAGTAGGCCGCCGCTTCCGGTTTGAGGCTTTTTGGCCCAGGGTTGACGGCTTCTTGGAGACGGTGGAGAGAGCTTGGTCCGAGGGGCCGGTGGTTGTCAACCCTTTCAAGCGACTCGCAGCCAAGCTAGCGGCTACTGCCAAGGCGCTTACTAGCTGGAGCGATCGCTTCGTTGGCAATAACAAGAGACAAATCCTGCTGGCCAACGAGCTTATTCTCAGGTTGGACGTGGCTATGGAGTCCAGAAAACTCTCGGTGGAAGAGAGGGCCTTTCGTCGCCTCCTCTAGCGTAAGCTGCTTGGGTTGGCCTCTCTAGATCGTACGATAGCACAACAGCGGTCGAGGATCACGTGGCTTGCAGAGGGTGATGCCTGCACGAAGTTCTTCCACCTGCACGCCAACCATAGGCGGCGGAAGAACTTCATTGCACAGCTCAGTGTGGACGGGACACTCGTGGCGGAACAGGACAGGAAGGCCAAGGCCGTGGACTATTTCTACGGCGAGTTGTTGGGCTCGGCGCCGGAGCGAGACTTCTCCCTGGATCTTGGCTTCCTCGGGGTGCAGGCTCATGACCTCTCGGAGCTCGGCAGGCCTTTCACCGAGGAGGAGATATGGGATGTGGTGCGTTCTCAGGATCTGGACAAGGCGCCAGGGCCCGATGGTTTTTCCGGTAGGTTCTATGTGGCTTGCTGGCCCGTCATCAAGCTTGATGTGATGGTGGCCTTTCAGTCTCTATGGGAGGGGGATTGTCGGGGGCTCCATGTGGCTAATCAAGCTCTGGTGTCCTTGCTTCCCAAGCGGGCGGATGCGGTGGAAGTGAAGGATTTCCGACCGATTAGCCTCATCCACAGTGTGGCTAAGCTCATGGCCAAGGTGTTGTCCCCTCGCCTTGCGCCCAGGATGGAGGAGTTGGTTGGCCCTCAGCAGAGCGCTTTCATACGTGGGAGATGCCTTCATGACAACTTCCAGTTGGTGCATCATACGGCCCGGAAGCTGCATGCGCTTAAGCGTGATGCCATCCTTTTGAAGCTCGACATCACCAAAGCTTTCGACACTGTGGATTGGGCATTCCTCTTCGAGGTGATGTCCCGGTTAGGCTTTGGCCGTAAGTGGACCTCCATGGTGGGCGGGCTGCTTAGCTCGGCTTCTACCCGCGTGTTGGTCAACGGTCAAGCCAGGGCGCTCATCTTCAACCGCCGTGGACTCCGACAGGGTGACCCCCTCTCCCCTTTGCTCTTTGACACGGTGATGGATGTTCTCCATCTCATGTTTGAGAGGGCGGCGGATGTGGGCTTGCTCACGGAGCTTTCCCCTAGTGGTTTCCGGCATCGCACCTCGATGTATGCCGATGATGTGGTCACCTTCATCAGACCCACCAGGTTGGATCTCCAAACCTGCGCTCAGATCGTGGAGGACTTTGGGGTGGCATCGGGCATGCGCACGAACCTGGCCAAGTGCTCGCTTCACCCCATTCGCTGCTCTCAGGAGCAAGTGGACCTCGCCAGCTCTATACTAGGCTGCGAGGTGGCCTCTTTCCCTTTCAAGTACTTGGGACTCCCCCTTGGACTTAGAAAGGTGACAGCGGCACAGCTACAGCCCGTGGTGGATAGTGCGGACAATAGGCTGCAGCCGTGGTGCGCCAACCTTCTCACCCGTGGAGGGAGGACCATTCTGGTCCAGACTACTCTCTCGGCGTTCCCGGTTCACGCCATGATGTCGCTGGACATCCCTCCGAAGGTCATTGAGGCGTTGTTGAAGATTTGTCGCGCCTTCCTTTGGAAAGGGCGTCGGGAGATCTCAGGCGGCCACTGCTTGGTCGCGTGGGACAAAGTGGCTTCCCCAAAGAACTTGGGGGCCTAGGTATTCCAAACCTCCGCCTCCTCAACCTTGCTCTTCGATGTCGGTGGGCGTGGCTGCAAAAGTTCGACCCGTCAAAGGCTTGGGCGGAGTTCAACATTCAACTCCCCAGCCTCTGCATGGTGATCTCGGACGCTGCTATCTGTTACACGGTGGGCAGTGGTGACCGGGCTAGATTCTGGATGGATCGCTGGCTTGACGGTGCCAAAGTGGCGGAGATCGCTCCGAACGTGGCTAGTATGGTCTCGAGGAGGAGAGCCATGGCATGCTCGGTGAAGGAGGTCCTATCGGGCCAGTGGCTTCGCGATTGTGGCCCCGATATGAGCGCTGAGGCTCTCCCAGAGTTTTTCTTACTCTGGCAAAGGCTGGCCAACTTCCATTTAGACCCTGAGCGAGAGGATCTGCCCCTGTGGAGATGGTCGCCTGACGGTTGCTACACCGCCAAGTCGGCCTATGGAGCCTTCTTTGCGGGACAGGTGAGGGCTCCTATCTCCTATGAGATTTGGCTTTCCCGGGCCCCCTACAGTTGCAAGTTCTTTGCGTGGCTCGCCGCGAAGAACCGTTGTTGGACGGCTGGTAGACTTCAGAGACGTGGCCTGCCTCGTCCACCGGCCTGTCCTCTGTGCGACCAGGAGCCGGAGTCCCTGCAGCATCTGCTCCTTGGCTGTGTGGTGTCGCGTGAGGTCTGGCTTTGGGCCCTTCGCTGTTGGGGCAAGGAGGACTGGCTCCCAGCGGCGGACACTGACCTTCTGGAGTGGTGGTCTTCGCGTACCTGCCCGGCGGCCCATAGGCGGGACATGTGGACCGCGATCATCTAGTGTTCTGGTGTATTTGGAAACACCGGAATGATGTGGTCTTCAACGGCGTGGCGGCTGCGCACCTCACCATTACAACCATCTGCTCGCTGTGAGGGTTGGACGGGACGGGAAGATAGTTGAAGAGATGAGAGGCCCCAAAAGAGTTAAACCATCCGAGATAATGGAGAGAGCCGATGACAAATTATACATAGGAACCATGGATGGGCCGTACGTCGGTGTAGCTACACGGACATAGGAGTTGGCTGTCGCCTGTCTATAGTTCTAAATTGCTTCCGTCAAGCTGTTTGCCTTATGTTGGATTTAGTAGTTATTAGCAAATAGGAGTTTTTACTATCTATGTTCTGTTCTTGGGCGTATTTTTAGCTTTTTTTATGTGTAATGCTTACCGTTCTTAGACTGACGGTCTGCATGTTTACGAGCTCGGTTAGAAATGCTCTGAGGACATCCTGATTGATAGAACTGTCAATTGTATTTGTCCCTTCGTGCTGGTTTGGGACAAAATTGTATGAGTACAACCGTCTAGAGAGCCCGACTAGGGTCCTTATTTCTCTCACCTGTAATTGATGTATGGCTTGTTCTCTCCTCGCTTTGTATTGCGCTCTGCTAGCTAGCTCTAGCTTCATAACGCATTTCTCTGTCACTTAATGAAAATCAAGCACAACTGACTTTTTCTTGAAAACAACTAAAGGCATGCCCAGATCTCAACTGAATTAGATTTAACTAAATCTCAGTCAAGTGGCAGTCATCTAAGTTTTGGTTACAACTTACAAACTAGCTGCAAGTTGCAACTCATGTGCAATTCATAGGTCTACACGAATCTCGAGACAAATTTAACGGTCTGGATATTTTCTCAATTACAACCTAGGTGTTACTGCCGCCCCTAGAAACCCTAGCCGCCTCCTAGCAACCTCTCTCCCGCACCCCCCCAGAAACCCTAGCCGCCTCCTGCCGCCGCCGCCGGCGGCGCCGCCGGGCAAAGGCCACGGGGCGTGGCGGCGGCGGTGGGCTTCCCTCTTGACGTGGCGAGGACGACGGCTGGGGGATCCCCTCGACGCTGCGGCGGTAGACCCCCTGCCCATGTGTGATGGCTGGGCGGCGGCGGTCGGAGGAAGGGGGCGACGGCGCCTGCCGCGGCCTCCCCCGCCTCCCGTCGATGCACACCGGTGGTGGATGGTGGGGGGACGGGCTGCGCCATCCCCTCCCTTTCTCGCCGGTGCGGGGTGGTGACCTCGGGATCTTCCCGCGGCACGAGGACGCCCGGGGCAGCAGCCTCGGGTTCGATGGAGGAGGCGGCCTTCTTCTTCGTCGGAGGGGGTCGGCCAGGCTGGTTGTCTTGTGTGGGGGATCATGGGATCTCACACAGGCTTCCGGCAATGGTGATCTAGTCCGGGGTGTCATGGCGGCCGGTGAAAACTGAGCCTTGACCTCGGTCTTGGCGGATGATGGCGGCGTCGGTCGACGTCGCTACCTTGTCGAAGGCGTCATCTTTGCTCGTCTTGGCACTACACTCGGCGAGTTGGGGAAGCGCGGCTGCCGGTGAAAACCGTGTTCCGACCTCGGTTGGCGGATGATGGCGACGTGTCGCGCCGCTACCTTCTTGAAGGCATCGTCGGCGCGTTGCGGTTTCTCACTCGTGCTGCTCCGGGAAACCCTAGGTCTGGGTCTCCCGGATCGGACGATGGCGGCGCGCCCTGCGTCGTTCTACCTCTTGGGGCATCGTTTTTGGAGCAGCTGCTGGATGTTGGCGGTTTTCGGTGGAGTGGTGTTCATCTACCACTTTGTTGGCGTTGAGTCTCGGTGGCATGGTGTTGCAGGGTATCGACGACATATGCGGGATGATGTATACGTGCAGGAGGGTGGAGCCGTCTGGCGTCATGGTGGCATCGACGGCAGGTCTTGCAAGGTTAATGCGATGATCTCTTGAAGATGGTGTCGAGGAAGACGGCGGGAGCAACTCTGTGGCGTGGGCGTTGGCGTGCGCTGTGAGTCTGCTTGGATGTGCTTCTCATATGGGCGGTTTGGGAAGGCATTTAGTTTTGGTTGATGTGAGTTGGTGTATCACCCTTCATCTGTAGGTATTGTAAGGTTGCTTGAGTTTTCTTTTGTATTGTTTATGTTCGTGAATAATCTAATAAAAAAAGCCGTGTGCATCCTTTGGATGCAGAAGCTGGGGCGATTTTTCCCCCATTTCGAAAAAAAACCTAGGTGTTACTAGGGAAATGTAATTACAACCCACTTGCAAACTTCATATCAGGGCGAATGATCACGGGGCAAATCCAATGTCTAAGGAGTCGTCTAAGATTTATTAAATCTGAGAATTAGCAATTCTGAAAAATAAAAGTGTTTCTAGTCCATGATGCACTTCGATTCTGATTATGCGGCAAATCTTACTCGTGTGTGAGTTGAACTTGGAGAATTAGCAATTCCAAAAGATAAAGAGTGTTCCTAATTCATGATGCACTAGGATTCTGATTGTGCGGCAAATCGTACTCGTGTGTGAGTTGAACTTGGAGAATTAGCAATTCCAAAAGTTAAAAGAGTGATCCACTAGGTTTCTGATTGTGAGGCAAATCGTACTCGTGTGTGAGTTACACTTGGAGGAGATTCGGTAGAAGGGAATAAACCGGACACCTCCACCGAGTCGGGTATGAGAAGCACCCATGGCTACGTACGGACGGCGTGTATAAGAGCAAGGCGCCTGCAGTGCTTCCGCCCCAAAACAAGCCATCGCAAGATCCCTTAGCCAAAAACACTAGCGAGACTTTCTTCCAACAAAAAGAGCAAACAGGTTAGCCAAACATGGGGTGCGCGATGAGCCGTCTCGTCAAGGCTACGATCGCCGTAGTTATCATGGCGATGCTGTTCATGCCCGCTGCCATGGCGGCAACCGTCGGGAGCTTCGACGCCACCCAGAGCCAGCTGATACCGCTACCGGACGGATCCGTTAGAGGACCAGAGAGCGTTGCGTTCGACGGCCAAGGCCAGGGTCCGTACAGCGGTGTCTCCGACGGCCGCGTCCTGAAGTGGAACGGCGACGAGCTCGGCTGGACAACATACACCTCCAGCCCGGACTACAACAGCGATGCCTGCAGGTTTGCGAAGCTCCGTCCGGCGACCAACCCGGAGACCCTCTGCGGCAGGCCGCTCGGCCTGCAATTCCATCACAAGTCCGGGAATCTATACGTGGCCGACGCCTACAAGGGGCTCATGCGAGTCGGACCTGGTGGAGGGGAGGCCACGGTGCTCGTCAGCGAGATTGATGGTCTACCACTCCGCTTCACCAACGGGATTGATATCGACCAGATCACCGGCCAAGTCTATTTCACAGATAGTTCCATGAACTACGACAGGTCGCAGCACGAACTGGTTACAAACACGCACGACGCAACAGGCCGTCTATTGCTGTACGATCCCCAAACGGGAGATGTCCAGGTTCTCCAAGCTGGCTTGGCATACCCGAACGGCGTTGCTATAAGCTATGACCGGACACACCTCGTGGTCGCGTCTACTGGACCGTGCAAGTTACTTCGGCACTGGATCAGAGGCTCCAAGGCAGGCACAACAGAGCCCTTTGCCGACCTTCCGGGCTACCCTGATAATGTGAGGCCGGATAGGAAAGGTGGGTACTGGGTGGCGTTACACGGCGAGAAGAATGAGCGGCCCTTTGGCGTCGACAACCATCTGCTCGCTGTGAGGGTTGGACGCGACGGGAAGATAGTTGAAGAGATGAGAGGCCCCAAAAGAGTTAAACCATCCGAGATAATGGAGAGAGCCGATGGCAAACTATATATAGGAACCATGGATGGGCCCTACGTCGGTGTAGCTACACGGACATAGGAGTTAGCTGTCTATAATTGTAATACATTTGCTTCCGTCTAGTTGGTTTAGTAGTTACCCGCAAATAGGAGTTTTCACTATATATCTTTTGTTCTTAGGCATTTTTTTTTAGCTTTTCTTATGTGTAATCCTCACCTTTCTTAAGTGTAGTTTAAGGCTTTTCTTATGTGCCACTGAATATGAATTAATTATGTTATAATCGTCGGGCAGTGAATTCCCCACAATGATACTTTGTCTTTGATCATGAATTCCCCACAATGATACTTTGTCTTTGATCATCGTCCGAGCCCGAAGTGCCTCTACATCAAATCCGCCCGCAAATAGAAGTTTTCACTATATATCTTTTGTTCTTACGCATTTTTTTAGCTTTTCTTATGTGTAATCGTCACCTTTCTTAAGTGTATTTTAAGGATTTTCTTATGTGCAATGTCCACCGAATATGAATTAATTATGTTATAATCGTCAGGCAGTGAATTCCCCACAATGATACTCTGTCTTTGATCATCGTCCGAGCCCGAAGTGCCTCTATGTCAAATCCGCCCCGATCTTTTGCCCGTCAACCAGCTCAAGCTTGATGTTCACCTCCAGGTCGCCAGCCACGCCCACCTCTGCCTGCGTCAACAGCAACCTCTACCGGCAATATATTATGATAGGGTCCTCACTTCTAAACAGTTTAGCCATGTTCGTTGTATAAAAATCAATCAATAGCTAGCTACACATTGCCTACCCTTTGGCGCCACAAAGTATCTATCCAGGGAAGCAAGGAGAAACCGAGAGTTGTTCATAACACAGATGAAGCAGAGCAAATGCCCTCACATGATAGCATGATGTAGGCGCAGCCAATATCACACTCCAAGTAACAACGTTTACGTTATTTATAGCCTTGAGAGTAACAGCGCATTACATTCACGGGGTGACAATAGGACACAAAGTTCAAGCTGTCAACAGTCATGATGGGTCATGCAGTACTTACATAATACTAGTAGCTTTTTTAGCTCACACATGAACTCTGACCACACTGGGACTGGAACACAACCAAAGACATCATCTAGGGATGGCTAGGGGGATGCATACCAACCTGCAATGAAATGGAGCAATGGTTAGTGGAGGTGAAAACAAGCTGCCGATCTGATCTGTTTGAAGCATTTGATAACAATCCAACTGCTAAAATTATCCCCGAACTCCAAATTGCAAGACAACACTTGTAAGGCAGCTGAACTTTTACCCACAAAAAAAGGCAACTGAACTCAGATTTCATCAACAAAATATATTTTAGTAAATGAAGGTTCTACAGTGCCTTGAGTAGTTTGAGACAGATTAACGTATTGTGACTTTGTGAGACAAACCATTCATGCTGTAACCTCGTGCTTTAGAGCCCAACTCTAGCCAAATAACAAGTTATTCAATGGTGTGTGGTTACAAATAAACTATTTAGCTACAATGCATGACCAAAGAAACATTAATTTTTAGTACTAAATCGAAGATTACAGCTGTGATGTTCAGTACCGACAAGAACCAATCACACGAAGGTTACCTCTAATCAAGGAATATATTTCAAGGTTAAAAGATTCCCATGCTAACTATTGATCAAGTCATCGCATTGTCCAGGAGTCAGAACCTATGAACAAATAAATAGCGAACAAAATACCGGTATCACTAAGTAATCCTCGGGATTCTTGCCCACACTAAAATAACCGACAAGAAACATACAGGGCTAAACCTCGGCGGTCAACAAATCCTCTACAACAATCCACTGTCTTATAACTACAACACACAAGCATATGATTTTCAATCAGCAAAGCAACGTTTCAATAGAAACTCAGGAGTACAACAGAGTTCATCGGCCTTAGTTGCTTCAAGAAACTCAGGAGTACAACAGAGTTTCTCAACCTTAGGTTATCGACATTCAGGGTAACGCCATAGTTCAAAAATTCAACTATGTGGAAAAGCTCAAATAGGCTACCTGATCTCCTAAGTTAGCACAGCCAGTAAAGATGCTTGTTATGAAATTCTTATCCCATGAAAAAAGGCATTTCAGACAGTAAATGAAGCATAAGGAAGCAAAGGCACCCCAAAAATGAACTCAGGAGTATTGGAGTGCAACAGAGTTCCTCAGCCCAAGTTGTTTCCCGAAGCTCAGGCGTAATGGAGTACAAACAGAGTTCCTCAACCTTAGTTTATCCACATTCAGGGCAACATATGGCCATAGCTCCAGAATTCAGCTACGGGCAAAAGCTTAAATAGGTAACCTCTGATCTCCTAACTTAGCATAGCCATTAAAGATGGTTACTCTGAAATTGTCATCCCATGAACAAAAGCGAATCATATTCAGACAGTAACTGAAGCACAAGGAAGCAAAGACTCCCCAAATTGAACTCTCTCTCCATAAATCAACCAATCAATCTCAGACTCTCAGTAACCAAACAAGTAAACCCCTATAATCAAGAGAAACTCAGGAGTACAACAGAGTTCCTCAAGCTTATTTTATCAACATTCCCTGAACATACGGCCATAGTTCACGAATTCAACTATGTGCAGAAGCTCAAATAGGCTACTCCTTGCTCTCGCTAATCCAGCATAGCAATTGAAGATACTTGCTCTGAAATTCTTATCTCAGGAGCAAAAGGGAACCTCTGATCTCCTAAGTTAGCATAGCCATTAAAGATGCTTACTCTGAAATTCTCATCCCGTGAACAAAAGGGAATCATATTCAGACAGTAACTGAAGCATACGGAAGCAAAGGCGCCCCAAATTGAACTCTCTCTCCATAAATCTACCAGTTAAAATCCCTGGAACCCTTCTAATTTGAGGATTACGGTCATATCCCAATTTCAGTAAAGGAAAATTAAACGAAACGATGAATAAAAAGTGAGGGGAAAAAGATTGACTTACATGGCTTGGGGGAGATTGAATGGGCTAGTTGTAGTAGAGCTCGAGTCCCATTCCGTCGTGGATCTCGTAGTCGCCGAGGGTGATGTGGTCCTTGTAGATGGTGTACCACTTCTGGATGCGGATCTTCTCGGGCCTGGTCCCGGTCTGCGCCGCCACCAGCTTCTTGAGGTCGCCGATGGTGTCGTCCTCGTTGCACTTGACGCGCACCTTCTTCCCCAGACGGTCGTTGAGCACCACCTCGATCATCTTCGCTCGCTCTCCGCTCGATCGGCCTCCTCTGCCCCTCTCCACCAAACCCTAGCTCTTCTCTTCTCTTCTGGGTGAGATTTGGGGATCGCGAGAGAGTCGCCTTCGCCTTTCTTTCCGTTCGTCGGGAGAGAATCAGACGGCCTAGGTTCCACGCAACTGGACGACACTTGTTGGTATCTGCGTGGTGACGTAAGCGCTTATGTCTACTCTTGACGAAAATAAACTGGTCAATCTCAAAAGACAAAAGAATTGGGGAAACTGCTGGGGGTCCCAGAGGATCTGATTTCCCAGTCCCGGGGTCGCCGGCCGTCGGATCGGCCATCTTATACGATCAGATCTGCTTTTACTAAATGTAGCAAAAAAATACATCCCGACAGCAAAAAAAAAACCGCTAAATGAAATCAAATATAAAGGTTGAGCTCGCTGAAGAGCTCGTAGTAAAAAAATTATGCCATTATAGCATAAAAAAAAGTGCTAATGTAGCAAAAACTAATATCATCGGAAAAATTACCGAAGACCTCGCTGGAGACCCTCGTCGGAGACCTCGTAGCAAATGTTCTATACTAAAGTAGCAAAAGAACAAAACAATTATAGCAAAAAAAACATCACACCATTTTTTACAAAGGTATCTGGCGAGGTCATTGCTATTGTATCAAAAACAGACTTCGTCCAATACATCACCGAAAATACTTAGTAGGAAAATATATATACAAACATAGAAAAACCATATAACGGTTGTAGCAAAAAATCTATATATGACAGCAAAATCCATGTAATGCATGTCGCAAGCCGTCGGCAGCAAGGCCGTGGGCAGAAACTTGGCCCGCCGTCGGCAGCAACCTGGCTCGCCCATGGTAGCACCGCCAGCCGCCGCTCGCAACACCGCATGGAGGAGGAAAGAAGATGGAGAGGCTGGGGCGGCACATGGCGCCCTCGCCGCGGGACGAGGAGGCAGGGAGAGGGAGGGACAGGGGCAGCGCGCTCGCATATGTGCAGGCTTGCAGGACGCATGTGAGGCACGGAGTCGCCTGCAGACGCCGGCCGCCACACGCGGCGCGGAGGGCCTCGACGGTCGCGGCGCGCCTTCGTCCCGTCCTCCACGGATGAGCAACCACCCGCGCTGGCACTCGAGCTCCTGCCGGGAGGTGCCCTCGCCGGCCCGCATCTCGGGGGAGGGCACGGGGACAGGCGGGAGGAGCAACTCCGGGGTGGGGGATGCCGGCGGAGGAGCAGCACAGCGCCGAGCGGGAGGAGCAAGCTGCAGGCGGGCGTGTTGGTGGACGAGCGAGGCAGGGCACGGTGGTCAACGGCGATGATGCCTCTCCTTCGAGGAGAAGGATGCGGGGATCCCGTGAAGGAGGATAATGATAGGAAAAAAAGGTAATGGGGCCCGCCACTTGCGTCTTTTTCCTCTGCCAGAGAAGGACACGCGTCAGCTCCGCGAGGTGGAGGACGGGACGAGGTGATCCCCCGGGGGAATCAGATCATTTTCCAAGAATTGGTCCGACTCGGCCGACGAATAGCGCCCAAAAAGCCGCATACTCGGTCATATTTGTATACGGGGTACCAAAAATTTTGGGTTTAGGTACTCCACTTTTTTGAAAATGCAAAGGACCTTCGATTTTCCATAGTATTTATGCACTATTTTAATCACACTATATTATATTATATCATAGGGGTGGAGCTAGAGAAGTGAAGATCAGGTGGTGCCCCAGTTGCCAAAAAAAACTTATTTAAGCCACAAATATTTGCTTCTTTTGAATGGGAAAGGTCCTGAAGGATCCAGAGATGCGATAATTAATTTCAAGCGGTGGTACAAGTTACATGTAGGGCCTCACCGAAGATAAAAAAAATTGCTATCGGGTCTTGGAAATACACATAGATGACCTCAAAACGATTTTTTTAAGCAATCGGGTCCTTTTGCCTCACCGTCAAGCCACGGGGATGGATGCCAACGCCAACAACTGTCTTCCTCGTCCAGACGAAACCACTTGGGAAGAAGATGGCGTAGATCATCGCCGCCGCACCATCAAATAAGGGCCTCCGATGTTGGAGTTTGCATAGACGCATCCATCGTGTCTGAAGATGCCTTCCTTCGGCATCGAGGATCAGTGGCCTGCAACAGACCACTGTGGGACAACTTGAAGTTGCATCATATTCTTACCGTCTCCGTGAAGCTTGAACTCCCACACGAACCCACGTCTTTTTCTCCCCTTGCTTCCACAGCTGGCTAGAGAAAAGACGCATGCATTTACCAGAATCGAAGTTCACATGGACTAAGACATAGATCGACGTCACCGCATCCAACTCCAGCCAAAGGAGCATTGCGACGAGACGAACCTCCACTAGCAAATATTGGATTTGGCCATGGAGATCCAACACGAAACTCCCGGCATATCACTACACTCTGGCACGAGGCAAACTCCTACTGCTAGTGCTACATACCCTATCTACTCTGGTGCCTCTCCTAATCCATCTTCGTCCAACTACTCCGACGGATAGGACATTGAGAGAGAGAGAGAGAGAGTGAGAGAGAGAGAGAGAGAGAGAGAGAGAGAGAGAGAGAGAGAGAGAGAGAGAGAGACTCGTCGTGAGCCGCGTATGGCGATGTGACATTGTGAAAAAGAGCCCTAGCAGATGCGGCTCGCACATGCTCGAGGGGAAATGTGGTCAATGCCAATATATAACACACCATTATTGAAGTATGTGAACGGCCAAGCCAATTATATTTGGACCCATACCTTGGACCATATTTCCAATTGTATTTGATAGTAGTGGCTAAATAATTAATCTGGCCGACTTACATGTGTGCTACGTTTGCTTGCACATTGGAAGTTACTAGTAGTTGTTGGCTAGTTGATAGCTTAGAGTTTCTTGTAAAGGGCCTAAGAGTTGAGTGTATCGAAAACATTTAACAATAAAGTGTCCCTGAAATTCTACACCAAAAAAATACGGAGTAAATCTGATCGACGTCTTATAACTTTGACTGAGTATTTGCTTAATAAATTAATTAGTGCTCGCTTCGATTCACAATTAAAATGTATCTAGATACATCTACATTACTATTAAATCAAAGAAAATGTAAAATATACAAAACCGAAGAATTTATAAGATGAATCCAACGAAGTATTTATACATTTTCAATCCATATATAATTTAATACGTAGTAGCGGTTAAAGTCGTCCATCAAAGACAAGACAAAATTGAGAGCGTTCTGGGGCAGAGGTAGAACTTATTTTTCCCTTCCTGTGCCCTGTTTACCCGGTCAGACGTAACACGATTCCGATTTCCGACACATGAATTACAGAATATGAGAGGTTGGTATACTTTGTCCCATCGTCGCCTACCGTGTCAGATTAAACAATATTAAGTGTCTCTACGCCGGCGATCTCTACATGAGCGACTGGACATCGATTAGACACGATCCCAGGATCTTTAGTGATGGCCAAAGTTGACGGGCCGTCCTGCTGTTTAGTTTACTGCACTCCATGCGTTTCAAAATAGTACTGCCCTGGAGAGGTTAACTTTATCATTCAGTAGGTTACCCTGTGATTTTTCGGCCATTTGCGTTTATGATATTGAAATTGTCCCAACCTTGTCGCACGCGGATGGCCTCAGGCAGTCAGTTGAGTTCTTTTACAAGAACGTGGTCGATCCCTTACCGGACGACGAGTCGAACGACTCTTCAGAATTTATGGTTATAGTGGGCTCCCTCGTCAATGATCACACTGAGAGTTCGAAGCCTGTACACAGGGGCTTGACGAGGCAACGCAAGGACAACAGCAAATGCAATCATGAAGCTGGCCACTACAGGCTCTTCAAGTACTACTTCCGCCCCACCAATCCAGTCTTTTCGGAGCACCTATTTCAGCGCCGGTATCGCATGGCAAGAGATTAGTTTTTGCCTATTCTACGAGGTGTGAGGGACTACGACCCCAACTTCAGATACACGCTCACTGACTACGCAAAGGACCTTGGACCTTATCCCCTCTCTCGCTACAGTGCAGACGGGCTATTTCTGAAATCCTCTAGCCGAACCACCTCGCCGGCGGCGATTCGCCGGTTCCCTCGCTCTCCGCCGGCCGCCTCGGCGGCGGGAGGGTGGGGGAACCCCGGATCTCGTCGTGTATATAGCGTAGGTTTGGGTAGGTGCTCAGCCGGCGGCGTGGAGGAGTGGGTGGCGCAGCCGGAGTGGGCTTTTGGAGCGGCGTTCGTCCCCTTCGATGGTGAGGCTCTGCGGAGCTTCGCGGTGGAGCGTCCGCTCTGTCCAGGCGCTCGGTTCTTCGGAGCTGTGGCGCCTGGCTTTCCCCTGCCGGAGTTCGAGGAGCGACGGCTCCGGTTTTGGTTAGTGAAGAAGAAGGTTGGGTGGAGCTTCGCGGCGTCGATGGTGGTCCAGGGCGTCAGCTCTTCGGATCTGGTTGTCCAGCGACTTCCCAGCTGCAAGGGGACTGTCTCCGATCCAAGGCTTGAAGTGGAGCAGCAGCAGCGGCGCGCCGCCGGGCCGTTCTGTCCGCCGCCGTCGTCGGGGTCCTGTGAGCTTATCTGTATGTTGTTTGTTTTTCTGGATCTTTCTGTTTGGATCGAAGTCTCCATGTAATCTTCTTTTTCTAGCAAAAAAAAAAAAACTTCAGATACACGCCCGATGCCACCGGTAAGTTAGGCTTCACCAGTTCACCTCTTTCCAGAAGTGTTACATAGGTATTCGCATGCTTGCATATGGAGCGCCGGGTAATCTCATTTATGAGTACTTACAAATGACCGAGACCGTCTGCCTCGAGTTGTTGTACAGATTTAGGTTCTGCAAAACCGTGATCGCGGTGTTTAGTGAGGTTTACTTGAGACAGCCAAATGTTGCTGACATTGCCCGACTGTTGTTGACCAACGAGGCAAGGGGGTTTATGGGGATGATTGGAAGCATAAATTGCATGCATTAGGGGTAGAAGAAGTGTCGTTTTGCATGACAATGACAATATAGTGGGCAGTGTCATTCTTGGGGTAGTTGCCTCACAAGAGCTACGAATTTGGCACTTTTTCTTCGGCATGGCAGGTTCCCATAATGACATCAACGTGCTCGAGCTCTCTCCGGAATTCTCCGGGCTTGTAGAAGGCAATGCTCCAGTGGTTCACCATGAGATCAATGGGAATGCATACGACAAGCCATATTATGCAGCTGATGGCATCTATCATGACTAAGCCACACCTGTGAAAACCATCCGCGAGAGAAAAAGAAGAGGTTCACCAGGCAACAAAAGTCTTGTAGGAAAGATGTGGAGGAGGCATTTTGGTGTGATGCAATCTTGGTGTGATACTGTTCGTCTTGAGACCGTATGGTAGGTGATGACTGCTCGCATGAATGCACAATATGGTCATTGAGCAAGAGTGTGATGATGCGCACTCCCATGACCAAGGATGGAATTTCAGGGCGAGTTTGTTGAGCCACAACCTAGGGCATCAATGTTTGAGGTGTCTCCCCATATGCACACTAAGCTCCGTTATCGCCATATTCACGATCGTCTTCATGTAGATTTGATTGAGCGTCAGTGAACATTAGCAGGCCACGAGAAGTTGCCATCCCATCTTATTTTATTTGTTTAATTGAGAACTATGCTTGTGTACTATGTTGTTGACTTGGACGTATGTTACTTAAATTTATTTGGTTGCAACATCATGTTTTCCTATACTATGAGCCATTCGAGTTGAAAATAGGGAGAAAGGTAAGTTAAAATGGTTAGGCCGAACCAAATGCGTCGGGCAGCTTGGACTGCCCCCGACCCAAACAAACAAACAAACGTGCACAGACGGTCAATTTAGCGTCCGCGGTCTGATTCAAACGAATAAATTTGTCTTCACGGCTAATTTGGTGTTTATGGCTCAAACCAAATATATATCAAAACAAATACATTTGATGTTGGAAATGGTCGAGAAACTGAGATGCCCTATCAGGCTATCACCATTTGAAGCACAAAAAGATGGCTATCTTGTCCCATCGTCCCATACGCTCGTGACGATCCACAGGAACTGACGTGATTGGCCGAGTGAGGGGGGCCGCGTTCGTGTTTGCGGAAATTGCGGGACTGGTTCGACTTTCCATAAACAGAAAGACGATAAGCTGCCGGCCCGTGCCTAGCGGCTAGCTCCTAGGCGTCCATTCGTCGCCGGCCGTATGGAACCAAGCTCACGGCTCGAATGTGCCTTCCTGAATACTGTACATACGTAGGACTTCCAAGCTTCGCTCGCCATAGCTGTCTGTGCACATTGGAATTTCAGGACAGACCATGCACTAGTTTGGACGCTGAGCTTCTTAAATTCGGATGCCACACTCTCGGTCAGTGTCGAGCTGAACCCATCGAGCTATCATCTTCGCCGGACACGAGCATCCGTACGTGATGGCCGAGGCAGCAGAGCAGAGCGACGACGACAGCAGCCGCAGCTGCAACTTCCTCGTCGTCGCCTACGGGATACAGGGCCACCTCAACCCGGCCCGCTCCCTCGCCCGCCGTCTCGCCGGCATCGACGGCGTCACGGCGACGCTCTCGGTGCAGGTCTTCGGCCACCGCCGCCTCTTCCCGTCCTCCTCCGGCGACGAGGAGGTCAGCGACGGCGTCATCTCCTACATCCCCTTCTCCGACGGCCTGGACGACGGCAGCTGGCCCACCGACTCGGACGAGGACAGGGAGCGCTACCGCAGCGCGTGCATCCAAAGCCTCTCGTCGGTGGTGCGCCGCCTCGCGGGCGCCGGCCGGCCGGTCACCTGCGTGGTGTGCACCCTCAACATGCCGGCCGTGGTCGAGGTGGCGCGCGCGCACGGGCTGGCGCTCGCCATGTACTGGATCCAGCCGGCCACGGCGCTCGCCGCCTACTACCACTACTTCCACGGCCACGCCGAGGACGTCGCCTCCCACGCCGCCGACCCGGCGTACCAGGCGGCGCTGCCGGGCCTCCCCCGCCCGCTCAGGATCCGCGACATGCCGTCCTTCATCGTCGACGACGCCACCGGCGGCGGGAACGGGATCTCCAAGATGGTCCTACAGGGCTTCCGCCAGCTGTTCCAGCAGATGGACGATGAGGGGATGATGGTGCTGGTGAACACGTTCGAGGCCCTCGAGGCGACGGCTATGGAGGCGCTCCGGCCGTACCTGGACGCCGGCGTCTTCGCCGTCGGCGTGCCTGCCGTCCCGCTCCCCGGAGCCGGAGAAAAAGACGACATGGTCCACTTGTTCAAGCAGGACCAGAAGAGCGGCTACATGGCGTGGCTGGACGCGCGGCCGGCCAGGTCCGTCGTGTACGTGTCGTCGGGGAGCATCCTGACGTACAGCGCGCGGGAGGCGGAGGAGATCCTGCTCGGCCTCCGCCGCCTCGCAAGGCCGTACCTGTGGGTGGTGCGCCGGGAGGGCCGCTCGCCGGAGGTGGACCGCCTCCTCCTCGAGGAAGCAGAGGCGGCGGGGACGGAGGGGGTGGTGGTGGAGTGGTGCGACCAGGTGCGCGTGCTGTCGCACCCGTCCGTGGCGTGCTTCGTGACGCACTGCGGGTGGAGCTCCACGCTGGAGGCGGTGGCGTGCGGCGTGCCGGTCGTGGCGGCGCCGAGCTGGTCGGACCAGCCGGTGAGCGCGCACCTGCTGGAGGAGGAGTGGGGCGTCGGCGTCCGGGCGGAGCGCGACGCCGACGGGGCGCTGACCGGCGCGGAGCTGGCGAGGTGCGTCGAGCTGGTGGTGGACGGCGGAGAGATGGCCGAGGCGATCGCGGCGAACGTGAGGGTTTGGAAGGGGAAGGCACGGGAGGCGGTGGCCGCCGGCGGACCGTCCGAGAGAAGCCTTCGAAGCTTCGTCAAGATGGTGCAAGACCTGGATGAATTCGCGAGACGTGCAGAAGAGATCCTCTCGGCGCCACCGTCTTGCTCTTGATTCCAAAGTAGCACCACGAATTCATTCACGAATCTATCATTGAATCGAAGTCAGGATGGGAACGGGCCGACCCGGCCCTGGCCCTGGACCTGGCCCCGTTGGCCTCAAGGCCAGTTTGAGTGGCCACGGGTCGACCCATTTCAAGTGAAGTTTGTGGCCTCGCTGGCCCGATGGGTAACAGGGGCCGACCCAAATTATAGTTTTTATATATTGGTCCGGTCGTTACAAAGAGCCATTGCAACTCTCGTTCGTTCAACATAGACGAATCAACTCAATCGATTCCAGTACGGTACAAAGGTGATAGCTCATTGATACATAGTATAGCTAGCTGAGGACTGATTACGTAGTTCATATACTAAACCCCGCGATACGTTTTTTCTGAACCAAAGCACCGTGATACTAATTGCCCCATATAGCTAATGGATCCATCCGATGCGACGAGCGGTGCAACACACGCCGAAACTAACTATGGAATGGAACGATGGAAACGATCGACCAGAGTTAGCGATGAGCTAGTTGTCACGGATGGAGTCCAAAGCGGGTCGGCCCTGCAGACCCAGTGGGTCGTTTAGAGCCGGCTCCATTGACCCAATTTTTGTATGAGGCCGACCCGACCGGCCCAATGGCCTTGGCTTTTTGGGTCAGGCCAGCGACCCGGCGGGTCGACCCGCCCCATTCCCATCCCGAAATCGAAGGGAGTTTATTCACGTGTTTAAACATTCCCTTCGTAATAATAATCAATTCATTTCCACAGCCTGAGAGCAAATTAAGCTGTACTGCAAGTCTGCAAGTTTATTTCAGGCTTCCCTCCGGTAGAAGGAGCAGATGCTGAATCCAGTAACGGACACGAGCAAGCTGAGGTACTCCTACATTTTGAAAAGCATAAGCAAAAGAGCACTACGAACATGAACGAAAACAACACTGGCGACAGCACCAAGAGCACTGATAAACGCCACAAACAACAGCGACAGCAAGAGCCGCTCATCTGCAAGAAAAATGTTAAGCGTTGCTTTGCCAAATAGAACGGAATTTTTTTTTTTTCGAAAATTCCACCGATCTAACGGAATTTGTAACCTGATTCTGCTCGAATCTATTTCAGTGATTCTCTCAGAGCGACACATAACCGATTTCAGAGACATGCGTTGACTACAGGTCATCGGAAGCAACCTGTCCCAGATTTTCCAACAGCATCTCAAACTGACTACCAGATAACTTAGGTTGGGTACGGTAATGGTTCAAGTTTTCTAAATAGATACATTCCGACGAGGCCTAACAGAGGACATCATAGTTCCACTCAAAAGAAAAAAAAAAAACAGAGAATAACATAGTACGCTAGTACATTAGCCGCCAGACGGTCTTGGCTAACAGCTTACATCAACCTTGATCCACTGAAACAAAGCCGTATCAGTCAGAGAACACATCGATAGCTCACATGGTCTGCGGTGAGCTCGTTGTCATATGTAAATTTGACCACCGTTCCCTTGCTCAGGCCATAGTAGCGAGCAACAGCGTCCGTCTCCAGCATGCGAGGCAACTGGAACATAAAAACATCAATTTCAATGAAGTGATGTAAAGGCACTTTCTGGTAAACTGAGGTAGCTATGCTAAAACTAAGAATCCAAGAGCAAGAAAGCTAATAGCAAGGACGCCAATCGGCTGCGAACTGTGTCCCCGTTTGCTTCAGAGACCGACTACAGAGAAGTTGCCAGAAAAAAAATCAGGTGTGGGCCCTGGAAACTTTGCCACGTGGCTGTCCAAAAAATCAAAGTCGCCATCCACCGTACACAGTAAAATCCAACGGTCCAGGATGCGTTCGCTCTGAGGGACTGAAATCCTAATGTTCGCTCAATATAAATTTCCAATAACAAATGTGATTAGGCATGTCAAGGGTCCATACGAACATAAAGAACAATGTGGCATCCCCGCAAATGACTATGAAACAAATCACAGGTAGATAAGCATATTTCCAATACAAGATTTTGTTTACTATTTGTAAGGAGCCTGCGATATACATGAAAACACTACGTGGATAGATAACAAGCTAGGAACTCCATAATAGATCTTGTCTTAAAGCTGGTGATCTTTCTCATCTGTCTAAAGAACAAATTAGGAATTCTATAGGCTGGAGTCAAATATTTCATCAAATAAGAACATATTTGACTGTATAGTTCTAGTTCAAATGCGGTTGCTGGCTAAGTAAAAGCACATGTGCATTACCCACAAGAAAGCCTGCTGGATAGTTGCCCCATAAACTACCTGGCTGACCAACACATGTGTGCGGCTAGATTTATTATGTAGTTATATTCGGTATTGTTTCACTGCCAATTATTTTATTATTGTCGCTAACTTCTATACTTTTTTGGTCTGTTCTCTGCTATACAACAGACAAATTATTACAAACCGAAGCAAAAACCAGCTGCGAAAAACAGAAAAAGTCAGCCGTTCACAACCACTGATGAAGGATTCCTTGAAAAGTTAAGGATTAGTAATTCTTTTTCGAAATCGATTTCGGGAAAGAATGGATCTGGTCTTATACATATGCAAGGAAGGCAATCAAGAAATAAAGATTGGTATTTCGATATATCAATCAAGATATAGGTGGACTTTAGTCAAAAGCATCAGCCAAGAAAGCATGCACGGTGTTCGATATAAATCCTTCAATGAAATGTATTGCGATATTACTTTTAAATCCAATTTGATACTATTTTAATGGTTAAAAACATATATTTAGTAATATATTTAGTGATAAATATGGCCCACACGCAAGACAAAATACTTGTGTTAATGTGACATTTCTATCTCTCACTCGTCATAAGGTTGTTATAATAGTTTTTCCACAAAGAACAAAATCTAAACAATGGTGCTTTTTGTCTAAAGCTTGTGTTATTTTCCTTCAATCTCGACCCGCAAATCGTAATGCAGATAGTGGAATATAAATGCAATATTGTACATGCTCTTCTTACTATAGAGGCCTCGGTTGCTTCTCTCAAAATAGAGCTGTATTTTTATAAATAATATATATATATACCCAAATGCTAATTTGTATCTAGAATTAATTCTCAAAAATTTATACTAGTATAGAAGATTAGAGTTGTACTCATCAAACAGAATCTTTCCACTATAGATTTGTAAATAGATTTTACTCTTTGTCCACCCAATAAGAGTTGCATTTACTACAGAATTCCATAAAAAAAATTTAAGTCATCTAAGTCATTTTAATCTGGTCCTTAATCACGGCACCACGCTCAACGGTGAAGAAATTTCAGCCTCTATAGACAAAAGGAACATGCATGTGTGTATGTGTTCCTTTGGTCAGATTCCCTATTGCCCATGGCCCCTATTGGATTTCATATGATATCATAATCTCCCGTCTAGTTGTGCATGCTCTCCGTTTCCTTAAGAAGTACAGTCGTTGTGCTTTCCTTATTATTACTATCTTCATTCTCTGTTTTGGCCCTACTAAAAGAGTCCCCTTGATCTGATCCTTAACCCTGATCAAGCATTTTCCCTTAAAACTTACCAGTTGCTCATCTTGTAATATCCACGTTATCTTAATACTGGATAGATGAATCTCCACCACAAGTTTTGTATTGTCTTATATAATATATTATAAAAATGTATTTTTCACAACGGCATCACATAATCCACATCAGAAAACAACAATTATACAATATTGTGAGCGAGGTATAGATAAATACCTGTGAATCCACCACATTGTACTGCTTCAGCAGCTTGGCCTTTTCTTCTGCAGTCAGCACTTGATGCTTGGGCTTCAGAACATGATTGGTCATGTTCACCAGCAGTTCTGTGATCTATATTGGAGAGCAGAGCGCATCAATTCGAGTATGTAAACTGTAGAATGTTAATAACAGTATAAACCAGTAAAACATCAACTGTGGATGACACTCAAATCATGAAAATTGTGAATAAGGATTTGAGGAAAAAAAACATAACTAGCAGAAATATATACATTGTACTCTGATGCTAAGCAGTAGAATACTGAATAAGCAAAATCCAAATAATGTTACTCGCTTTTCTTGATGAAATGGCACTATGCATACAAGGTACAACAAAAAGAGAAAAAGCCATCCTTTACTTGCAGAATTTCATTTTGCAATATTATTTTTGACTGTAATTCATTTTGCATTACAAATGCACACAATGTAGCATATTCAAATTTAGAATAGGGGTATCGTTGAATTAACGGAAACTAACCTGGAATACATCCACTTTAAACTTGAAGAGTTCCTTGATAGTGTCTCTAGCCTTAGATCCCATCTTGCTCTGCAATATCAGAATCAGGCAAGACAAGTTGTCTTCTTTGGTTCGGGCAAAGACCTCCCGGATAACTGCGACTCTGATGGGCTCGGGTGGGCAGAACACGATTCGCGCCTGAGTTAACCACATAGTTAAGAGTATATGTGCTACCCCAACACAAAAATGGGGAAGGGATTAAATCTCAGGAAAATGGGGGAAGGGATAGGGGAAAAAAAAAGTACCTTGTTGGAGGGGTCGGAGGCGAGGGTGGTGGAGAAGGAGAGGCGCTCGATCTCGGGCGCCTCGGACCACCAGGCGCGGAACTCCGGGAGGGTGCGCGCGAGGTCGGCCTCCGGGACTCTGTACCCGCGGTCCCGCAGCATCTCCAAAGCGGTGCGGCGCGCCAGGAACAGGCGCTGGCTCTCCACGCCGCTGAAGTCGACCATGGACGATATGCAGTGGCCGACCTCGGGGGCGGCGTCGTGGTAGTCGTCGACGCCCATTGCGGCGGCGACGTTGGAGGCGGCGGAGCTCTCCGCCGAGTCCATGGTGAGCGATGAATTGTGGGAGGCGATGAATTGGTTAATTTCTTTCCTTTTCTGTCTTATTAGGACTGGGAGGAAATTGGGGGTTTTGGTTGTAGGTGAAAAAGCGAACGAGCCTTCACATTCCCACTCTCACGTGGTAGGACTGCACTGTACTACCTGCCCTAAAACTTATGCCCTAAGGGCATCTCCAACCGGGCGACCCAAACGGACGGCCCAGCGCGTCCGTTTTGGGCCGTTTGCGTGGCCGAACGGACACCCGGACAGCGCGCGTCCGCGTGTCCGTTTGGGTGCACGCTGCGCTAACGCAAAATGTAATAAAAAAATATAAATGAAAATGAAAAATAAAACAACACCAAATAAATATAAACTACGGTTAGTTAAACTTAGCCCTATTTTGGGCAATTTTTACACAAAAGAAAGCCCTATATGGGCTTTAAAAAAAAAGAAACCTAGACGGGGGTTTGCGAGCACGGTGGCCGCCGTTACCCCGAGGTACTCGTCATCGTCGGCGTCGATGACGCACGCCCCGCGGCGCGGCTGCTCCGCGGGGAGGCACCGGGGGCCCCAGGCTCGCCCTTTCCAGGCGGAGCGCGGGTTCGGCGGGCTCGCCGGCTGCGCAGCCGTGCCCTGCGCGCGGACTCCGCCGGAGCTGCTCCTCTCCGCGCGCTCCTCTCCGCCGGGCGCGGCCGCCGCTCCTCCTCCCGGAGCGCCGCCGCGCGTAGCCTCCTCCGACGCGCGCCGGCTCAAGGAAGGCCCGCCCTCCTGGGCGTCCTCCCCTTCGGCCGCCTCCTCCAGGGTGCGCGGCGCGCAGTGCGGCCATGGCGGCTCGTCCGAGTCTGGCTCGCGGACGCCGCGAGCGCCGCCGCCTCCGGTCGTCCTCCTCCCGGGCTGCGGTGCGCGCCGGCTGGGCGCGGGCTCGTTGATGTAGAGCCGCGGGGCGCGCCGGGCAGGTGTGCGCGCGGGCGCGGGCGCGCCCGCGGATGTGAAGCACGTGCGCCGCGCGCATCGTGCTCACTCGAACCACAAGTCCGGGACTTGCGTCGCCGCGGCCGGTCTGGAGGTCCGCCGCGGTGAGCGCCTCCGGATCTCGGCGGGCGCGGCCGGGCCGGATGGGCGGCACCGAACCCGATCGGCTCGGTGCCGCCGTGGGGGTGCACGTCACGGCATTGGGACGCCGGCGTCCCGAACATCTCGCGCCACGGTGACGAGATCCGCGTCGGGAGGCGCGGCGCCCATTGCGAGCGCCGGGCGCGACTTGCCTGCCCGGCTCGTGGTCGTTGGCGGACGGCGGCTCCTTCGGGGCCATGGCGGCGCGGAAGCTTCGAGCTCGCGCGTGCGGCCGGAGTGGAAAGTGGGGGGGATAGGGATCCTTCCCAGTCCACATTTAATAGACGGGGCACCGACAGGGCCAGCCACGCGGACGGGCGGACACGCGAGGACGCCGCGTGCCATCGCGCCCAAAACCCGGCCAAGATTTGGGCCGGGTTTCGTTCGACGCGGCCGTCCTTTTGCGTACCGCGTTGGGGGTTTTTGTCCGTTTCGACCCATCCGGACGCGCGGGCGCGGGATGGGTCGCCCGGTTGGAGATGCCCTAAAAGATGCAGATTCAGATATTCTTTGTACCCTAAGACAGGGATTCGGTGGACATGGGCACCAGGGCTCTCTCCACTTTTAGATTTTTGAAAAATTTAAAATCTCACATTTTTATGTTTTTAGAAATTATACAAAATTATGATGTTAAATATGTAGATAGATATGTTCATCAGAAGTGTATGCAAAAAAGTTCCGCTAAAAAATATTTTAAATTTTGGAAATACAAAAAAGACAAATTTCTGACAAAGGGTTAAACTATTGTAATACTATTTTACTACCATTTTCTGCTAGGATTTTTTTCTTTTTTATATTGTTCAAAATACAAAGTATTTTTTAACGGATTTTTTTTGCATACACCCCACCCGTATATATCTATCTATATATTTAACGTAATAATTTTTTGAGACTTAGAAATGTGAGATTTTAAAAAATTTAAAATTCTGAAAGTGAGGAGAGCATTGGTGCCCATGTGTCAAAGACACTTTCCGGTACCCTAACTCCTACTCTATTCATTTCAATAAATGAGGCGCATATTTTTTTTAAATATTTATTTTTAACCAAGATTTAACCAATATATATATATAAATATTTGATATAAGATCGGTTTCATCGAAAGTGTTTTTAATACGAACCTAATGTGTACTATATGATCGTTGCTCAAATTTTTGGGTCAAAGTTCATCTAGAGAGTCTATGAGCGATTATAGCGAAAGTACTTATCACGATTTATTAAACATGCAACAAATATTTAGACTCGGAGGAAGTAGTAGTTTAACAAGTGTTGACTGCATAGGATTTTCGTTTGACAAATGGCACAACAAAAATAATGACTTTTTTTTGTGTGAACCCCTAATTTTAGTGCCATTTAACCCAACTGTAAAACATCTGTTTATAAACCACGCATTCTAAGACTAGCCACAATGGAAATATCATAGGTAGTATTTATGCATGTCATGTTGGCAAAATTTTGATGTGATACAACGATTAATGAGGAGAGAGGTAAGAGTGGTATCATAGGTAGATATGGTACCATAGCACGTAAAACTAGAAAACTTCGTGGCAAATACATGATGTACACAAATTTACATGAAAATTTTACAAAATATTAAATATGATAAAACTATGATACTATCTTATGATATTATACATTGTAGGGGTGATATCATAAACTATCACATGCATGATACTGGTGTATGATACTTCTGACCGTGACTAGTATAATAATAATCATTGGGGTGCCTAGTGAATAACACAAGCCACAAATTTCGAGGGTCAACATGATTCACTCTTAAATACTCCCTCCGTTTCTTTCTATAGTGCCTATAGTTTTTTGACACGGAAATTAACGCAATAGTGTTTTTTACACAAGACCCCCTAGCTGAACGATTTGAGATCAACGTAAAATTTGGGAAATCCATATCTTCCTAACTTACCATAACAAATCCCACAAATCGCTCTTATTGATTCTCCATATATGTGCAGTCAAATTCAATTAAGAAAAGTAAAACATTGCTGCCTAATTTTAAGAAATCGTTGGGCCATGCATTTGGAATCTCATTTAATGGTTTCCAATTTTGTATGGATTTTTTCTCACGCATATTATGTGAGAGCTGAACAGAGAGGAGGTAATTGAAAAAAAAATCAAGCTACAACCTTATATTCTGAAACAAATGCCAAAAATCTATAGGCACTATAAAAAGGAACGGAGGGAGTAGTATGTATAATAATAATAATAATAACAATAATAATAATAATAATAATACTTGCGCGGAGGATCACACCCCGTCTTCCTACCTTTTCATTCTCGTCTTTGAGTTTGTTTATTTGTCGGACGACCTGCCCCATTCCTACTAGTACCACCCAATGTAGACCTGCCACCCTCTCCCACATCTCCTTTTGGTTCGAGGTTGGCAGAACAACATCAACCCGCTTTGCCGACACAATTAATCATGGTTAGCGGGAGCTATCCTACTAATCATCCCTCTAAGTGTGGGGTATCTACTTTACCGTCTAGTAAAGGTGACTCCACCTTTTCTTTCATCGCCGCATTTTCCTCTTTGTCTGAGTAATGAACTTGAATTTCTTCATCCCTTGTTTCTACTCAACTCATATTTGGATGAATTACAATTCATGTCGAGTTGACTTGTTGAATCATCAAAGCAAATAACCATGGCTAGAATGGTGACGAGAGCTACGACACCAACCAAGTAAAGTATATTTTGACATGTGTCACTTCTCGCTAGCCTGTGTTATGTATTATTATACGAGGTAAGAGGGAACCATGTAAAAAAAAAGTTCACCGACACACGTCATATTCAATAAAAAATCTTTTGATCCCAACATTCATGATTAAGAATAAGAGGAGGAGAAAAATGGACTGCTTGTGACCTAACAACATATGCTAAGAACTCAGCGAGAATGGGGGTTTGCTGGATATTTTTATTTTCAACCACGACCACTCCCATGTCTATTCTCCAATATAATAAAAAAGGTTCTTTTGTTTTTTTTTGAAAATAAAAAATAAAGATAACTCATTCATCATTTCATATTATATTTATTTTGCGCAGTCTTTTGTGGGAGCCAAAGTTCCCGTTCTAATGATCTGGGTTTATGTTTATTTAACAATTATTTAGTTGCTCACCAAATGTACCACATGGTTGCATATGTGAGTCTCTACCTCTAATCGATATGTGCAAGGGGCTCACTAGCATACGTTACCCGATTCTTTCCAGGGGTGGATATTCAACAAACGGTTGTAGTTTTCTTTTTGAGAGTGCAGTTGTATTTCCGTTTTTTTATATTTTTATTTGCTTTTGTGTGGATTCTTTCTTTTGACTGAAAATGTTTATTTAGGATGAACGTATAATATGTGTTTTTTATGCATAACACTCCTATGATGCCAGCCCATGATATAGAAAGCACCAAAAACAGCAGTTTATATAATATTTGTTTTAAAGAGATGATCAATCAAATTATCTCCTATAGCATACCGAATTCATACAGGAGTATTAGTGTATTACCCAGATAGAAAAAAAAAACTAAACTAGCTAGGACGATGGTAAATTGGTAATAGTTGTATTCCCTCCATCCATGTATGCAAAAGGCACAACCGCTTAATCCTGTCTTTAATTAAATCGGTTTAAGTTTGACCAAGTTTATATAGATAAAATATCTACACCTACAATACCATAACAATGTTACCAAATGTACCATCAAATATGCTTTTTAATATATACATTGATGATGATTTTTTCTTATAAATTTAGTCAAACATAAGGGCAAACATAAACATTATTTTCTCAAGACAAGACTAAGTGATACTGTATACATAGAGTCATAGAGTGAGAGAGTATATATATTATACACTAGACTAAACTTATGCGATGAGGACATCCCATCTATTGGTACACTCGCTGTACCTATAGCTACACAAATACAAAGACATATCACTCGAGCTCGTGCCAAATAACTTAACTATTAGATACTTTCGTTCGCAAATTCGTCCTAAGTGTTATATGGTGCCATGTCACCTTAGTTTTGGGCCAGGCCCATGTTAAATTTGTAGGAATTAATTCAGCTACTTTTTAGAGTCTGTATTGAAGGACAAAAGACTATCTGGAGGTCGGTTCGGCCACCATACTTTAGGGCTGGCCGAAACTCGCTCCTTTTCTCCTTAAATACCCACCTAGCCATCACGTTTAGACTCGGTTTTGATCATATTAAAATTTAGCCATAGCTGCAACACTCGTGTACTACTTTTGAGGCCAACACCCAGAACAAAATCGACTATTCGGAATTCCACCTCTTCAATAAAGATTTCATATATCCGCAGTATATCGATTGCATTATTAGTTCTTACTTGTTATCGATTTTATGTAGGAATTAAAACCCTCGCCGGTCAGGTTGATCGTGTACCCGCAAGATCAGTAACCTCCGAATATTTTCCTAGCGATTGCATTGGCGTACGAGCTTTGCACGTGTAGTTAGATCGTCAAGTACAAACTCCACCAATAAATCGAATTATCCCTCATCTCGTCGAAAGTTCGGATACCTTTATCATATCATTACGATTCACTAACTTGTGCAATGGTTTTTGCGAGAACAAGCCACAATGCAAGTTAGGGGATTTCAGTTGCATGAAATTAGCAAAATCAGACGTGTAAATATGCTTAATGTGCCTACTGATATAATCTAATTAAGCAACCAGGCAATCATTTTGTCGCTATTCGAAAACGAAAAAGATTTTTCTTCCAACAAAGGTTGTACCGAGACTAAATCACTTTCTAGCTAACTAATTTGCACCTGCAGAATTTAATGTTCAAACAAAATAGTCTCGACGCGTAACGTGTTTCCGTCTCCATGTGACGTATCATTGTATCACTCTCCGCAAGTAGCCTTTCAGCTCAAATGTACCCCAGAAAAAAAGTCAAAGCTAATATAATTGTTGGGATTTATATTTGAGTCTCTATGGCTAGCCAATATGGAAACGGAAATGTTGTTAAAATACTTTCTCTGCTGACATATAGAAATAGGAATATGATCAGGCAATCTTCTTGTCTTTTTCCGAAAGTAGAAAAAAAGAATTCTTCTATTTTCATGCTAAGCTAACCGATTGCGAGATTAACATAGATATAATACGAAGTATAAGAAAAGCGTCGATGTGTAATGCTGTTACGTGCTCCCGTCTCCGTGTGACGTCTCACTCTCCCCAAGTGGCCTTTGAGCTCAAATATCTGCCCCATGAAGGATTAAAGCTAAATTGTCGTGTTTTTGTTTGGAGTCTCTACATCTGGCCTATATAGAAGTAGGAATATGTTTAAAACACTTTACCCATGTACAATTTTTTTGTTTGCGAAACACATAGGCACTCACAAATATTTTTTTACATACACTCACCCCTACGAACACACGCATCACATCCTATCTCTATGAGTATCTCCGAAAAAATGAGTCTAAAAAACTGATTCAACGGATTTTGAGATTGACGAAGTCACGATAATTTCCTCGCTCTCGACGAAAACACCGCCTTCCACTGAAAAATATTCCGATTTTATGAAATACCATACCATATACGTTAATCCTGGGTTTAAAATTTAAACTCATGCAATACACTTGGCTTTTTCAAAAAGAATACAAACTGTTTTTTCTGCCGAGTTAAGAGTTGATAAAAAAGAATAGCCTCGACTCGTCGACCGTAACTCATCTCATATATATACATTCCAATGACACTCTAATTCGCTCATCGGCATCACCGTCGATCTCATGAGATGTTTTTTGTCCGCAGGAGCCCGGGGCGAATCGAACTCGGCATCACCGTGATAGTGCCCGACTACGTGCTCGAGGAGGGGAGCTTGGAGGCTTTCATCGGCAGGGCGCGGCTGTATCTGGACACTGTCGCCGGCAGATTAATAGGCGGCGGCTTCTTCTCCGGCCTCGACCCAGCGTCGAGCGAGGCCATAGCTGGGCTGCACGTTCCGGCGGCAGGCGAGACGAGGGAGCAGGACTGCGCGGTATGCCTCGAGGACTTGGACGAGGATGGCGGCGACGCCGAGCTCAGGACAATGCCCTGCTCGCACTCCTTCCACCAGCGCTGCATCTTCCGGTGGCTCCGGATCAGCCGGGTCTGCCCCTGCTGCCGCTTCTCGCTGTCCTCCGCCTACGGCCAGCTCCTCCTGGCGGATCAGCAGCCAGCCAGCGACGGAGCTAGACTGCTGGAGCTAGAACCAAGTGATGACTGATTCATTGATATTGCTACAGTTTGTTATATTGTAAAATTATAACCATGCTGGTTTGTACAAGGAAATTCAACTAGAATTTCTGTCGATGTTATCTGAAAGCGACGGGAGGATTATATTGGGCTAGCTGGTGTGGTTCAGTTCGAAGGCATGATGCGGTTTATTATACTATGTAGTAATGATAATGAAAATGGTTGTACGTGAACAACACTCTTTGCCGTTTGTTAGAAGGAAATGCGATTATTATTCAGTTTCAAGTCAATGTTATCTCAAAACGATGGAAAGATCAGCTTGGACTACAAATATAATACTATGTTGTGATGTGATACTTGGAAAGCTTCTTAAGTTGAGAGAAGTGGCCCGCAAATTCAATTCGGCTCCCAGGTACACTACTAAAAGAAGGCCTAGCCGTATAATACTAGCAGCGCACCATTTACTGGAGCGCCACTGTCACCAAAAAATGGTGCTTCACTGATAGACTTATTAGCAGTGGCGCATCTGATGAGCAATGCGCCACCACTAAGGATTTGCCAAAGCTACCCCCTCCCCCAGACTTACCAATTTTAGCATGCTTCCAATGTGTTGACATGATCATTGTAAAGGATAAATGTCCTATTCTCTAGTACACTAGCTCAAACAACCAAATTTTATATGTTAGCATTATACCATAGAAGAGAAAGTTTGTGGCATATTTACCAAGTAAGCACACATGAACCTTGCACAAACCAAACCTGCTATGTACAAGCTGCTGCACAAAACTCATATGATTAGATGCACACATAAACGCTGCGAGGATTCACCCCAACCCGCAGTCCGTGAGGACTACTCACTCATGATAACAAGATCGAAGATAGAAATCATTGTGGCAAATGCTTAGATGGAAATCAAATATTCTTACAATGATTGTCAATTCTCAAGGAGATCTCTATTACATGGTGATGGCTATGACTATGGAGGGGATTGAAGAGGAAATTGATGAACTATGGTGGTGAATCTCCTCCGGTGAGTTGCAGATAGATCTGGTTGATGACGACTCTGTTTAGCGATGACTGGCTCTCCTTCAAGACTGACTCCCTTCACGATAGTTATATGGTTTGACCTCGGAAATGCTATGGCACCCAGTATGGGCGGACGGTATGGGAGGAGCTTACCTGTACCGGTTACCTGCCCCAAAGTGGAGGTTGTAGTGTCCTATGGTTGTAAAATGGAGGACCATACTACTGTTTTTCTTTCAAAGGGACGCATAACACTGTTACATGCCCCAAATTGGAGGTTGTAGTGTCCTATATTTGGTATATGGTGTTTTTTTTATACAAATTTGGTGCACATGAGTACTAGTGCTCTCGATTTCAAAATATTCAAAACCTTTATTTTGTATTTAAAAAATTATAAAATTTATTCCATAAATACATACATATGTCATGAATACTCGTGCAAAGTTTCAGTAGAAATTATGTTTTATTTCGAGCTACAAAAAAAACAAATTTATGGTTGTGTATAGGGATAATTTTTGTCATAAATTTGTCTTTTTATATAGTTCATAATACAACATATTTTCTTCCGAAATTTCTACAATACATTCAGAAGATTTCTATGTACGTGCAAATTTAAGCTCAGATTTTTTGAAATCCTAGAAATATGTTTTTAAAAAAACGGGAACACTGGTGTTCACATGCCAAAGTTGTTTTTCGTTTTTTTTTTGCTTTGTTTGATAATAACTGGCAGCGGTCGGAGGGAGTAGATTGGGCGGGCTCTGCTTCTAGGGTTTGTAGCGGCATTGGAGCAGCCCGCGCGAGCCGCCCGAGCGCGTTTTTAACTGACGTACATCTAACCAAATCTCAGATGTCCTCTGCTTATATAGTCTGATCAGGCAATCCTGTTGTCGTAAAAATGAATTTTCTTCCTAAGAATTGTTGTACCGAGATCAAATCACTTTTTGGCTAAGCTAACGAACAATTGGGCAATTCAGAGATAAGTACTATATTAAACCTTAACAACTTCGATTTTTACCAGAATTTTGGGATAACTGAACATGTGTTTCGTTGTTAGTTTAGTTCGTCCAGATTCTTTTCTGTGTAAAGTTTGATGCTCTGTAGAATTTTGAAGGTAACCTCAGGTTTCTTGTAGTGCTGCCACGTGCGTACAGATTTCATGGTTTGTTCATGCGCTTTGGTGGTGGTGGGTGTATGTGTGACCGCAGCAATGAAGAGCCTTGAACGGTGGTGGAGTGGTGGACTGGTGGGGACGTGGGGTATGTGCTTATCAAGAACCGCTTTGACTGATTTCTTTTTCTTTTGCCTGGTTTCGTAGCGTCTCGAGCGTTCTCGAGCGTCTTTTTGTCTTTCTCTAACCTTGCCACGTTCTCTCTATCTCTGCTGCCACTGGCCTACCCTGTCCCCGTTTGAGCTCCTCTTTGCCAAATCCCTCTGCAGAGCTTGCTATTCTCATCTCACCGTAGTTGACTGCTTGCCGATCTTCTTTTTCTTGGTCCTGGATTCTCGCGGTTGCGACCACCGCCGGCCTGGCTCCTAGCGCCGCGGCCCGTTCGTCATCTCCGCATGCTCGGCGTGGAGAAGCCACAGCTGTCAGGCCGGGCGACATCGGAGGTGCTCGCCGCCGACCCCGAGGAGGACCGCCGCCTCCGCGAGCTCTATGAGGCCGAGGCTGCGGCGTATGAGCGCGCGTCGCCGCCTCAGCGAGCTCTACGAGGCTGATGCTACGGTGTACAGCGCGCGTGTAGCGCCTTCGAGGCGGATGAAGCGGACAAAGCAGCGCCGTCGGCGCCGGTAGGGAGGCCGCAGCTATCCCGCTAGGTGACAACGGAGGTGCTCGCCGCCGACCACGGGGAAGACCGCCGCCTCCACGAGCTCTATGAGGCCGAGGCGTACGAGCGCGCGTGCCATACTTTCGAGGACGCCAAGGCGCCGCTGACTCGAGGCCGCTGCCTCGCCTGCCGCGGAGAAGGCAGCGGCTGCGGAAGAATAGACCAGAGCTATCGAAGTTTCTGCACACGATAAGGTCTCCTGCTGCTCATTCACCCCAATTCATCGGCTTCTTTTATGGAACTAGAGTAGAAAACTGCTTACTAGCCTGTATGCCTGATTCGTAATAGCAATCTGCAGTTGATAGGATGGTTTGATGTTTATTTTGGGTTGCCTGATATTAACACCTCCTGTAGAATGCTGACAATTTCTATATTTGATGTGAACTTTCACAGAACAACAAAATACAAAATTACGCAAATAATTTGAAGGGGATTGGAATGTGGCTGTTAATAAGAAGTTAAAGAGGATAAACAGGAAGAAGAAGCAGAGGTTAGAATCTCTACTCTAATATGTTCGATTCCTTTTAGTTTTACCACATTATTTCTCTCGCATCTGATAGTTCTGTCCTGATTTACCAGTGCATATCTCAAACAACTGAGTCAAAACTTACAAGTATGGAACTTTATTTAATTTACAGGCAAGCAAATTAGTGAAGTAATTAACGAGTACCGGGAGCTTACATGAGCGTGCAGATAGGCTGTCAGAAATGTCGATCAAACATTTTAGTGTGTGGCGCTGTCTCCTCAGTCCAACTCAACTGAAGAGAGTATGTACATGATCTTCTTTTTCTTAACTGGATTCTTACCGGTTACTGGTTCTAAAAGTGCAATCCTTCCGGTTTAAGGTGCATGCCATTTTGGCACCGTTCACATCTACATGGCAGAGCAATGCTTTGCATCTACTGGTTATTGAGAAATCCGAGGTTGTGACTTCTTCACTCTGGCATTATATCTTTTAGTTCTCTCATCATGTAGCACTTCTTTTGGAATTGAAAGCTTAATATATTGATTACTCTATACCACAGTAGTGAACTATAAATATGATTCCCTTATAATATCAACCTGTAGATACAGGGTTCTTATGTTTATGATATACATGGGAATAACTATCTAACTTATCTGGCAGGACTATGTTGTACAGCTTTAGGTACGTAGAAGTGCAATCTTAGGAATGCTATTATCATGGTTGATTTACTACGGAAATTTTCTCTTTGGGATAATATGTGCTCACCATTGCACTATGTGGCTATAGGAGTATTGTTTGAAGTCTATTTCCACTCCTCTTTCGTGAACTATTTGCAATGTCTTCAGGTTGGTAAAGCATCCAAATTGGGAAGTTTTGTGTTAGTACTTTTAATGTATGTAGTTTTTTTTTGTCGAAATGGTTAATGTTTGTAGTTATGCATCACATGAATGTTCTGAATGAACGGCAAACAAAATTGTTCTGGTTGACTGGATTCGCTATGGGATCGTCGCTAGAAGAGCTAGAGTAACCTTCAACATCAAAATATGTATGAGAGGGGAAATAAAAATTGTATGATCAGAAGATTCTACTTGCGCCCATTCTAAAGCTGAAGATAACATGTTGTTGGCCCTTTATATTGGTATTTTTTCCTGGTTGTTTTAGTGAAGTACGAGAGTTCCACAACTTGCAGTTAGTTTTGGTTCTCTGTTTGAAAGATTTTTTCTTGTGTGTGCAAGGCAGAAGCATATATTTTGACGCACTCTGTTATGAACTTCTGTGGGAACTGCAGACCACATGTCAGAATTCTTTTCTTGGTTGTTGAAAATGCGCCATTCTTAGAACCTATTTTATGGCTTCCATGTTTATTTTTATGTTTGCTGACAATTTTATAACCTTGTTGCTTCAAAAAAATTATGTTTGTCTAGCATTAGGAGCCATCCACAGTATAACAAATGGTAGGGATTTATGTGGCCGTGAGAGGTCTTAACAAATGATCACCTGGGGAGTGCTAATCAATTAATAGCTTTTGTATACAGATTCAAAGGGGTAATGCTTATGCTATTTTTAATTCTCTATGTTTTGTGATCGTGTTTTGGAAAACCAGAAATAGGAAAAACATGCTTCTGCTGTTTCGAGTTGGTAATTAAGAAATTGGTAGTTAGCTAAATTAATAACCAGGAATTGCTCTTCCCTTGGAATGTTCAGATAAAACCACTACTTATGGTGGTGCAGATCTTCTGTTCCAGATTTTCTAATGGGCTCTTTCTGGCTGTAGCTCAAGAATTAAATATTTTAGGTTGTATGTTTTACCTCAGGAATTGAATATTTTGGAGCTCGAGAGATCAACAAGAAGTTCAGAGGTAAAAACACTGAAGACATATAATGTACGTTAAGAGATCAACCTGGCCTAGGTCAATCTATTCTCAAGTATGGTGTGTGTCTTCGTTCCTTTAATCCAAGAGCAGTTTGTAGACAGC
Organism: Lolium multiflorum; assembly: GCA_030979885.1. Lineage (NCBI taxonomy): Eukaryota > Viridiplantae > Streptophyta > Magnoliopsida > Poales > Poaceae > Lolium > Lolium multiflorum. The sequence goes on from CM061750.1 coordinate 200,412,434, forward strand.
AGCACCTGAAGGGTGATGCATTCAACAGTTATTGAGTTAGGACACCATTCATAAGAGATATACTTCTTTGTTTTTTCTTTCTTCAGTTAGCAAATTCTATGCAACCTTTCGAAACAAGTATACACCGCGTTACTTCTTAATCCTTTTGTCAGCGCTATTTAATTTACTCCATTTAGATCCAACAAAGTCTATAAAACCCCGTCAGACCAAATGATGGATGTTTTTTTCTAGGTATCATAGAAAAGTGAGTCCAATATTCATTTCTCGCAATTTAAGTTCCTGTTCTCAGTCTCCTTGCCGCGGGGGTACAAAACTCAGTGTGTCGCCCCACAGCGTATTGTGGACAGTTTATCCTCAAGTCTTTGTGATCATGCGTTCTATATGAATGATGACGTTCTTCCTGTAGGAATGATGCTGTCCTCTTTCAAATACAGTGTTCTACCCTAAACACATCAGTTTGGTTCAATAATATATTGTCAACTACTGAATTGGCCGCCTGTTTATCTTGCTCATTTTTAATTCAGTAATGTTGGTCTCTTGCTTTACTTAACGCCATCATTTGGTCTCAATTATTTCATATGAAATAATGGTTCCTCTTGCAGTCAAGAATCTTGATAACAACATGCCTGAAAATTCTACCTCAACAAATAGGTGTAGCAGTGCACTTATCTCTTCCTGTGCCCAACAATGACAAAAAAGCCGTCCAAGGTCTTGCCCTCCCTGTCTCAAAAGGAAGAGCTGATGCCGGGTGAGATAACAATGCCGGCTGCTGATACCTCAAAGACAGAAGAACACCCGCAGCACCTGTCTTACCATGCTATCCGCTAATTAATTAACAATGTATATTAGTACCACTAGCTAATCGACAAACTATGTACTGGAGTACTATGTATTAAGCAACAATGCAAGATATTACCAGTAACTAATCTTCCTGTTATGTGATGTAATCCTACCAACTATGCAATCCTGTAGGAAGATGTATCAGCATAAGTGACTATAGTTAAGTAACAATGTATATTAGTACCACTAGCTAATCGACAAGCTCTATGTACTGGAGTACTATGTATTAAGCAACAATGCAAGTTGGTACCAGTAACTAATCTTCGGGTTAGTTGATGTAATCCTGGAGGAAGATATATCAGTATAAGTGACTAATTGGCCCTCCCCAATACCATCACTTCTTAATATTGTTATGCATACAATGCAACCACTGTCATTGGCTCAAGGATTTAGCTGGCAGTGATTTTTCTTCGAAAAAACGCAAAGAATGTGTGTTTCTTTTCGTCGAATAGAAGAGTTTTTCAATAATGCCCTTGATTTTCATTCTAAGTAGGAATGCCCTTGATTTTCATTCTAAGTATACCTACTATCAACTCGCTACAAAATAGCGGATTCTTACTAAACAATAAAATTAACTAGACAATTAGCATGATCCGGCGCGGCGTGCCGCTGCGCCCTTCTTTGCTAGTACTAGTAAAACAAAATGGAGGACGCGTACTACTGTATTTTCTTTCAAAGGGACGCGTAACACTGTTACCTGCCCCAAAGTGGGGTTGTAGTGTCTATATTCGGTATAAATGGTGTTTTGTTTTGCTTTGTTTCATAACTTACAAAAAAGCTCATCGGTCATCTGGTATTTCTGTTTGTTCAAGTACTCTCCACACCAACTTTTCTGTTGTTCGACGCTAACGTTTTCAGTCTCTTGAAGTTATTATCTCTCTTCCAAAATGTAATCTTTTTAGAAAGCTAATTTAGTTTTCTAAAAAATTCGAAACGGAGGTAGTAGTACGCACCGGTACAGAAATGGTAATGCGTTTATAGCACTTCCTCTGCTTACATAGTCTCTTGTCGTTTTTCCAAACATAAAAAAATGATTTTTCTTTCTAAGAATTGTGGTACCGAGATCAAATAACTTTCTGGCTTAGCTAACGAACAGTTGCGCAATTCAGGGATAAAACAAAATGGAGGACGCGTAATACTTTCGAAGAGACGCGTAATACTGTATTACTGTTACGTGCTCGCGTCTTCGTCTGACGCTCACTCTGCCCCAAGTGGCACTTCAGCTCAAATATATACCCCATGAACGATCATAGCTAATTCTCTCATCGGTATCGATCGCCATCGCCATCACTTTCGCCTGATCGCCTTCGTCCTCCGGGGCTAGCTAGCTAGCTCTTCGGGCAAAATGGCGTTCCCCCTGACCGTGATAGTGCCCAACTACGTGCCCGACGAGCGGAGCTTCCTCCAAGACCTCACCCGCCGGGACAGCACTAGACGTGGCTTCTTCGCCAGGGTGCGGCCGGAGCGGGACGCTGCCGCCCAGGACGTGAGGGCTGGCGGTTGCTTCTCTTGCCTCGACCCGGCCTCGAGCGAGGCCATAGCTGGTCTGCGCGTGACGGCGGCGGGCGAGACGAGGGAGGAGTGCTGCGCGGTGTGCCTCGAGGACTTCGACGAGGAAGGCGACGACGTCCACCTCAGGACAATGCCTTGCTCGCACTCCTTCCACGAGGACTGCATCTTCCGGTGGCTTCGGGTCAGCCGGGTCTGTCCCTGCTGCCGCTTCCCGTTGCCCTCCGCCGACGAGGAGTGTCTCCAGGACCAGCCGGCGCCGGAGCTGGAGATAGAACCAACTGACGAATGATTCATTGATCCTCTCCCATCGTTTTGTTCTAGTACTGTGTAATTGTAATCATGCTGTTCTGAATTCCCTGTCAATTTTATCTGAAGACAACGATGTAATGCTTTGCTTGGACTGGTTCAGTTCAGTGATATGATGAGGTTTATTAAGAAATGAAGCAATGGTTACATGAACGACACTCTCTGTTCTACATACTTTCCATGCCAATCTCCGCATGATCGCGGTTACGCTAGCTCTAATTAAATGAAGATATCATTTGTGAAATGTACAGAACCTATGAACCATTTCCAGCTGAACCAAAATTTGCAGTGCCGACACGTCGCCCGCCCATCTATGGTCGGAAGAATCATATCTTCTTTTCCTTTTCTCCATGGAGCAAATGAGCAATCACTACACATCTTCAGTGAAGGCCCTGTATATGAAGTCTCTGAACCGCTTGCAGTACTGCTTGGGGTCGACGGCAGATATAGAGTTGGGGTCATAGAGTTGGGACTTGTAGGCGTGCTCCAGCTTCTTGCTGATGTCGTAGTCCTGCAGGATGTCGATGATGCCGAAGAAGAGGACCACCTCCCGAAATTCTCCGGTGGGATCGCCGATGAGAGGCGACTCGCTCTCGGGGTTCCGCACGACGTTCTCCACCCTCGACTGCATGGCGATCCCCAGTTTCAGTGGTAATTTCCTGCAAATATCATACTATGTTGTGAGGCTTGCAAGTGTCTTCAGTTGAAAGTAGTGATCTTTCAGTTGGTAGTTTTTGTTTTGTTTGACAGCATCTTTGAGTTGGTAGTTAGTAAGCAGTTAAGCACTGCCTATTTCTTCAGGAACAGGGCGATACCATGTTCCACTGAAGAAGTGGATCACATTACTTGACCTTTCCAATGCAAGTCTAATTGTGTTGCATCGATAAGAAGTTAAGAACTGAAAACAGTATTGTCATGCATATTCTACAAATATTTGGTAGCGAATTGCTGTAAATTGCATTTGTGATATACCTATTTTGTTCAGAATCTTCAGCAGCACCGTTGTCAGCATTAGTACAATCTGTAACAGGAAAGGAGAGATTATTTTTCAGGACATCTGAATTCAAAATACTATATTTTATGAGGTAATCATATGTTTACGTCGATCTTTGAAGTGAATGCCGACTAAAAGACTATAATCCATGATCCTCTCCTGCTCTAGCAACTCGCAATCTTTGTCCACTTGCCTGGTAATTAAGAAACATAAACCATAACACAAGGATGGTTAAGTGACTTTTAAACACACTTTTTTTAGGAGTACCCGTTTTGGGTGATTAATTTAGGACATTTAGTACTAGCATTACAACGTAACCAGATAAAATAAATATTTTGCACACAATTGGCGGATGTAAACATACCTGCAGAAGTCCTGGAACCAAGTTCCTCCTAACCGGAAAATAAAATTGAGATCAAGATCCTTCAGAGTGGTGTGCTCATCAATTTGATCAAGGGGTTTGTCGGTCATGCGACCTTGCGAAGATCCTTTCAAATCAAAACGCCGATGAATCGCATAGTGAGAGCAGAAGAGATTCCCCATTATGACAAACCGAACCTGAATGAAATAGCAACAAAACCTGAGCATATACTCAGGCGTATATCTTCCCTGATGGTCATTTTCAACGAACACACCAACTGTTGAACGCATCCTAACCTTTTTCTGAATACCTCCAGTGATTTTAACACAGTGCAGGCCAAAGAACTTGGTCACTAGAGTATGTTCGTAAGAGCGTACATGTTTATAATAGGCTGGAAGCATCCTAAGAAGCACCTGTTCATAACACCAAAAACCACACAATCAGATCTTGCAATGCCATATTTAATTTCTTTCAATAAAGGGAATATATTTATTTGTATCTTAATAACTTAGAGCATGTCTAACAGGCCCCGTATTTTTCTGCCCCTTAAAACGCGAGAAAATGGCCCCGTATTTACTTTTTGCTGGCCGAAATCTCGTCCGAGCTAGCAGACCCCGTATCCCCACCCCGTAAAACAGAATCTTACGGAATATTCCGTTTTTAGCGGCGGCGCGCGGGTGACTATGGCGGCGGCGCGGGAAAACGGTTGGGAATTCTGAAATATCCGCGCGCCCTAGTGAAATGGGATGAGGGGTTGGCCCTGTATTCAGCCTTCCGCCCCTTACAAGTAAGGGGCGAAGAGCCGCCCGTAGCCAAAACTGTAAAAATCGATGCGGGGGCCTGTTTTACGGGGTCTGCTAGACGGCCGGGTAGCGTCCAACCCCTTATTTTGGCGGTTATTATACGGGTTTGGCCCTTTTAAGGGGTCTGTTAGACCTGCTCTTACCTTAACTTCTGCTTTCTTCATTGTCTTGATCATGTACTTGTCATCGTTGGTGAGGTAGAAGAAGCTTCCACTTTTGCCAGGCGATGATAGCTCCCGGAGCGCATCATCGCCGCAAATGGAGATCATGTAGTCTGCTGGGTCAACGTCGAAGAGCTTGCGCAATGTCCTGGAGTAAGATCACACAAGATCAGTCATTTCAGTAGGTAGTGCAATATTCGCATTTTGCTCTTCCATTTTGGGTGATACATGAACTGTAGTCAATCAAAAACTTTTATCAAATTTCTTCAGTTTTTGAATGGACTGGTCCAATCCAAATAATGCACAAAATATTTCGGACCTGAAGACCAAGGGGCAGTAGTCCTTCCACCGGAAATCGCAGGATTGGTGAGGCGGCGTGTGCTTTGATCCTTCAGGAGGAAACCTCGTCCACACCTTCTCATTGGGATCAAACGCCCTTGATTTCAGATCCAGTGTGTTTGGCGCAGAATGCCTCCCCACAGCATGCCTGCTCGAGTTCCAAACAAATTGAGTTCATCGTGATCATTTCGTGTCAGTACAATGGCAGCTGCCGGCAGAGACAGAATCAAATTCATGGCGATTGTTTGGCCGGCGCACCTGATGCCAAGCTGGAGGTTGAGCATGAGCTCATAGTTCTTGTGCCCCTTGGATATGGTCTCCCCCTGCTTCTTCGCCGGCTTCGGCGGGGCGCGCATGCAGGACGTCGCTCGCAGCCACGCCCTCTCCACTGACGCCGCCCTGGCCTGCGCATCCTCGCTGCCGGCCAGGAACTGGGACTGCGTCTGGGCCGGGGCCGGGGCCTCCTCCGCTTCGGGAATGTTGTCCATGTCCGACACGCTGCTCATCCGGTGCACGCTGGACCTCCTCCCTTGGATTTGCTCGGGCTCCGGCGGCCGCCACACCGGCTTCTTGAGCACGGCCTCTACCCCGGGCCACGTGACTATCTTCTGCGACGGCAGCAGCGACGCCACCTTCCCCTCCGTCACCTCCAGCTCCTCCAGCAGTTTCGTGATCGCCTCCCTGGGCTCCCGCGGCGGCATGGGCACGGCCGGCCCACCGGAAGGAGGGTAGTAGACGCCGCTCTTGGCGTTGGTCTCGCCAGACTCCTGCTCCTGCCACCAGACCCCGATGTACATGCTGCCGTCAGCCCAGCGGAAGGTGCCCTGGCCCTTTGGCTTGGCGTCCTCCCACGCGCCGTCGTACCGGTCGCCGTCCGCCCATATCACGGTGCCGCAGCCGTGCATCTCGCCGGCCTTCCACGTGCCGATGTACTCGTGCCCGTACCGCCAAATGTAGCGGCCGTGCCCGTCCTGCCGCCCGTCGCGCCAGTGTCCGTCGTAGACGTCGCCGTTGGCGTACGCCTGCGTGCCGCGGCCGTGCCGGAAGTTGTTGGCCCAGTGTCCCGCGAACGTGTCCCCGAACTCGCCGATGTAGGTGCCGTGGCCGTGCATGTAGCCGCCGGCGAGGTCGCCCTCGTAGGTTGCGCCGGAGGGCCAGGAGAACTTGCCACGCCCGGACGCGCGTCCGCTGCGCCACGAGCCTTCGTACATGCTGCCGTCCGTCCACAAAAACTTGCCGGAGCCGTGCGGGAGGTCCCCGCTGACGCCGCCCTGGTAGAAGTCGCCGCTGGGGAGCAGCTGCTCCGAGTGGGTGACCGAGACCGCTGACTCGTCGTCTTCCTCCTCGTCGTCCTCCTCCTCCTCGTCGTCCTCGTCTTCGTCATTCTCCTCGGTGGCAGCGCTGTCGGCGTCGTTTTCGACAACGTCATATCCGTAGATGGTGTTGGAAGAGGCGACCACGGAGAGGGCGACGGCTGGGTCGCCGTCGATCACGGCGGGTCCGGTGGCTGGAAATACGGAGCTGCCTCGGCGGATGGCCATGGTGGTGTTGAGCTTGCGGATCCCCGCCTCCCACAGCCGGCTGGCCGGAGCCGGGATCTGGTTCATCTTGCCCCCCGTCATGGTGGCGTGACGTGAACGTGATCGAGGTCAGATAGATCGGTTAAAGAAAGAATGCCCGCGCGAGGCAACAAGCTAGGGGAGAAGGACGTCGACGGAGGAAGCCATGGCGTTGCGTTGCATGGCGCGCGAGAGTTTTGGGTGAGGACGCCGGAGAGGGAAATAAATGTTGGAGGATGAGAGGAGTTGTCGGGGAAGGAGCCCGCATGGAGGAGAGCTCGACATTTGGAGGGAGCCAGGGCGGTCGAATTTTCAAGCCGTAGCCCCGTACCTAACCTTTCCCCCCGAACTCGCAAACTTTTTCTTTTCTTTTGGCAGCCACAATACTCTACCTCTCTAGCACGAAATATTTGACGCAGCCCATTCGCAAATTAAAATTGAAACAGGTTAAATCCAGCAAGTATGCTGGATGATACAATTTTCATGTTCGAAGATAGTTTAGAAAGTGCTAGAAATTTTAATTTTTTTCGAAGGGCGGAATTTAAAATTTATCTTATGTATTTTTAGCAACTTATGGGCTTGATTTAAAATTTATCTTATGTATTTTTCCCGTTTAATTATTTGGGGGTACTTATGCATTACAAATGTTTGCGAGGAAAAAACACCGAGGATCAACAATATATCTAGTTTTATGATTTCGTTTTTGTTATGCCAAAAGGGTTCTTGAAAAGATGTGACTTTCAGGCTCGCATGCTTTGGAAAGAAAAGCAAAACGTAAAGAAATACCATTTAGTTAAACGGGTTGATGTATGTTGGCCATAAAAACACCAAGGGGGACTTGGGGTGACAAATTTGCGCCTTAAGAATATTAGTCTTCTCTATAAGTGGATTTAGATGTTTGAGAATAAAGAGGGTATATGGCGGGATTTTGTTAGGGCAAAGTGTACCTCAGAAAAGGCACTTTTACTCAATGCAAGCCAAGCCAGAAGAAAGACCAATTCTCATCCTTGAACTCTTGGAAAGTTCACTTTCAGTCCCAAAATTTATTTTTTGTCTAGAATGAACCTTCAACTCTCTCATAATAGTTCTCTTTTCATCACTTTGCAGTTGAGTTGAGCAAATTACTGGCGTGGAAACACTACAGGAACGGAGCACTACGCCGACGGCCGGCTGCCCTCGGCGTAGCCACGCCTGGCCCTCGGCGTAGGCTACGCCGACGGCAGCCCTCGGGTGTCTGTCCTCGGCGTCTAGGTCCTCGGCATAGGCCGGTGTGCCGTCGGCGTAGAGGTACCCTCGGCGTATGCGTCGTACACCGACGGCCGGCGAGCCCCTCGGCGTAGCATCAATGGCGGGCCGTCGCCGTTAACGGCGGGCAGCATACGCCGACGGCATAGCCCTCGGCGTAGCGCGCGACGTGGCAGACGAGGGGAGTCCCAACCCTGCAGACGCCGACGGCCACCATGCAGACGCCGACGGCCTCCGAGTGCGACGTGGCGTCCGTGCGCGCGCCCGCGCTGCTCTGCTTGCGCCGCACGTCAGGGGATACGCCGACGGCGTAACCCTCGACATAGCGGCTGACGTGTCAGCTGCTGGGACGCTCGAGCCGTTGCAGAGCAGGCCATATGCCGAGGGAAATGCCCTCGGCGTAGCCATGCCATTTGGTTCGGCAGCTCGGCCATTTTCACAGCAGCTGGGCCAGTTTCACAGCAGCTGGTCCAATTTCACAGCAATTTCATCCAAATAAATTCATCCAAATTCACCATAATTCACATAAATAGCATGAAATCCACATAGTAGCATACATGGTGCATGTAATAGCATACAAGAGGAGAGTGCCATGTCATCCAATACATAGTAGTAGGTAGCACATGATGGCAAGCAAGAAGCCCGATGCCGACTAGCGGAGGAAGGACCCGGGCGGGGTGTCCGCCTCGTTGGCGAAACGAGCAGCCCGGGGTTGCGCTCCGGTAGAAGCTGAAGAAGACCACCTAGAGAAGGACCGAAGTACGCCCAGGAGAAGTCGACGGAGAGGCACCGGGAGTAGTCGGGAGTGAGGAGGACGCAGGCTGGGAGACCGACCACCTTCATGAACCGGTGTGACCTCGCACCCGGCGATGCCTGGTTCCCGGACTATCCCGTTCCCTACATGTTAGCAACTTGCGAGGCAAAGGAAAGTGGTAACTACCGGTTTGGCAAAGAACTTACCTCCGGTGTGGATCCGTAGTAAGTCGCAGCAAAAGCTGCCTTCGATGGCATGATAGGCATGTCCCCCTCCACGATAACTCGAGCCGGTGGCGGTGTACCAGTAGACATAGAGATCATCATTTCCTACAAGATAGGTTACAAGTTAGGCTTTGCAGAAATAAAGCATCAAACTGAGACTTGTGATCTACTTGCGAGAAGAAAGATTAAGACTTACTCCTATATACCCCATGTAGGCCGTATTCTGCCTATTCCACTGCGCAGCGGCCTTCATTACAGGCTTCGAAGGCCGCCTCGAACTCAGGCTACAATTTCAGAAACAATGAATCTCGTCAACACTTAGCCATGTAGGAAGGAAAACCGGCAAGAGGATGAAAATGAGGAAAACTTACATCGTAGGCGGGTGGACGAGCAGGCCGTGGAAGAGGCTGGGGGCTCTCGGCGGTGAGGGTATGCTTGAGACGCGTGTAACTCGTGGCTGGGGTAGGCTTCACCGCGCCCCGACAGGACCAACGACTCCTCGTCGATCGGAATGCTCAAGGGGTCATCCACCTCGGGGTGACGAGACTTGACCATGTCGCAGTAGTCCTCCTTGGCGGCCTTGGCATTGCCGTAGTCGTGGCTGAGGCAATGCGGGATTGGGCTTCTGCCGTCCGCATCATGTCATATATCGGGCATCATGAAGCACCACCCCAGGTGCTGCCTCGGCCACCTGCATCGCGAAAAGAAAAGTTATGTGTACCACAAATGTAACATGATGGGAAATGAAAGAAGGTCGTTCCATGTATATACATACCATTTTCCCCTTGTAGCGGGTGTAGTCGCGGTTTCCCGCGAGTGTGTGCCACCGGTGCCTCGGTTCTCCATGTTCCGCCTCGACACGGCTGCAAACTCCTCGTCCTCCCTGAGCCACCTCGCCCTAATCAGCTCCTCCCATGCCTCCCTATGCTGCTCGGCCCACTTGGACAAACCTGAAAACGCAATACTCAACTCAAGATAATCCAATGAAAACTTAGCAACAATGTAGAATCTCATTGACATTTTACTCACCGACATGTACTCCTCAATGGTCATTGCCCATTCCTCCGTAGGCTGGTTACCCACAAAGTACTCCTTCCTGACCCTCTTACCCTTGTTAGCCCAGAAGGCACTAGCGGAGGTGACCTTTTGGTTGTACCACTGCTTCGGGTGTCAACCTCTCGCAAGCGCCACGCAAAGTGAGACGCGACCGCGCATCATGCTCCGGTTCACACGGTAGAAGCACTTCAATCATGCATAAATCAGTTGTGAAAGTCATGAGTTAGCACATTAGGGCCATCAACAATGAACGGTGCTCGAGAAGTATATGTCTTACCCGAACTTGGTGGTCTGCCTCAGCAGCTGTCGCGAAGCCTACGCAGGGGCATCCTCATAGTCCGCCCAAGTAGTGGCTAGCTTCGTCTCGCCACCGGGGACCGTGCTAAGGGAGTGTATCTGCCGGCCAGAACTTCTTAATCAGAGCCCCAAGCAAGCTGTTAGGCACGCGGGCTGGCTTGACCTCCCATGTCCAGTTCTGCAAATAAATCACACATTAGTACACATGCCAAATTGTTTATTATGCCCAAGATGAAAAATACATGTTCGAAATTTCTGAAGTAGTACACTTACTCGTCGCTCGAAGGAATGATAAGGGTCTTGTCATCATGGGTCTTAGGCTCCTTCCTCGCCTCGGGACTCTAGCTTCTCCACGAATCTTCAAGGGCTTCGGCGCACCCCACCCTCCATCACCTCCAACTCAGCCCTAGAGTCTGACGTGTGTAGACTCCGTCTCCATCTCCACCTCCCCACTAGACGGACCCTCTAGGAACAACTCAGGAGCCATGTCGCCAGAAGCGGAGGGTGGCTCGTCAGAGTCCATGTGTACCCCGCTGCCACCTCGTCCTCCACCTCGTCCTCCTCGTCCTCGTCCTCCACCTCGTCCTCCTCGTCCTCGTCCATCGGTACCATCGGCATAACGCGGATTGGGCACGATGGCTCGATCAGTCCGTCTAGTGGGTCTAGAAATATTCCTCTTCACCTGCGCCAGCGTCTTAAGCAAGCTCTCGGAGTCTGCCTTGTCGCTCATATTGTTCAGTCACCTGCATTGAGAAGAATAAAACAGTTAAGCACAAAGATATATTAAATGAAGATACTAAGAATAAAAGGCACAATGCAATTAAGAAGCATGTTGATATAATAAAATGAAGATACTAAGAATAAAAGGCACAATGCAATTAAGAAGCATGTTGACATAATAAAATGAAGATACTAAGAATAAAAGGCACGATGCAATTAAGAAGCATGTTGACAAATAAATACTAAGAATAAAAGACCCTCACCAGCCATCATCACTCTCACTCTCACTCTCATACTCCGTCTCTTTCTCTTTCTCTGGCTCACTATCACTATCTTTTGAGTACAAAGTTGAAGGGTCGATGGGTGGAGGCTCATCATAATTGTCATTCGCCTCAAGTAACTTCTCGAGCATAGATATGTCCTTTAGATCCACCACTGACTCACCACGAGTTTCTGCTTCGTTCCCGAGGTCCTCTTCAACTAACGGTTCTAAAATATATTCGAAGTCTTGTTCCTCTTGATAGAAAATCCCCTCGTATGTCACGGGGTCAATGTTGTTGTAATCATCCTCAGAGGGAACCGGTAGGTTACCATGTGGCGATACCTGGAAGACGACTTCCCAACCCTTGAGTTCCGCTTTCTGGCATGGGTAGGGCAAATAATAAACTTGCTTGGCTTGGTGAGCCACAACAAAGACATCGGCTCCGCTATAGGTGGTTGAAGGCTTAACTTCAACTAACCCAATGGACTTATCACTTCTCTGTCCACCTATTGGGTCGAACTAATGACACTTGAACACCACGATATTGAGTTGCACGTTCGTACGATTGTATGTCAACTCGTATACACTCTGTAACCTTCCGTAGTAATCAAAGTTATTGGCTCCTTTGGTGAAGACCCCAGTATTTATCGTTTTGGGATTCGCCCGCCCCTTCTGGTGCATCTCTGTATGGAAGCGAAACCCATTAACATCATACTTCTCATACTTGGTCACCTCACGGCTACAACCTTGGGAAACACATTTCAACTCATCTATCATATCGACGTTTCTCTCACGGCCCTACAAGAGCATTTCAAATTTGTTGTGTGCATTAGTTACGTGTAATAAGAGGGACAAGTCACATGTTGCAATGTAAGGGGAAAGGTTAGAAATTACTTTTTCCATGAACCATGTCACAAAGTTTTTATTAATTCGGGAGCACCCTCTTTCAGTAGAGTGTCCATCTCCGAGGGTTCGGGCAATTCATCATACGGCCACATTTCATCCGTGAATTGGCTGAAAGGAGAAAATAAGCATTAGACCGAGACGAGGTTACTAGCTGCAAAGTAATTTGTTCACCATTTTACCTTACGAATGGGATCACTTCCTCCATGTTCATAAGCACATATAGCATTATACAATCCTTCTCTTCGTTCTCCAATTTATATTTTTTCCCTTTACCAGCCTTGCCACCGGGGAATTGGAATAGTTTTAGCTTGGGGTCATTCTCGGGCACGTCGACATTGTAACGAGTGACCGGGTTATGCTGAGTCGGAACATCATCGGGATAGTACGTTGTCGCGGCATCTGCCATCTCCCGAAGACATATTGCCTCAGCTATGCATGCTTCAATCTTGGCCTTGTTTCCATTTATCTTTCGAATATACTTAAACTCTCTCTCAATACAGAACTGCAACGAAACCACCCCAAGAGTGCCTCGTTGGCGAGGTGCACAATGAGATGTGCCATCGGAGTGAAGAAGCCTAGCGGAAATATCATCTCCAAATTGCATAGCAACTCCGGCACTGTATCTTGTAGCTTTTCAATAACCTTGGGACATATCTGCTTAGCACATAGCGTGCGGAAGAAATGGCTCAACTGCAAGCACTCGGACTTTCTCGGGGATATACCCTCGAAGCATCACCGACATGAGCTGAATCCATATATGATAGTCGTGACTCTTGAGCCCGGTGACTTTTCCCGTCGAAAGATTGACTCCCTTACTCATATTCAAGCAATAACCATCAGGGAACATCACGACGTATTTGAGCCACCTGAATGCCTCCTTCTTTTGGATGGAATCAAGGTAGAAGTTGTGTGGCTTGAACCAATTCTTTTGACGGCCAATAGGACGCTTCATGTGTAATTTTTCCCTATCACAGAGGTTCTCAACATCGACTCTAGCCTTGACATTATCCTTTGACTTCGGGAATGTTCAGGCATGTGTGAAAGACGGACTCCGCGACATTCTTTACGGTGTGCATCACATCGATGTTATGGGGAAGTTCGAGCTCCTTGTAATACTCGAGCTTCGTTAAGGCCGCCTCGTGAGTCCAGTTGTGCGTTACACCATATCCCTCAAATTGATGGCCGTTGGCGTCGCTGCCGGCACGAGAGTTTACCATCAAACTTTGGCACATCTTTTTTTTCATGCACAACTTTGCCCTTCTTGAAGTTCTTTTGTCTTCTCTAAACGGATGTATCCTTTTGAGGAACTGTCGATTCGTGTCAAACGCAACATACTTGCGACCTTTCTGTAGCCAAAGGAACTCAAGCCGGTGTCTGCACACTGGGCATGGCCACTTACCAGCTGTACACCATCCACATGTTAGGGCGTACCCGGGCATGTCATGCATGGTATACTGCAACCAAACTTTCATGTAGAAGTTTGTCTTCGTTGCTCGGTCGTACGTCAGTGTCCCATGGTGCCAAGAGTGGTTCAAATCTTCCACAATCGGCTGCATGTAGACACTCAAATTCTTCCCCGGGTATTTAGGGCCTGGAATAATCATCGACAGAAACATGGTCTTCCTCGTCATTAGGACTCCGGGAGGGAGATTGAGCGGAATAACAAACACGGGCCATCAACTGTAATTGGCAGTCGACATACCATATGGATTGAAGCCATCTGTTGCTATCGCAATTCAGACATTCCGAGCCTCGGCTGCCCTCAGGGGGAATTTCCTATCGAAATTCTTCCATGCCGTACCATCGGATGGATGTCCCATCTTCAACTTCTTTTCGTCCACGAATCTCTTCCCATGCTTGTGCCACGTCATCTGTTTGTCTCCTCGTGCATGTAAAGCCGCTGGATTCTTTTTATGAATGAGAGATATCGAAGAATCGACTTTCGTGCCCACTCGACCATCCTTTCTGTCACCTCTGCATACCTAGACTTCTGAGATGGGACAGTACTTGTCCTCCGCATTGTCTCCAAAATAGAACGCAGCCTTTGGGACAACAGTCTATCTTCTGATAATCCATGTTGAGGTCCTTCATCATTCTCCTCGCCGCGTGCAGGCTTTGAGGCAGACAATGATCTTTGGGCAACATGTTACCAATTGTTTTCAGATTTGCTTCGAAGGGTGGTGTTGTACCGGGTCTTGTCGGCTAGACATTGGGAGATGGCATCGAGTTGAGAAATCGCGGCGCCCTCGTACAGAGGCTTTTTAGCCGCGGCAATCATATCATAGAAGGCCTTCGCGGTTGGTGATGCGCGTAGATGTACACGTCCGTTGGGAACCCCAAGAGGAAGGTATGATGCGCAGTGGCAAGTTTCCCTCGGAAGAAACCAAGGTTTAAACCAGTAGGAGTCAAGAAGCACGTTGAAGGTTGATGGTGGCGAAATGTGATGCGGCGCAACACCAGGTTCCGGCGCCAACGTGGAACTGCACAACACAACCAAAGTACTTTGCCCCAACGAAGAGTGAGGTTGTCAATCTCACCCTTGCTGTAACAAAGGATTAACCGTATCGTGTGGAAGATGATTGTTTGCGAAGAAAGTAAACAAGTATTGATAGATTGTATGCGATGTAAAGAATAGGACCGGGGTCCACAGTTCACTAGAGGTGTCTCTCCATAAGATTAAAGCATGTTGGATGAACAAATTACAGTCGGGCAATTGACAAATAGAGAAGGGCATAACAATGCATATACATGATATGATAAATATAGTGATTTAATTGGGCATTACGACAAAGTACATAGACCGCCATCCAGCATGCATCTATGCCTAAAAAGTCCACCTTCGAGTTATCATCCGAACCCCTTCCGGTATTAAGTTTGCAAGCAACAGACAATTGCATTAAGTATGGTGCGTAATGTAATCAACAACTACATCCTTAGACATAGCATCAATGTTTTATCCTAGTGGCAACAGCACATCCACAACCTTAGAACTTTCACTGTCCCCAGATATCAATGGAGGCATGAACCCACTATCGAGCATAAATACTCCCTCTTGGAGTTAAGAGCAAAAATTGGCCAGAGCCTCTACTAATAACGGAGAGCATGCAAGATCATAAACAACACATAGGTAATAGATTGATAATCACCATAACATAGTATTCTCTATCCATCGGATCCCGACAAACACAACATATAGTATTACGAGATAGATGATCTTGATCATGTTAGGCAGCTCACAAGATCCAACAATGAAGCACAATTAGGAGAAGACGACCATCTAGCTACTGCTACCCATAATCCAGGGGTGAACTACTCACTCATCACTCGGACGATCATGGCGATGAAGAGTCCTCCGGGAGATGATTCCCCTCTCTGGCAGGGTGCCGGAGGCGATCTCCGAATCCCCGAGATGGGATTCGCGGCGGCGGCGTCCGGAAGGTTTCCGTATCGTGGCTCTCAGTACAGAGGGTTTGTTTAAGTAGGCGGAAGGACAGGGGGAACCACCATGAGGGCCCCACACACCAGGGCGCGGGCCCAGGCGGCGCGCGCCGCCCTGGTGTGGCGGCGCCTCGTGGCCCCACTTCCTTTCCCCCTCGGTCTCTGGAAGCTTCGTGCAAAATAGGACCCTGGGCGTTGATTTCGTCCAATTCCGAGAATATTTCCTTACTAGGATTTCTGAAACCAAAAACAGAAAACAACAGGCTCTTCGGCATCTTGTTAATAGGTTAGTTCCAGAAAATAATCGACATATAATGTGTATAAAACATGTAGATATCATCAATAATGTAGCATGGAACATAAGAAATTATCGATACATTGGAGACGTATCGCATCCCCAAACTTAGTTCTGCTCGTCCCGAAGCAGGTAACGATAACAAGGATAATTTCTGGAGTGACATGCCATCATAATCTTGATCATACTATTGTAAACATATGTAATGAATGCAGCGATCAAAACAATGGTAATGACATGAGTAAACAAATGAATCATAAAGCAAATACTTTTCATGAATAGTACTTCAAGACAAGCATTAATAAGTCTTGCATAAGAGTTAACTCATAAAGCAATAAATCAAAGTAAAGGTGTTGAAGCAACACGGAAGATTAAGTTTCAGTTTGCTTTCAACTTATAACATGTATATCTCATGGATAGTGTCAATATAAAGTAATATAACAAGTGCAATATGCAAGTATGTAGGAATCAATGCACAGTTCACACAAGTGTTTGCTTCTTGAGGTGGAGAGATAGGTAACTGACTCAACAATGAAAGTAAAGGTCCTTCAAAGAGAAAGCATCGATTGCTATATTTGTGCTAGAGCTTTTATTTTGAAAATATGAAACAATTTTGTCAACGGTAGTAATAAAGCATATGAGTTATGTAAATTATATCTTACAAGTTGCAAGCCTCATTCATAGTATACTAATAGTGCCGCACCTTGTCCTAATCAGCTTGGACTACCGGATCATCAAATACACATGTTTCAACCAAGTGTCACAAAGGGGTCTCCATGCATTTGTACAAAGGTCTAAGGAGAAAGCTCGCATTTTGGATTTCTCACTTTTGATTATTCTCAACTTAGACATCCATAGGGACAACATGGACAACAGATAACGGACTCTCTTTAATGCATAAGCATGTGGCAACAATTATTATTCTCATATGAGATTGAGGATATGTCCAAAACTGAAACTTCCACCATGATTCATGGCTTTAGTTAGCGGCCCAATGTTCTTCTCTAACAATATGCATGCTCCAACCATTAAGGTGGTAGATCTCTCTTACTCAGACAAGACGGACATGCATAGCAACTCACATGATATTCAACAAAGGATAGTTGATGGCGTCCCCAGAAGCATGGTTATCGCACAACAAGCAACTTAATAAGAGATAAAGTGCATAAGTACATATTCAATACCGCAATAGTTTTTAAGGCTATTTTGTCCATGAGCTATATATTGCAAAGGTGAATGATGGAAATTTAAAGGTAGCACTCAAGCAATTTACTTTGGAATGGCGGAGAAATACCATGTAGTAGGTAGGTATGGTGGACACAAATGGCATAGTGGTTGGCTCAAGGATTTTGGATGCATGAGAAGTATTCCCTCTCGATACAAGGTTTAGGCTAGCAAGGTTATTTGAAGAAAACTCAAGGATAAACCGGTGCAGCAAAACTCATAAAAGACATATTGTAAACATTATAAGACTCTACACCGTCTTCCTTGTTGTTCAAAACTCAATACTAGAAATTATCTAGACCTTAGAGACCAAATATGCAAACCAAATTTTAGCAAGCTCTATGTATTTCTTCATTAATGGGTGCAAAGCATATGATGCAAGAGCTTAAACATGAGCACAACAATTGCCAAGTATCACATTATCCAAGACATTTTAGAATTACTACATGTAGCCTTTCCCAATTCAACCATATAACAATTTAACGAAGAAGTTTCAACCTTCGCCTTGAACATTATGAGTAAAGCCTAAGGACATATTTGTCCATATGCAGCAGCGGAGCGTGTCTCTCTCCACACAAGAATGCTAGGATCCATTTTATTCAAACAAAAACAAAAACAAAACAAACCGACGCTCCAAGTAAAGAACACAAGATGTGACTAAATAAAAATATAGTTTAGGGGAGGAACACGATGATGTTGTCGATGAAGAAGGGATGCCTTGGGCATCCCTTAGACGCTTGAGTCTTCTTAAAATATGCAGGGATGAACCACGGGCATCCCCAAGCTTAAACTTTCACTCCTCTTGATCATAGTATATCATACCTCCTCTTAGACTTGAAAACTTCCTTCACACAAACTTCAAGCAAACTCATTAGAGGTTTAGTGCACAATTAAAATTCACATATTCAGAGGTGACACAATCATTCTTAACACTTCTGGACATTGCACAAAGCTACTGGACATTAATGGATCAAAGAAATTCATCCAACATAGCAAATACGGCAATGCGAAATAAAAATATCAAATCTGTCAGAACAGTCCGTAAAGACGAACCTGAAAGGGGCACTAGACTTGCTCAAATGGAAAAACTCAAAACTAATGAAAGTTGCGTACATATCGGAGATCACGCTCGTAATTTTGCAGATTTTTCGAATTTTTTACAGAGACTTATGCCAGAATTCGTGACAGACGGCAATGCTGTTTCTGCGCGCGATCCCAAATATAACATCAACTTTAACATAGAAACTTTACTTGGCACAAAAACATGATAAGGATAGGTTGCTACAGTAGTAAACAACTTCCAAGACTCAAATATAAACAAAATACTGTAGTAAAAACATGGGTTGTCTCCATAGCGCTTTTCTTTAACGCCTTTCAGCTAGCGAAAGTGTAATTCAAGTATTATCGAGAGATGATGCATCTTCAGCGGGGTTTGGAGTTTTCTCAACCATGCATAATATATTGGATACATAAGTTTCAGCGGCTCCTTTCATTAGTCTTGGGCTGCTACTCTCATCAAACAAATTTTCAGGAAAGCCAAGCATAGTTATTTTCTAGCGCTTCATTCATTGCTAGGAGCTTACATGGTGTTGGTGCTTTGATCTCCCCACCATCATTAATGTTATTAGTGTACCTTACTCTCTCCATGTCCATATTTTCAAGGATACTAACAAAATTGGTATAAGAACCTTTCTAGTCTCTCTTGCTATACCACCAAATTCTCTAAGAAGGGTTTCTAAAACAAAATCTTTCTTTTCCCCTTCTTCCATATCACCGAGTGTAAGAAACATGTGTTGGATTATAGGATTGAGATTAACAAATTTAGTTTCCAACATGCAAGCTAAAGCAGCAGCAGCAATTTCACAAGTAGGAGCAAGTTCTACTAAGTGTCTATCTTCAAAATCTTCAACGGTACTAACATGATTGAAAAATTCTTCAATATTATTTCTCCCAACTATAGACCACGTCCTACCGGTATGTCTTTTGTGGTAAAATTAAAAGGAAACATGATGAATCAAGTAAAGTAAATGCAAGTAACTAATTTTTTTGTGTTTTGATATAGAGTGCAAGACAATAAATAAAGTAAAACTAGCAACTAATTTCTGTGTGTTTTGTTTAGGTGCAGCAAACAAAGTAGTAAATAAAATAAAGCAAGACAAAAACAAAGTAAAGAGATTGGGAAGTGGAGACTCCCTGCAGTTGTCTTGATCTCCAACGGCGCGATAAATTTGCTTGATGCGCGAATGTAACGTCCGTTGGGAACCCCAAGAGGAAGGTATGATGCGCACAAGTTTTTCCTGGTAAGAAACCAAGGTTTAATCGGACCAGTGGGAGTCAAGAAGCACGTTGAAGGTTGATGGTGGCGAAATGTGATGCGGCGCAACACGGATTCCCGCCAACGTGGAACCTGCACAACACAACCAAAGTACTTTGCCCCAACGAAACAGTGAGGTTGTCAATCTCACCGGCTTGCTGTAACAAAGGATTAACCGTATTGTGTGGAAGATGATTGTTTGCGAAGAAAACAGTAAAACAACAATTGCAGTACATTGTATGCGATGTAAAGAATAGGACCGGGGTCCACAGTTCACTAGAGGTGTCTCTCCCATAAGATTAAAGCATGTTGGGTGAACAAATTACAGTCGGGCAATTGACAAATAGAGAAGGGCATAACAATGCATATACATGATATGATAAATATAGTGAGATTTAATTGGGCATTACGACAAAGTACATAGACCGCCATCCAACTGCATCTATGCCTAAAAAGTCCACCTTCAGGTTATCATCCGAACCCCTTCCAGTATTAAGTTGCAAGCAATAGACAATTGCATTAAGTATGGTGTGTAATGTAATCAACAACTACATCCTTAGACATAGCATCAATGTTTTATCCCTAGTGGCAACAGCACATCCACAACCTTAGAACTTTCCATCACTGTCCCAGATATCAATGGAGGCATGAACCCACTATCGAGCATAAATACTCCCTCTTGGAGTTAAGAGCAAAATTGGCCAGAGCCTCTACTAATAACGGAGAGCATGCAAGATCATAAACAACACATAGGTAATAGATTGATAATCACCATAACATAGTATTCTCTATCCATCGGATCCCGACAAACACAACATATAGTATTACAGATAGATGATCTTGATCATGTTAGGCAGCTCACAAGATCCAACAATGAAGCACAATTAGGAGGAAGACGACCATCTAGCTACGCTTTATGGACCCATAGTCCAGGGGTGAACTACTCACTCATCACTCCGGAGGCGATCATGGCGATGAAGAGTCCTCCGGAGATGATTCCCTCTCCGACGAGTGCGGAGGCGATCTCTGAATCCCCGAGATGGGATTCGGCGGCGGCGTCTCTGGAAGGTTTTCCGTATCGTGGCTCTCGGTCGTGCAGGGTTTCGCGACGAAGACTTTGTGGGCGGAAGGGCAGCGCGGGGGCCACACGAGGGCCCCACACACCAGGCCGCGCGGGCCAAGGCCGGGCCTCGCCGCCCTAGTGTGGCGGCGCCTCGTGGCCCCACTTCCTTTCCCCTTCGGTCTTACGGAAGCTTCGTGCAAAAATGGGACCCTGGCGTTGATTTCGTCCAATTAAGAGAATATTTCCTTACTAGGATTTCGAAACCAAAAACAGCAAAACAGCAACTGGCTCTTGGCATCTTGTTAATAGGTTAGTTCCAGGAAAATGCGTAAATACGACATATAATGTATAAAACATGTAGATATCATCAATAATGTAGCATGGAACATAAGAAATTATCGATACGTTGGAGACGTATCGGTTGCCTGGTTCCTCAGGTTAGGAGGTTCCTCCGGTTGGCGCCTCCGGTTCTGGAGGTGGCGAATCCGGGATATCGGCATGGACGAGATCATCTAGAAAGTCTCTAATTCCATCGTACTCATTGCCATTGAGCCGCTGCCGCATCACCTCACCTCTGTCACGTTCGCTCATCAAAGTCTTCCGGGACGTACCCATGCATATACCCATATTGCAGAAGGTGTTTATACATTTCATCCTTTCCACGACGGAGACGCTTCACGCAGCGAACACAAGGGCAAAGTGGTCGAACTAGCCCCTTTGTACCACGCGCTAACTCATTCACTAGAAAATGGGTCTTCCTCGTCCACTCAGCTGTTTTCTCTGTCGCACTAACACGCTCATTGTACATCCATCCATTATCAGCCATCCTCTGCTTTATTGGGAGCCAAACCACATACATAGCATTTATATCAAATAGGAAATTAAATGCATCATATTTTTATTTATTTTACCGGGCGAAACGCATGCATCAACCTACATCTCTACTAGGTGGGCTCCTAGCAGCCGCCGGATCCGTAGTTGGCTACGTTCTCCATGCTCTACCCCGGTCCAAGTCAGAATTTCGGCAGCACCTCCCCGCTGCTCTCCCGATACACGTCTCGGCAAAAGCCGAGAGGATGTGCATCCGGAGAACAACGGGGAGGCGCCGCCAAAATCCTTACTCGGACCGGAGTAGAACATGGAAAACGTAGACCACTACGCATCCGCCGACTGTCCCGTAAATGCCGCAAGCATTACGGTTCAAAATATGCGGACCACTAATGCATATTTATCCGTGTAACGCTCGCGGACGGGACACCTAGGTTACGCAACTGGACTTGGAAAATGAATCTAGTGACATAAGAAAATGCGGAGAAGGGGAGGCGATGTTTTAGCTCACCCTCGGCGACCGGAGAGAATCGCGTGGCGATGTCAAACAACCGCGTGGCGAGTTCGACGGCCGGAGCGAATCGTGTCAAGATCCCGGGTCGTCACGTCGGGGTGCTCACGCCGGTGCCTATTTAAAACAATAAACAAAATACTCAATAAATCTGCAACTAACAATTTACCCTAAGTAACATTTTTATTTATAAGTACCAATTTATCCTAACTAACTAACTAACTACCAATTGGTTACCTAACTAACAACACTAACTAACTAACAACTAACAAATTAACAAAAAAAAAGAAATGCATACCTTTGAGCTCTCCATGGAGCCGGCCGCTGAAGAGGAGGCATTGCACTGACGGCAAGGAGCCCGGTGTGTCTGCGGGAGGGAGGGCGCGCGGCCTTGCTGTGCGCGGGAGCGGGAGCCGGGCCGCGCGGTGTGCTCTGCGCGGGGTGAGGCTGCCGGGCGGCGCGGGCGACGGGCGGTGGCGGCGCGGCGACGGCTGGTGGCGGCGACGGCGGCGGGGAGCGTGGCGGCGGGCGAGGGAGGAGCAGAGATGGGGCGCGGGGAGATGCGGGCGGGGAGGAGGCTGTGCGGGTTGGACGTGGTCCGGCTCGACCACGTCCCTAAACCGACCGTGCCCCCTAACCCTATGCCGAGGGCCACGGCTATGCCGACGGCAGCCCTCGGCATAGGCCTTTTTTTTCTTTTTTCAATTTATTTATTTTTAAAATTTATTATTGTCAATTATATTATAAAATATGCTAACATAGGTCCATGCAAATTTGTTTTAATCTTCTACATTCCCAAGCTATGCGCATAAAAAATTACCCCATACCTTAACTTAATATTTCCTCCGGTAGACGAAACCCTAATCCGGGAGCCCCGCAGATCTACCCCTTTGACCGACCTCCGATGACAGCTGACCCATGGACTTTTCTCTTACTTTGTGTTGTGTTAGGTCATTGGAACATGTAGTATCAATAATTACCCTATCTTACATCAATATTCCCTCCGGTAGCGAAACCCTAATCTGGGAGCCCCGCAGATCTACCCCTTTGACCGGCCTCCGATAACAGTTGACCCATGGAATTTTCTCTTCCTTTGTGTTGTGTTAGGTCATAGAAACATGTAGTCCCAATAATTACCGTATCTTACCTCAATATTCCCTCCGGTAGACGAAACCCTAATCTGGGAGCCCCGTAGATCTACCCCTTTCATCGGCGGTCTACCCCTTTGACTGCATCCCATCGGGGTTCCCCCGGTGGGAATATGCCTCCATTTGAGCTTGGTTAGGTCATAGGTACAAGTGGAAACAATTATCATCCCATATGATCCCAAGATTCTCTCCGGTTCACGTACGAGGAGTTCCCCCTATACATGCAGAATCGCCTAAGTGTAGGAACCCCCTGTCCGAGAGCCGGACACACCTGGGGGTAGCCTAGGATATAAAACCATCTCAAATCACTTTTGTTCATTCCATGTGGATACACACAAGTTTTGGGGCCATTCCCTAGATCCGATGCTCGATTTACGACGAAACCCTAGTTCTGTTGACCGCGCGGTCTACCTTTGACCCCGCATCCCATCGGGGTTCCCCGTGGCATATGCCTCCATTTGAGCTTGGTTAGGTCATAGGTACATGTGGAAACAAGGATCATCCCATATGATCCCAAGATTCTCTCCGGTTCACGTACGAGGGAGTTCCCCCCTATACATGCAGAATCTGCCTAAGTGTAGGAACCCCCTGTCCGAGAAGCCGGACACACCTGGGGGGTAGCCTAGGATATAAAACCATATCAAATCACTTTTGTGCATTCCATGTGGACACACACAAGTTTTGGGGCGATTCCTAGATCCGATGCTCGATTTCCGAAACCCTAGTTACTTGACCGCGCGGTCTACCCCTTTGACTGCATCCCATCGGGGGTCCCGGGGTGGGCACCTCCATTTGAGATTGGTTAGGTCATAGGTACATGTGGAAACAAGGATCATCCCATATGATCCCAAGATTCTCTCCGGTTCACGTGCGAGGGAGTTCCACTAGCCATGCGAATGCCCAAGTGTAGGAACTCCGTCCGACAAGCGGACACACTCGGGGGGTAGCCTAGGATATAAAACCATCTCAAATCACTTTTGTGCATGACATGTGGACACACAAAGTTTGCCCATTCCCTAGATCCGACTCGATTTGTGAAACCCTAGTTCTGTTGTGAAGATCGAGATGTCGCCTAGAGGGGGTGAATAGGCAATTAAAACTCTTCGGATTTGTCTTGTAAGAATGCGGAATTAAACTATCGTTTAGTTTACAAGCACAAAACCTAGATATGCTAAGCTCTACTAAGTATAACAATAACAACTAGAGCTAAGCAAGATAGACACAAGATATATGTAGCACAAGTGATAGCAAGATATATGTACTTCAAGCACGATGGATATCATAAGGAAAGAGAGCTCGGGTATAGAAATAACCGAGGCACGTGGAGACGAGGATGTATTCCCGTGTTCCCTTGCTTTGCAACAAGGTACGTCACGTTTGGAGGAGTGGAGGTCCCACGAAGGATTCCCCGCCACGAAGGCTCACCCTATTCTCCGAACCACACCCACGAAGGATAATGGCCCTTTCCTTATGGTTAGCTTTTCCTCCGCTCCGGAGATGGCAAGCTGCACAACCACTTCACAAGCTCCACGAAGGAGAAGCCCGAGCCTCTTCACAATCTTCTTGAAGAGATCACCGGAGCACCAACCTCCAAGCCAACTAGGAGGTTTCCCTCCAAGAGTAACAAGCTCACGGTCTCTCACTCGAACTAATCGTGGTGGAGAGCTCAACACTATGCAATGATGCAAAGCAAGAACACTAGAGTGTTCAAGTCCTTCACTCTCAAATCCCACCCGAACAACAAATGCTAGGATGAGATTGGAGAGGAAGAACAATGGGGAAAGTCAACACAAGACTCAAGATCTAGATCCAAAGGGTTCCCCTCACTTAGAGGAGAAATGGATTGGTGGAAGTGTAGATCTAGATCTCCTCTTAGATCCCTCAAGAATGAGCAAGAATCATGGGGGAATCAAGAGAGAGAGCAAGTTCTTCAAAGGCAACAATGGAGGAGAGAGAATGGAAGAACTAACTCAGCCCAAGGTGGAAGAAGGGCTATTTATAGCCCAAGAGCAAATATAACCGTTGGGGAAAAGTTGGGCTGAGTCAACCATCGGAGAGGCCGGTCAGCCGGGCTGGGATGGGCCGTCCGGTTGAGGACCCGGGACCGGGCCTCAGCCACATCCGGTCTACAGACGATCGGCAGACTAGTGACCGGACCAAGCTGAAAAGCTTACTGGATAGTGCCGGATGGCACCGGTCCAGTGCCGGTTGAATCCGGGCCATCCGGTCGGACGGCCGGTCACGCCGGGATAGAAACGGGTCAGCGAGAAAACATGTTTTACTAAAACTGTGATAACTTTTGTGTCCGGACCCCGATTGACATGAAACCAATTTTGTTGGAAAGATAACGACGAATAGAACCCCAACAAAAACATTTTAGATGATTTTAGAGAGGGAGTCTCCCACCGTCAAGAAACGGTGAAGACGTCCAAACTCGAAACGCAATAGAAGATGCATGCGGATTCCGTTTTCGATGAACTTGAGCTTGTTGTAAAGCTAGCAACAAGCTCAAGAACCTCCACAGAGAAACACCAAGAAGCAATAGGGATATGCAAAGTATGCAAAGGATTGAGCTCCCTAAGACGATGCGATCAAGTTACCCAACCGAAGCCCTCTTAATAGTGCGGCTATCTATCCTATAATCCGGTCTCCCATCAACCACCTTGAGACCGGTAAAAATCCTAGCAAGGCCATACCTTTGCCTTGCGCATCCCGCTTGATCTTGATGATAGCTCTTCAAGCTCCACTCAATGCCTCAACTTGATCATCGTTGCTTCGTGAAGACTCACAAATGCTCCCCATACACCATGATGGAAAGCTCCATTGATGCACATCTTCACAAGTCCATCATCGCCACATGGACGTCGGGCAAGCTTAAAGTATGTGATCCACTTGAGATGCTCATCTTGAACTTGCACGACTCAACCTTGTATCTTCTCATACTCTATTGTACTATCTTGAGGTGTATAAAGAATTCTTCACTTGGAATCAAGCACTCAAGATCTTGGTCATTCATTGCTTATCATATAGGATAGAGCATGGATAATATTGAGTTCCACATAAGAACTCCATCTTCATTTCTTCTTCTTGATCATATCACATATAGATATATATCTATCTCCAAATCGATGATCTTGATGCCAATACACAACGTATATCTTTATCTTCATGGCATCCATACTTGAATCCAACACATGGACTACAAGTAGTATCTATGGAATATTCCTTCATATAAACTCAATGAAAACATTAGTCCATAGGGGTTGTCATTAATTACCAAAACCACACATAGGGGCAATATACCCTTACATGTTGACCGCGCGGTCTACCCGTTTGACTGCATCCCATCGGGGGTCCCCCGGTAGGCATATGCCTCCATTTGAGCTTTGTTAGGTCAAAGGTACATGTGGAAACAAGGATCATCCCATATGATCTCAAGTTTCTCTCCGGTTCACCTCCGAGGGAGTTCCCTCCTATACATGCAGAATCTGCCTAAGTGTATGAACTCCCTGTCCGAGAAGCCGGACACACCTGGGGGGTAGCCTAGGATATAAAACCATCTCAAATCACTTTTGTGCATTCCATGTGGACACACACAAGTTTTGGGCCATTCCCTAGATCTGATGCTCGATTTCTGACGAAACCCTAGTTCTGTTGACCGCGCTGTCTACCCCTTTGACTGCATCCCATTGGGGGTCCCCGGTGGGCATATGCCTCCATTTGAGCTTGGTTAGGTCATAGGTACATGTGGAAACAAGGATCATCCCATATGATCCCAAGATTCTCTCTTCACCTCCGAGGGAGTTCCGGCGAGAATCTGCCTAAGTGTAGGAACTCCCTGTCCGAGAACCGGGGGGGTAGCCTAGGATATAAAACCATCTCAAATCACTTTTGTGCATTCCATGTGGACACACACAAGTTTTGGGGCCATTCCCTACATCCGATGCTCGATTTCTGACGAAACCCTAGTTCTGTTGACCGTGCGGTCTACCCCTTTGACTTCATCCCATCGGGGGTCCCCCGGTGGGCATATGCCTCCATTAGAGCTTGGTTAGGTGATGGCGTGTAACTCACACGTTCGTTGGGAACCCCAAGAGGAAGGTATGATGCGCACAGTAGCAAGTTTTCCCTCAGAAAGAAACCAAGGTTTAATCGAACCAGAGGAGCCAAGAAGCACGTTGAAGGTTGATGGTCGCGAAATGTGATGCGGCGCAACACCAGGGATTCCGGCGCCAACGCGGAACCTGCACAACACAACCCAAGTACTTTGTCCCAACGAAACAGTGAGGTTGTCAATCTCACCGGCTTGCTGTAACAAAGGATTAAACGTATAGAGTGGAAGATGTTTGCAAAGAAAACAGAAAACACAATTGCAGTAGATTGTATGCTATGTAAAGAATAGGACCGGGGTCCACAGTTCACTAGAGGTGTCTCTCCCATAAGATAAAAGCATGTTGGGTGAACAAATTACAGTGGGCAATTGACAAATAGAGAAAGGCATAACAATGCATATACATGATATGATAAATATAGTGAGATTTAATTGGGCATTACGACAAAATACATGACCGCCATCCAACTGCATCTATGCCTAAAAAGTCCACCTTAGGTTATCATCCGAACCCCCTCCATTATTAAGTTGCAAAGCAACAGACAATTGCATTAAGTATGGTGCGTAATGTAATCAACAACTACATCCTTAGACATAGCATCAATGTTTTATCCCTAGTGGCAACAGCACATCACAACCTTAGAACCTACTGTCACGATCCCAGATTCAATGAAGGCATGAACCCACTATCGAGCATAAATACCCCCTCTTGGAGTTAAGAGCAAAAACTTGGCCAGAGCCTCTACTAATAACGGAGAGCATGCAAGATCATAAACAACACATAAACAATAGATTGATAATCACCATAATCATAGTACTCTCTATCCATCGGATCCCGACAAACACAACATATAGTATTACGATAGATGATCTTGATCATGTTAGGCAGCTCACAAGATCCAACAATGAAGCACAACAAGGAGAAGACGACCATCTAGCTACGCTATGGACCCATGGTCCAGGGTGAACTACTCACTCATCACTCCGGAGGCGACCATGGCGGTGTAGAGTCCTCAGGAGATGGATCCCCTCTCCACGGCAGGTGCGGAGCTCTCCGAATCCCGAGATGGGATTCGCGGTGGCGGCGTCTCGGAAGGTTTTCCGTATCGTGGCTCTCTCTGGGGGCGACGGAAGCTTTAAGTAGGCGGAGGGTCAACGCGGGGGCCACGAGGGGCCCGGGGGTAGGTCGGCGCGCCAGGGCCGGGCCGCGCCGGCCTCCCCGGCCGCTCGTGGCCCCAGTTATCTCTTCGGTCTTGGAAGCTTCGTGCAAAAATAGGACCACGGGCGAAAGTTTCGTCCAATTCCGAGAATATTTCTTTACTAGGATTTCTGAAACCAAAAACAGCGAAACAAGCGCTCTTCGAATCTTGTTAATAGGTTAGTTCCGAAAATGCATAAATATGACATATAATGTGCATAAAACATGTAGGTATCATCAATAAAGTAGCATGGAACATAAGAAATTATCGATACGTTGGAGACGTATCAGCATCCCCTTAGTTCTGCTCGAAGCAGGTAAAACGATAACAAAGATAATTTAAAGTGACATGCCATCATAATCTTGATCATACTATTTGTAAACATATGTAATGAATGCAGCGATCAAAACAAAAGTAATGACATGAGTAAACAACTGAATCATAAAGCAAAGACTTTTCATGAATAGTACTTCAAGACAAGCATCAATAAGTCTTGCATAAGAGTTAACTCATAAAGCAATAAATCAAAGTAAAGGTGTTGAAGCAACACATAGGAAGATTAAGTTTCAGCGGTTGCTTTCAACTTATAACATGTATATCTCATGGATATTGTCAACATAAAGTAATATAACAAGTGCAATATGCAAGTATGTAGGAATCAATGCACAGTTCACACAAGTGTTTGCTTCTTAAGGTGGAAGGAGATAGGTAAACTGACTCAACAATAAAAGTAAAAGAATGGTCCTTCAAAGAGGAAAGCATCGATTGCTGTATTTGTGCTAGAGCTTTTATTTTGAAAACATGAAACAATTTTGTCAACGGTAGTAATAAAGCATATGAGTTATGAAAATTATATCTTACAAGTTGCAAGCCTCATGCATAGTATACTAATAGTGCCCGCACCTCGTCCTACTTAGCTTGGACTACCGGATCTTTGCATGCCATGTTTCAACCAAGTGTCACAAAGGGGTACCTCCATGCCGCCTGTACAAAGGTCTAAGGAGAATGCTCGCATTTCGGATTTCTCGCTTTTGATTATTCTCAACTTAGACATCCATACTGAGACAACATGGACAACAGATAATGGACTCCTCTTAAATGCATAAGCATGTAGCAAAGTTATTATTCTCATATGAGATTGAGGATATATGTCCAAACTGAAACTTCCACCATGATTCATGGCTTTAGTTAGCGGCCCAATGTTCTTCTCTAACAATTTTGCGTGCTCCAACCACTAAAATGATAGATCCTTCAGACAAGACGGACATGCATAGCAACTCACATGATATTCAACAATAGTTGATGGCATTCCCGAAGCATGGTTATCGCACAACAAGCAACTTAATAAAATATAAAGTGCATAAGTACATATTCAATACTACGATAGTTTTTAAGGCTATTTTGTCCCATGAGCTATATATTGCAAAGGTAAATGATGGAATTTTAAAGGTAGCACTCAAGCAATTTACTTTGGAATGGCGGAGAAATACCATGTAGTAGGTAGGTATGGTGGACACAAATGGCATAGTAGTTGGCTCAAGGATTTTGGATGCATGAGAAGTATTCCCTCTCGATACAAGGTTTAGGCTAGCAAGGTTATTTGAAGCAAACTCAAGGATGAACAAGTGCAGCAAGACTCACATAAAAGACATATTGTAAACATTATAAGACTCTACACTGTCTTCCTTGTTGTTCAAAACTCAATACTAGATATTATCTAGACTTTAGAGAGACCAAATATGCAAATCAAATTTTAGCAAGCTCTGTGTATTTCTTCATTAATGGGTGCAAAGCATATGATGCAAGAGCTTAAACATGAGCACAACAATTGCCAAGTATCACATTATCCAAGACATTTTTAGAATTACTACATGTAGCATTTTCCAATTCCAACCATATAACAATTTAACGAAGAAGAAACTTCGCCTTGAACATTATGAGTAAAGCCTAAGGACACATGTGTCCATATGCAACAGCGCGTGTCTCTCTCCCACAAAGTGAATGCTAGGATCCATCTTATTCAAACAAAAACAAAAACAAACCGACGCTCCAAGTAAAGAACACAAGATGTGATTGAATAAAAATATAGTTTCGGGGGGGGAACCTGATGATGTTGTCGATGAAGAAGGGATGCCTTGGGCATCCCCAAGCTTAGACGCTTGAGTCTTCTTAAAATATGCAGGGGTGAACCACGGGGCATCCCCAAGCTTAGAGCTTTCACTCCTCTTGATCATAGTATATCATTCTCCTCTCTTGACCCTTGAAAACTTCCTTCACACCAAACTTCAAGCAAACTCATTAGAGGGTTAGTGCATCATTAATAATTCACTCATTCAGAGGTGACACAATCATTATTTTCACTTCTGGACATTGCATAATGCTACTGGACATTAGTGGATCAAAGAAATAAATCCAACATAGCAAAAGAGGCAATGCGAAATAAAAGGCAGAATCTGTCAAAAACAGAACAGTCCGTAAAGACGAATTTAAAGCTGGCACTAGACTTGCTCAAATGGAAAAACTCAAACTAATGAAAGTTGCGTACATATCTGAGGATCACGCTCGTAAATTGGCAGATTTTGAATTTTCTACAGAATGGGCCCAGATTCGTGACAGACAGCAATGCTGTTTCTGCAGCGATCCCAAATATAACATCAACTTTGACATAGAAACTTTACTTGGCACAAAAATATGATAAGGAGAGGTTACTACAGTAGTAAACAACTTCCAAGACTCAATAAAACAAAAAATTGCTGTAGGTAAATGTTGGAGATATGCCCAAGAGGCAATAATAAATGGTTATTATATATCTTTGTGTTTATGATAATGTTTACATACCATGCTATAATTGTATTAACCGAAACATTGATACATGTGTGATATGTAGACAAACAAGAAGTCCCTAGTATGCCTCTTAAACTAGCTTGTTGATTAATGGATGATTAGTTTCATAATCATGAACATTGGATGTTATTAATAACAAGGTTATGTCATTGTATGAATGATGTAATGGACACACCCAATTAAGCGTAGCATAAGATCTCGTCATTAAGTTATTTGCTATAAGCTTTCGATACATAGTTACCTAGTCCTTATGACCATGAGATCATGTAAATCACTTATACCGGAAAGGTACTTTGATTACACCAAACACCACTGCGTAAATGGGTGGCTATAAAGGTGGGATTAAGTATCCGGAAAGTATGAGTTGAGGCATATGGATCAACAGTGGGATTTGTCCATCCCGATGACGGATAGATATACTCTGGGCCCTCTCGGTGGAATGTCGTCTAATGTCTTGCAAGCATATGAATAAGTTCATAAGAGACCACATACCACGGTCGAGTAAAGAGTACTTGTCAGGAGACGAGGTTGAACAAGGTATAGAGTGATACCGAAGATCAAACCTCGGACAAGTAAAATATCGTGAGACAAAGGGAATTGGTATTGTATGTGAATGGTTCTTTCGATCACTAAAGTCATCGTTGAATATGTGGGAGCCATTATGGATCTCCAGATCCCGCTATTGGTTATTGGTCGGAGTGAGTACTCAACCATGTCCGCATAGTTCACGAACCGTAGGGTGACACACTTAAAGTTGGATGTTGAAATGGTAGTACTTGAATATGGAATGGAGTTCGAATATTTGTTCGGAGTCCCGGATGAGATCCCGGACATCACGAGGAGTCCGGAATGGTCCGGAGAATAAAATTCATATATAGGAAGTCATATTCCAAGTTTGGAAATGATCCGGTGCATTTATGGCAGGTTCTAGAAGGTTCTAGAAAAGTCCGGAAGAAAGTCACTTTGGAAGGCGGAGTCCCGAAGGACTCCACCACCATGGCCGCCCTAGGGGTGGAGTCCCAGGTGGACTCCACCTAAGGTGGCCGGCCACCCCCCCCCAAGGGAAAGTGGGAATCCCACCTCTAGTGGGAGTCCTAGCTTGGGTAGGTTTCATGTCATATGGAAGGTTTTGGTTTGGGGTCTTATTCGAAGACTTGTAGACCAACTCTTGGGTGTTCCACCTATATAATGAGGGCCAAGGGGAGGGGGGCGGCCACCACAACAAGCCACAAGCTGGCCGCACCCTTTGAGGCCGGCCACCCCCTCTCCCCAAACCCTAGCTCCCCGCTCCTCCACCATATCCCGCACGCTTAGCGAAGCTCCGCGGGTTCTCCACCGCCACCGACACCACGCCGTCGTGCTGTCGGATTCAAGAGGAGCTACTACTTCCGCTGCCCGCTGGAACGGGGAGGTGGACGTCGTCTTCATCAACAACCGAACGTGTGACCGAGTACGGAGGTGCTGCCCGTTCGTGGCGCCGGAACCGATCGTGATCAAGATCTTCTACGCGCTTTTGCAAGCGGCAAGTGATCGTCTACCGCAGCAATAAGAGCCTACTCTTATAGGCTTTGGAATCTCTTCAAGGGTTAGTCTGATCATCCCCTCTTTGCTACCGTCTTCTAGATTGCATCTTGGCTTGGATTGCGTGTTCGCGATAGAAAATTTTTGTTTTCTATGCAACGTTTTCCTACAGTGGTATCGAGCCGTGTCTATGCATAGATGGTTGCACGAGTAGAACACAATGGTTTTGTGGGCGTTGATGCTTATGTTGTCTTTAGTTTGAGTACTTTGCATCTTTGTGGCATAGTGGGATGAAGCGGCTCGGGCTAACTTTACATGACCGCGTTCATGAGATTTGCTCCACGCTCGACATGCAACTTGTATTGCATAAGTGGCTTTGCGGGTGTCTTGTCTCCTACTATAGTGAAGATTCAATTTACTCTTCTATTGACAACACTAGTATCACGTTGTGGTTCATGTTCGTAGGTAGATTAGATCTCACGAAAACCCTAAACCACGTAAAATATGCAAACCAAATTAGAGACGTCTAACTTGTTTTTGCAGGGTTTGGTGATGTGATATGGCCATGATGTGATGATGAATATGTATGAGATGATCATTATTGTATTGTGGCAACCGGCAGGAGCCTTATGGTTGTCTTTAAATTTCATGTTGAGTATTATTTCAAAGTAGTTGTAATAGTTGCTACATGAGGTGAACAATCATGAAGACGGCGCCATGGACCTTGACGCTACGCCGACGATGATGGAGATCATGCCCGAAGATGATGGAGATCATGTCCGTGCTTTGGAGATGAAGATCAAAGGCGCAAAGACTAAAGGGCCATATCATATCACATATGAATTGCATGTGATGTTAATCCTTTTTGCATCTTATTTTGCTTAGATCGCGACGGTAGCATTATAAGATGATCCCTCACATTAATATCAAGATAATAAAGTGTTCTTCCCTCGTATGCACCGTTGCATTGTTCGGCGTTTTGAAGCATCTCGTGATGATCGGGTGTGATAAACTCGACATACAACGGTGTAAGCCATGTTGCACACGCGAATACTTGGGTTTGCTTGACGAGCCTAGCATGTACAGACATGGCCTCGGGACAACGGAAACCGAAAGGTTGAACACGAGTCATATGGATGATATGATCAACATGTTGATGTTCACCATTGAAGCTACATCATCTCACGTGATGATCGGTTTTGATGTAGTGGATTTGGATCGTGTACCACTTAACAACTATGAGGGATGTTGTATTAAGTGGGAGTTCATTAGTAATTAGATTAAAACATGAACTAATTATCATAAACATAGTCTGAGTAGTATTTTGAATTAATTTTGTAGTATTGGCATCCGTTTTTCTACTATGCGCTAGTCTTGTTATTGAGATAGAAATACTGTTAAAATCTGATAAGAAACTTTACGGATTAGTACCGTATTGTTAAAGAATCAAGAATTGATTAAGTCCTATTGCAAACTTTTAGTGAAACTCACTTTGTTGATTCAGAGAGCTATGGTTTCAATTAGTACCTAAAGTTATCTTGTCTCCGTGAAACTTGAAGTTCAAATCTGTTTGAAAAGTAAGGAGCTGAAAATTTAGTTTTCAGAAATAATCAAGGTATGAGATATATGTGATATCTAAGACCTTATTGCAAGATGATAGAATATAATTTGGTGAGACTACATAAACTCATAAGTTTTATGGGAATGTATGAAGGTTGAAGACGCCAGGCGTCACAATCCTCCAACTATTGGAGCACTAACGATATTCGCATATCCATGAAGTTATCATCCTTAGTATGCACCGTTGCTAAGACTCGTCGTATCGAAGCATCACGTGATGATCGGGTGTTATAG
The DNA here is from genome assembly GCA_030979885.1 of Lolium multiflorum. Classification (NCBI taxonomy): domain Eukaryota; kingdom Viridiplantae; phylum Streptophyta; class Magnoliopsida; order Poales; family Poaceae; genus Lolium; species Lolium multiflorum. The sequence continues at coordinate 200,447,123 of CM061750.1, forward strand.
ATTCTACGTGTGCTTACAATGGGTGCAAGCAGATTTGCACATACAAATACTAAGGTTAAACTTTATGAGCCTAGCATGTGAGACATGGTCTCAAAAAGTTGTCATGAATTGATGGATAAAATTATGAGTGAAATTGTTCATCATAGTTACTAATAAGTGAAATCTAGAACATTTGTCATATGATGAACAACTTCAAAGTAAAAACCTCAAGGTTATTGGTATTTGACCAACAAACCTAGAAGTTATTGATGTTGAAGTGTTTTTGAATAATGAGGAAAGCTAAAAGAGAAACTAAAAGATATTCTGGCAGAAATAAAGAAAAGACTAGAAAGTCTAGCTCAGTGTATATAAATGATATACATGTTATGGATGTATTCCTAGTTTAGTCACACAATGAAATTCTTGGGTATTAGTGCTATAGTTTGTATGAAGTGTCATACAAAACAACACAATACAAGAATACAATGGCCTAAGTGACTGACAAGGAATATGATAGGTATGCACGTCTGGAACAAAAATAAAGTGTTATTATGTTCATCATTGGCATTCTATCTAGCCCTTAGAATTTATAATAAAGAACTTAATAATTGTTATTTTGCTCTGGTCAAATAAAAACAATGAGTTGTTCAAATTATGACATTACTCCATGTATGATGGATAAGTTATTATAAATCTTAATGGTGAAACACACATACATAACACTGCGCTAAAATGCCATAAGGCAAATGATTTGAATTCCACTTATTTGTGGAACCGCCATTTAGTCATGTTAGAAAGGAGCATGAAGGAACTCCATGCAAATGGATTTTTGGAGTCATTTGATTTTTGAATCGTTTGGCGTTTGCAAATCTTTTCTAAAGAGAATGACTAAAATACCGTTCATAGGCCAAGAGTTGAAACGGGCAACTAACTTAGTGGAAATATACATGATGATGTATGTAGTTCACTGAGGCATAGTTGTGTGCGGGAGATTCTTCTACTTCATGAAAACTTCCAACAATGAATTGAGTATATATGTGGATATATTCAATAAGAAAGAAGTTTGAAACATTTGAATAGATTCAAATAAATTTCAGCATGAAGTGGAAATCATCGTAATAGAAAAGTCAAATATCTATGATTGGATCATGGTAGAAATATTTGAATTACGAGTTTTAGCGAACATCTAAGAGAGTTATGAAATTGTTCTACAACTCACATTTCTTGGAGTATCATAATGATGATATAGTATCCAAGATATGTATCCAAACCTTGTTGGATTAATGATGAGATAAAATATTATGACGCCATTATATTTTTTGTGGATTATGCTTTAGTGACTACCGCTTTTACACTGAATAGAGCATCATCATGATCCGTTAAAATGACACCATACGAGTTATGGTATGGGTATAAACCCTAATAGTCTTTCTTTAAATTTTGGTCTAAGAATTTACAACCAAAATCGGATGAATGTCTTTGTTGGTTATCCCAGGAGAATTAATTGGGAATTCTTCCCACGAGACAAAGACAAAAGTGTTTGTCAATGTTTCTTATTTCCGAGAAATTGTTTCTAGTGAAGTATTTGAGTGGGAGAACAATATAATTTGATAAGGTTTATGAACCTGAGCATAATGATCAGTGTAGCGCAGCATCGGAATTTGTTTCGGAAGCGGCCACGGCGATCATGGCTCCCATGACTACAAAGTGTTTTAGCCATGGAGATCGAAGTACATATTGAACCTTGTAGGTATGGTTTACTTTGTGATCAAATAAATGATTTGTGAACAAAGGATTGATTTTGAATAATGATAAACCAACTACAAACAAAGAAGTTATGATGGGCCCTGACTCCGTTAAAATGGCTATACGCCATGAAATCCAAGATAGATGAATACTTTTTGAAAAGTAAATGGATCTATAAAATTGATGAACTTGGATGGAATATCCTTGAATAAGCTCGACTTGTCGAAAAGTTGTTTACGACAAAGTTCAAAGAGTTGACTACGATAAGATTAGATCTTCCGTAGTAATGCTTATAGTCTATGTGGATTATTCTAGTAATCGCTACATATTTCTTTCATGAGATATGATAGTAGGATGGCAAAATACATTGCTTAACAAGTGTGTATTAAAGGTGTATACAAGATACAACCAAGAGTTTTTTGGTCCGTGGAATACTAGATAGGTATACGAACTTCAATTGGATGAAGTAAGTATCACGGAGTTAGAATCTTCACCAGATGAAATAGTCAAAGAGTTTTTGATTTCATCGAGACGATGAAGAGGCTTGCATTTGCAAGAAATTAAGTGGGAGCGCTAAGACACATTTATAATACTTTATGTAGGTGACATATAGTTGGTTATAAATGATGTAATTATATACTTGATTAAAAGGTTTCATTGAGAATTAACTTCAATGAAAGGATATGGACTGAAACAAATTTAGTGTCAAGATCTATGAAGATAGATTGAAACACATAAATAAGTTTAAGTCAAAGTACATATGATAGATATTGAAGTAGTTCAATATAGAAATATTAAGAAAATGTTCTTGTCATGTGAAGGTTTAACAAGACTTGAGTGTATCCGACACTCAATGAGTAAAAACACATGAGTGATTATAGATCACGAATAACATGTACACAATCAGATATCATGTGCTATAAAGTGTTATGAGCATATACGAGAATGATTCATATGATGATCATTGAACGACAGTAAGAATATCCTTAAGTACTTTAGAAGAACTAAGGATATATATATATATTTTGTATGAAGAAATGACAAACAAATCGCTGTAAGGTGTTACACCGATATTGGTTTTGTCACATATAAAATATAATTTCAAATCTCAAATTAGACTAAGTGTTGTTTAAGAGGTAGCACAATGAGCTAGAAGTTGTCTATGCTAGATTTAGAAGAGTTCTAAATATTGTGATGGATTCTACAAAAGAAGGCAGAATATGTCATTGTTTTGACAATGACAAAGGATGTTAAGTCAGGAGGTTCTTTGAGAATTTGGTGTAGTTCCGACAAAGTCGAACTTTGAAGCTATATTGTGTGTGACAATATTAGTGACATATTTCAGACCAAAATTAAGGTTCCACCAGAGGACTAAGCATATATGCCGACTCATTTGGAAAATGAGTGATGCTGAGAAGCATATGAATTGCAAATACATACGTTTCGAGCATGTCGAACCGTTGACTAAAACCTCTCCGTGAGCAAAACATGATAAAGCACCGAAGGCCAAGGTGTTATATCTTTACATATGTAAACTAGATTATTGACTCTAGTGCAAGTGGGAGACTGTTGGAGATATGCCCAAGAGGCAATAATAAATGGTTATTATATATCTTTGTGTTTATGATAATGTTTACATACCATGCTATAATTGTATTAACCGAAACATTGATACATGTGTGATATGTAGACAAACAAGAAGTCCCTAGTATGCCTCTTAAACTAGCTTGTTGATTAATGGATGATTAGTTTCATAATCATGAACATTGGATGTTATTAATAACAAGGTTATGTCATTGTATGAATGATGTAATGGACACACCCAATTAAGCGTAGCATAAGATCTCGTCATTAAGTTATTTGCTATAAGCTTTCGATACATAGTTACCTAGTCCTTATGACCATGAGATCATGTAAATCACTTATACCGGAAAGGTACTTTGATTACACAAACACCACCGTAAATGGGTGGCTATAAAGGTGGGATTAAGTATCCGGAAAGTATGAGTTGAGGCATATGGATCAACGGGTGGGATTTGTCCATCCCGATGACGGATAGATATACTGGGCCCTCTCGGTGGAATGTCGTCTAATGTCTTGCAAGCATATGAATAAGTTCATAAGAGACCATACCACGGTGCGAGTAAAGTACTTGTCAGGAGACGAGGTTGAACAAGGTATAGAGTGATACCGAAGATCAAACCTCGGACAAGTAAAATATCGTGAGACAAAGGGAATTGGTATTGTATGTGAATGGTTCTTTCGATCACTAAAGTCATCGTTGAATATGTGGGAGCCATTATGGATCTCCAGATCCCGCTATTGGTTATTGGTCGGAGTGAGTACTCAACCATGTCCGCATAGTTCGAACCGTAGGTGACACACTTAAAGTTGGATGTTGAAATGGTAGTACTTGAATATGGAATGGAGTTCGAATATTTGTTCGGAGTCCGGATGAGATCTCGGACATCACGAGGAGTTCCGGAATGGTCCGGAGAATAAAATTCATATATAGGAAGTCATATTCCAAGTTTGGAAATGATCCAGTGCATTTATGGCAGGTTCTAGAAGGTTCTAGAAAAGTCCGGAAGAAAGTCACTTTGGAAGGCGGAGTCCCGAAGGGACTCCACCACCATGGCCGGCCAACCCTAGGGGTGGAGTCCCAGGTGGACTCCACCTAAGGTGGCCGGCCACCCCCTCAGGAAAGTGGAATCCGCCTCTGGTGGGAGTCCTAGCTTGGTAGGTTTCATGTCATATGGAAGGTTTTGGTTTGGGGTCTTATTCGAAGACTTGTAGGCCAACTCTTGGGTGTTCCACCTATATAATGAGGGCCAAGGGAGGGCCGGCCACCACAACCACAAGCTGGCCGCACCCTTTGAGGCCGGCCACCCCTCTCCCAAACCCTAGCTCCCGCTTCCTCCACCATATCCCGCACGCTTAGCGAAGCTCCGCCGGATTTCTCCACCGCCACCGACACCACGCCGTCGTCTTTCGGATTCAAGAGGAGCTACTACTTCCGCTGCCCGCTGGAGCAGGGGAGGTGGACGTCGTCTTCATCAACAACCGAACGTGTGACCGAGTACGGAGGTGCTGCCCGTTCGTGGCGCCGGAACCGATCGTGATCAAGATCTTCTACGCGCTTTTGCAAGCGGCAAGTGATCGTCTACCGCAGCAATAAGAGCCTACTCTTATAGGCTTTGGAATCTCTTCAAGGGTTAGTCTTGATCATCCCCTCGTTGCTACCGTCTTCTAGATTGCATCTTGGCTTGGATTGCGTGTTCGCGATAGGAAAATTTTTGTTTTCTATGCAACGTTTTCCTACGTAAAAACATGGGTTGTCTCCCATAAGCGCTTTTCTTTAACGCCTTTCAGCTAGGCGCAAAAAGTGCAAATCAAGTATTATCGAGAGTAGAAGCATCAACATCATAGCTTGTTCTAATAATAGAATCAAAAGGCAACTTCATTCTCTTTCTAGGGAAGTGTTCCATACCTTTCTTGAGAGGAAATTGATATTTAATATTACCTTCCCTCATATCAATAACAGCACCAACAGTTCGAAGAAAAGGTCTTCCCAACACAATTGGACAAGATGCATTGCATTCGATATCCAAGACAACAAAATCAACGGGGACAAGGTTATTGTTAACCGTAATATGCACATTATCAATCCTCCCCAAAGGTTTCTTTTAACATTATCGGCAAGATTAACATCCAAATAACAATTCTTCAATGGTGGCAAGTCAAGCATATCATAAATCTTTTAGGCATAACGAAATACTTGCACCAAGATCACATAAAGCATTACATTCAAAGTCATTGAATTTCATTTTAATGATGGCCTCCCAACCATCTTCTAACTTTCTAGGAATAGAAGTTTCAAGTTTTAGTTTCTCTTCTCTAGCTTTTATGAGAGCATTTGTAATATGTTTTGTAAAGGCTAAATTTATAGCACTAGCATTAGGACTTTTAGCAAGTTTTTGTAAGAACTTTATAACTTCAGAGATGTGGCAATCATCAAAATCTAAATCATTATGAGCTACAGCAATGGGATCATTGTTCCCAAGGTTGGAAAAAATTTCAGCAGTTTTATCACAAGCGGTTTCAGCAGTTTTAGCAATTTCAGGCATTTTGTACGCTTTGCACTAGGAGTAGAAACATTGCCAACACCAATTATTTTACCATTGATAGTAGGAGGTGCAGCAACATGTGGAGAATTAGCATTACTAGTGGTGGTAATAGTCCAAACTTTAGCTACATTATTCTCTTTAGCTAGTTTTTCATTTTCTTCTATCCCACCTAGCACGCATTCAGCTATTAATCTTATATTCTCATTAATTCTAACTTGGATGGCATTTGCTGTAGTAGTAATCTTATTATCAATATCATTATTAGGCATAACTTTCAATTTTAAAAGATTAACATCGGAGGCAAGCCTATCAACTCTAGAAGCAATAGTATCAATTTTATCAAGCTTTTCCTCAACGGATTTGTTAAAAGCAGTTTGTGTATTAGCTTTAAGTGGTGGAAGATAGGTACACTTAGCTTATTGTAAGAATTCCCATAAGAATTTCAATTTTACCATTCTTTTATCAGCAGACCAGAGTTGTTCCTATAAGCATTGTTGTTGAAATTATTATTTTTAATGAAATTCACATCTAACATTATTCTTCTTGAGCAACCAATGATAGCTAAAGGAACATTATTTGGATCAACATTAGATCTACCTATAGTTATTACGACAAGCATTGTTGTTGAAATTATTATTTTTAATGAAATTCACATCTTATCACTCAAATGAAGCTAAAGACATTATTTGGATCAACATTAGATCTACCATTCACAAGCATAGACATAATCACATCAATCTTATCACTTTTCTTCAACCTTGTGGAGCTCTTTCCGTGTGCCATTCAGAGTAATTTATCATCATATCATCAAGAAGTTTTGTAGCCGCCCCCAATGTGATGGACATAAAGGTACCTCCAGGAGCTGAATCCAATAAATTCCGCGAAGAAAAATTTAGTCCGCATAGAAGGTTTGGATGATCATCCAAGTAGTCATCCATGGGTTGGGCAATTCTTTACCAAAGTTTTCATTCTCTCCCATGCTTGAGCAACATGTTCAGTATCTAATTGTTTAAAATTCATTATGCTACTTCTCAAAGATATAATTTTAGCGGGAGGATAATATCTACCAATAAAAGCATCCTTACATTTAGTCCATGAATCAATACTATTCTTAGGCAAAGATAGCAACCAATCTTTAGCTCTTCCTCTTAATGAGAAAGGAAACACTTTCAATTTAATAATATCACCATCTACATCTTTATACTTTTGCATTTCACAAAGTTCAACAAAATTATTGAGATGGGCAGCAGCATCATCAGAACTAACACCAGAAAATTGATCTCTCATAACCAAATTCAGTAAAGCAGGTTTAATTTCAAAGAATTCTGTTGTAGTAGCAGGTGGAGCAATAGGTGTGCATAGGAAATCATTATTATTTGCATTTGTGAAGTCACACAACTTAGTATTTTCAGGAGTATTCATTTTAGCAACTGTAAATAAACAAACTAGATGAAGTAAATGCAAGTAACTAATTTTTTGTGTTTTTGATATAGAGAGCAAGACGTAAATAAAGTAAAGTAAAACTAGCAACTAATTTTTTGTATTTGATTTAGTGCAGCAAACAAAGTAGTAAATAAAATAAAGCAAGACAAAAACAAAGTAAAGAGATTGAGAAGTGGAGACTCCCCTGCAGCGTGTCTTGATCTCGACAACGGCGCGGGAAAAAGAGCTTGATGGCGTGTAACTCACACGTTGGGAACCCCAAGAGGAAGGTATGATGCGCACAGTAGCAAGTTTTCCCTCAGTAAAAGAAACCAAGGTTTAATCGAACCGGGAGGAGCCAAGAAGCACGTTGAAGGTTGATGGTCGCGAAATGTGATGCGGCAGCCACAGGGATTCCGCCAACGCGGAACCTGCAACACAACCCAAGTACTTTGTCCCAACGAAACGAGTGAGGTTGTCAATCTCACCGACTTCTCGTAACAAAGGATTAAACGTATCGAGTGGAAGATGTTTGCAAAGAAAACAGTAAACACAATTGCAGTAGATTGTATGCTATGTAAAGAATAGGACCGGGGTCCACAGTTCACTAGAGGTGTCTCTCCCCTAAGATAAAAGCATGTTGGGTGAACAAATTACAGTCGGGCAATTGACAAATAGAGAAAGGCATAACAATGCATATACATGATATGATAAATATAGTGAGATTTAATTGGGCATTACGACAAAATACATAGACCGCCATCCAGCCGCATCTATGCCTAAAAGTCCACCTTCAGGGTTATCATCCGAACCCCTCCAAATTAAGTTGCAAAGCAACAGACAATTGCATTAAGTATGGTGCGTAATGTAATCAACAACTACATCCTTAGACATAGCATCAATGTTTTATCCCTAGTAGCAACAGCAATCACAACCTTAGAACCTCCTGTCACGATCCCAGATTCAATGAAGGCATGAACCCACTATCGAGCATAAATACCCCCTCTTGGAGTTAAGAGCAAAAACTTGGCCAAGCCTCTACTAATAACGGAGAGCATGCAAGATCATAAACAACACATAAACAATAGATTGATAATCACCATAATCATAGTACTCTCTATCCATCGGATCCGACAAACACAACATATAGTATTACAGATAGATGATCTTGATCATGTTAGGCAGCTCAAAGATCCAACAATGAAGCACAACAAGGAGAAGACGACCATCTAGCTACCGCTATGGACCCATGGTCCAGGGTGAACTTCTCACTCATCACTCGGAGGCGACCATGGCGGTGTAGAGTCCTCCGGGAGATGGATCCCCTCTCCGGCGGGGTGGAGGCGATCTCCTGAATCCCAGAGATGGGATTATGGTGGCGTCTCGAGGGGTTTTCATCTCGTGGCTCTCGGTGCCGGGGTTCGCGACCAGGCTTTAAGTAGGCGGAGGGTCAATCGGGGGGGCCACACGAGGGGCCCGGGGGTAGGTCGGCAGGGCCTGGGCCGCGCCGGCCTCCCTAGCTGTCCGCCACGTGGCCCCACTTCGTTATCTCTTCGGTCTTACGGAAGCTTCGTGCAAAAATAGGACCCCCAGGCGAAAGTTTTCAATTCCGAGAATATTTCTTTACTAGGATTTCTGAAACCAAAAACAGCAGACGACCTGACTCTTTGCATCTTGTTAATAGGTTAGTTCCGAAAAATGCATAAATATGACATATAATGTGCATAAAACATGTAGGTATCATCAATAAAGTAGCATGGAACATAAGAAATTATCGATACGTTGGAGACGTATCATTAGGTCATAGGTACATGTGGAAACAAGGATCATCCCATATGATATCAAGTTTCTCTCCGGTTCACGTACGAGGGAGTTCCCCCCTATACATGCAGAATCTGCCAAGTGTAGGAACCCCTGTCCGAGAAGCCGGACACCGGGGGTAGCCTTGGATATAAAACCATATCAAATCAATTTTGTGCATTCCATGTGGACACACAAGTTTTGAGGCCATTCCCTAGATCCGACGCTCGATTTCCGACGAAACCATAGTTCTGTGACCGCGCGGTCTACCCCTTTGACTGCATCCCATCGGGGGTCCCCGGTGGGCATATGCCTCCATTTGAGCTTGGTTAGGTCATAGGTACATGTGGAAACAAGGATCATCCCATATGATATCAGTTTCTCTCGGTTCACGTACGAGTTCCCCCTATACATGCATAATCTGCCCAAGTGTAGGAACCCCCTGTCCGAGAAGCCGGACACACCTGGGGGTAGCCTTGGATATAAAACCATCTCAAATCAATTTTGTGCATGCCATGTGGACACACACATGTTTTGGGGCCATTCCCTAGATCCGACGCTCGATTTCGACGAAACCCTTTTTCCCGCCCACCTTTCCTTGCTTCTCTCCCCTTTTTTCCCGCCATGATTTCCCGCCAAGTTTACCCGCCCACCTTTCCCGCTCATTCTCTCCCGCCAAGTTTTCCCGCCCACCCTTTCCCGCCCATTCTCTCCTACCAAGTTTTCCCGTTTCAGCCCCTCGTCGCCTATATATAGCCATGTCTTCTCCCACTAACAGCAACAACATTTCTCCTTCATCGCTTCTCTCATCCAACAGAACCACAAAATCCTCTGAGCTGAGCTGCCGCGGGATGGCTCCTCGTCGCCGTAGCAACACGGGCTTCATCGGCGTCGCCTGCGGCCTGCGGGACATTTCGGCTGAAATCACCGCCGGTGGTACGCGTGTGTGGCTCGGCACCTTCTACACGAAGGAGGCTGCTGCCGCGCATACGACGTTGCGGCTTGGAGGTTTGGCCGGCCGCGCCACGAAATGAACTTCCCGGAGGTCAGGTGACGGAGCTCAAAGTCTCTCTCTGAGCCGCTACTTCGCTCACGGGGTGAAGCGCGGCGGTACAGGTCTGGCCAGCGGCGGATTGATACCACCGGAGGACGAGCAGTTCATGGCACGGTGGCGGAGACAATCCTGGACCGTCCGAGGCGCAGACGCGCTTTCAGAAGGACAAGTAGACGTACAGGAGAGAGAGGAGGGCGGGAAGGCGGCAGAGGAAGGCCGAGGTTGAAGCAGAGTACGCCAAAGGAGAGGCGTCGACATGGGGGAGGATGATGACGGTGTTCGTGGAACCTCACAACCACCGCTTCAGAGGACACCCCTAGCGAGGATGAAGATTTCGACTTTTGATTAATATGTGTGTGTGTCGAGTCCGTGTGTCTAGCGGGTCATGCGTCGACCCAGTGTTAAGTGCTTTGTTCGTGTGTGGGTGTAGTTCTTTAAATGTTTTGGTTTGTGTGTGGGTTTAGTTCTTTAAGTGTTTTGTTTCCTGTGTGGGTGTAGTTCTTTAAGTGTTTTGGTTCCTGTGTGTGGGTGTAGTTCTTTAAGTGTTTCGGTTCGTGTGTTGGTCTTAAGTTCTTAAATGTATGACTTTTGTGCATGCCATGCCATGTGGACACACACAAGTTTTGGGGACATTCCCTAGATCCGACGCTCGATTTCTGACGAAACCTATTGTTGACCGCGCGGTCTACCCCTTTGACTGCATCCCATCGGTCCCCGGTGGGCATATGCCTCCATTTTAGCTTGGTTAGGTCATAGGTACATGTGGTAACAAGGATCATCCCATATGATCCCAAGTTTCTCTCCGGTTCACCTCCGAGGGAGTTCCCCCCTATACATCCAGAATCTGCCTAAGTGTAGGAATCTGCCTAACAAGGATCATCCCATATGATCCCAAGTTTTCCAGCGATTTCGACGCTCCGGTGGTTTGTATCTTGGAAAACCCTAGGGCGGGGACCCCGCAGATCTACCCCTATAGCTTTCTCCTTGCGAGGGTTTACCAATGGACGTTTTTACTTGTTTTGCTTTGTTTAGGACATATGTACATGGAAACCATAGGTTGGGCATACTTTACCATAAAATAGGCGCCGTTTGAGCCGTGGCGGGAGTTTACACATACAGATCCTGGATTTTACCAAGTGCTAGCCTATGTATGCGGAAGTCGTCAACGCCGGGTACATGCAAGGTTAGCCAAACCTTACATCATACTTGTACACATATGTTAGGGGCATATGTAAGTTTTCCAGCGATTCCGACGCTCCGATGGTCTATATCTTGGGAAACCCTAGGGCGGGGACCCCGCAGATCTACCCCAAGGGTTAGGGTTAGGGTTAGGATCCGGGTGAGGTTTAGGGTTACCAATGGACTTTTTCCTTTGTTTTGCTTTGTTTTAGGACATATGTACATGGATAGAAGATGTTGTGCCTACTGGCTCCGGTTGACCCGTCTACGAAGAGCGTCAACCCCGAAGAAAGATCAAGTTTATAGACGATACTAGACTGTATGAAACACATGGGTGTGGGACCTACATATGCCATCTACCAATTCCTAAAAAATAGAACCATTTTTCTATAATTTAGACTAATAAATAAATAATACAAACATAATAAAGTAAGATTTAAGAAAAAAAGCCTATGCCGAGGGTGGCCGTCGGCATAGGAGGGGGAGGCGCTATGCCGAGGGTAGCCCTCGGCGTCTAGGCTGACGCCGTGGACATGCCGTCACGGCCGGGGAGGAAGGGGACGCATGTCTGGTGCTACGCCGACGGCCTTGTGGACGCCGAGGGAGGCCGTCGGCATAGCCGTCTCTACACCGACGGCATTGCTACGCCGACGGTCGCAGTTTGGAGGTGCACTGGCCAGGCCCTACGCCGACGGCCCCGACATTTGGCCATCGGCGTATAGTCTGGCCGTCGGCATCTCGTCCCATTCCTGTAGTGAAAGAAAAAATAGGGAACCAACCAAATTGGTTTAGAACCAGACCAAGCCCAAACTAGCTGAGATGTTAAACCAAACGTCACAATGCAAAAAACAACGAAATCCTTGGGTCCCTGAACCAGTCCCTCGCTTGATTTCTCTACCTTCTAATTCACGTGAAGCGTTGCGCCACAAAGGTCTCCTTGTTTGCTTATCAACATCGTCCCGTCTCTCTACCCTTGCACCGTTACCTTGAGTTTTTGGCCACCTATGGTAGATATTTTCCTAGCTCAATTTGGGTAAGGACTAAAAGTGAATGATTCTGAGAGTTCAAGGTTCATTACGAATCGGACGGAAGTTTTAGTACCGAAAGTGAACTTTCACTAGAATTCAAGAACCAAAAGTGGACTTTCTTCGCCAAGCCATGCTCATTCACACTTTTGGCCAGGTTTGATGTTCGTAAAATATGTTTTCTATAGTTGTTGCAAAAGAGTAATCGGTGATGGAACGAAGACTCGATTTTGGGAGGATAGTTGGGTTGGACATAAGCCATTATGCCAAAGTTTCCCAAGGTTGTATAAAATTTGTGTTGTAGACATAATGTTACTGTTAATACGGTTTTCACTGCACGGTTTGAGTTTTTTTTTTTGTTTGAGAAATCATAAGGTTCTTACACAATGAAACTAAAGAGATGTGGTTAAAACTTTTGGAAACTTGCAGTCATGTTAGTTTGACTGAAAAGCGGGATAGGCTAGTGTGGTTATTGACTAAGTCGGGTGTTTTTTCTGTGAACTCAATGTATTCCTTTCTAATTGCTAAGGGATTTAATTTTCCATATAAAGTTATGTGGACCCTTAAATTATCTTTGAGGATCAAAGTTTGTTTTTATTCCTAAGAGAGTTTGTTTTACTCTTGAAAGTGCATGCTCTCATGTTGTTTTCAAGTATCTTAAGGTTATACTTAAGAAAAATCTATGACACCCTTTACATGGCGGAGGGAGTATAATTTTAAGGCTTGTGCTTCCTCGTGCGGCGGCGTGCCGCACCAAGATGCCTAGCCACCAGCATCTCGGGCCGCTCGTCTTCCCCTCCCCATCTCGCCGCTATCGCAACATTGTCGGGCAACGCCCGTGTGGCGTGACGCCGGTGGATCTTCCTCGGCCGCGATGTGGAGTACGGTGTCGGCATCCGTCCTCTCCATCCTCGACAGCGGTAAAGCGGGCTGGCGGAAGCCGGTCGGCCGGTCTTTGGCGTATTGTACGGTGGCGAACGACTCAGGTTGGGTGGTGGCATTGCGCCAATCTAGCATGATCTGCTTGATGCATGTCTCCATTGATGACGGAGTGTCAATTTCTGGAAGACTTCGCCGACGAACTTCAAATGGATGACATGCCTAGAGATTGGGGATCGGATGGTATTCGGTCGTGCGCAACCATGTTTTTTCTGACCATTTGGTTTCAGCGGAAGCGATTCGAAGCTCTGTAGCCATCATGGGACATTCTTTAGTTTCAGGTTGAAGTCGACCACAGAGAATGACATGGAAGCCGAGCTCTGAGGATTAGTAATGGTGGTTCAAGTACTGGTGGTTATGAGGAATTGGCTTTGGTGATTTATGACTTGGAGCAGCTGCAATATATGGCAAGTGGGGGCGACAACACATGAGAAGTTCAGAGTCTAAACTTACAGGATGAAAATCCAATATCTGGCCTTAACTAGATGTGTGTGACAATGGTCTTATTAGAGACATTGTTTTGTGAGCGCGGACTTGCTCCAGCGTTAAAACCTATGATCTATGATCATGGTGATAGCGGCGCTTGTGTACTATTTCCTTCTTGGAGGCGTCTTTTTTTAGAGAAGATGGAGTTCTAGTACTGTATCCATGGTGTTTGGGTCGTGACTTTCCTAATATGTAATTCTTCTTTTTTGTTGTTGTGTGCATCTGTATTGCCATTAGGGCACAGCGTTGTTTCAGAGGCTGAGTGTAACTGGTATCTTCTTGATATTAATATATAGTCTTTATCAAAAAATAGACCCCCAAATCTCAAAACATTGTATACCCTGAAGGGTTATCGTTTAATCTCAGCTATCCTACCAATAATCCCCAACATGTATCACTCAGGCTCAGCCTTTCTTGTGTTTCACTCATAAAAACATTTCAATCTTTGAAATCTTTGGAAGCACAAGCCATAATTTTAATATTTCAATGTTGATAATCAGTGTACTAGCAGTATTTTCTATATGAATAGTCCATGTATCTGTGGCTAAATAAAGAACCAAGAATATACTGCATACAATGATATTTCTAGTCGTGGGATAGCAACACGTGTCCTCCGATTTTTCAAAAGGACGTTTGTTGTTTGAAAGGCCGGCTCGTCCGATTTTGTAGCGACTTCCGGTCAGAGAAGGGGACAAAAAATGCAAGCATCCAAATAAGGAAACCATGCATGCATGCAGAACCGACTAAAAGGAGTAACCGTGCCAAATCGAGACTTTGACAACACATAGCGCCAGGTGGTGAACGATGTAGAAAGGTCTCATTCTTGGACCCATTCTATCACAAGTTGAGAAAAGGGGACAAAATATTTGTGTCGGTAGTATGATCTATAGGAGGCTATATTTTGACATACGGTCTTTAAACATATTTAAAATGTTAAAAATTTGAAATAAAAAATCTGCACGTACATCTTCACGTGCTAAGCGCTCACAAAGTTGTTTAATGAAAAATGTATTTGTCACGTGGCTAAAAATAGGACTTTTCACAAGATATATTTTCTCTTTTTTTACATAGACCCTAAAAAATATCCCTTTTCGTGAAATTTGACGAAGGGACGTATATTGTGGAAATGTATATGTAGATTTTTTTCAAAGATTTTCGACATTTCGAAATATGATTTTTTGGTAGAGGGTGCATATGCACCCGGGAGCCGAATTGATTTTCCGCTATAGGAGTTAGTAAAAAAAAGGATGAAATGCATCCATTGTCTCTTTCAAATATTCAGAATCTGACGGTTTCAGCGGGGACGATAGGTGGATCGATGGGCGGTCTCGTCATGACATGGGGCCGGACCTTGTTGCAGTCATTCCGAGACGCCTCAGAAAGTGCCGCATGGTGCGCGAGATGCCGTTTGGCCGCAACTAGATTACTCACATTACATAGTCCTTGAGCTTCCTAGCCCTTTGGCAATATGTTTAGGTATGGATCAAACCGCGTGATGTTCAACTCAGAGCTGGACAAGTTGATTTGGAGGTGGACAAACGACACCCAATACTCCTCCTAGTCTTGTTACAACATTCTTTTCGATGGAGCACTTGTTTCAGGGTCTTGGAAGCTCAATTGGAAGTCATGGCCACCCCCATGGTGAAGTTTTCCATCTCGCTTGCATGTGAGGACTGGTGTTGGGCTCCGTGGACTCCAAATCCCACGAGTTGCCTGCTATGCGACAAGTACTCGGAGGAGACGATGGCTCTCTTGGGTTGTTGGATCTTGAAGCATCGCAACACGGCCGTCGACCCTCCGTGGCCTCCTTCCATGACACGATCGTGGGCAGAAGTGGGGGCTAGCTCGGGGCATTAGCCCACTGCTCCCCTAGACTAGCTTGCTTTGTTTGAGTTGTATGGTGTGGTGTTAGTTCTTATTTGGACTTGTACATAAACACCTTTTTCTATCAACGCTTCCCATGAAAAAATCTAGTTATATCCGGGAACTTCAAAACGTAACACTTAGAGCATCTCCAGCCGCGTCCCCCAAACCGTCCCCCAAAGCGCGCCGGATTGAGCGTTTGGGGGACGTGTTTTGTTCGTGCCGCGTTTGGGGGACGTCGCTCCCCAGCCGCGTCCCCCAAACGCCGCCCCCAAACATTTTAAATAATTTTTTTAACACATAAACCATTTATATCAAATGTAGCATATGAAAAAATGTTTGAGGATTGTTTTCAAATTAAATTACAACAAACAATAAAACAAGTAATCAAATATAATAAAAAGGGCCAGATGATACATCAAGGTGCCACGGTATTTCCTTTGATCCTCCACAAATGCTCAACGAGATCAGCTTGAAGTTGCTCATGCACATTGCTGTCACGGATCTCTGCGTGCATGGCGAGAAAATCAGCAAAATCTGCAGGCAACTCATGATCAACCTTCGCGAGAGGGCCTTGACACTCATAGGGACCAACATGTGACCTAACATGATTCTGCGGTCATCCTCGATGATCATGTTCTGCATGATCACACAAGCCTGCATCACCTCCCATTTCGTCGTGAGACCAGCTTAGAGCAGGGTACCGGACAATGGCAAATTGTGCTTGAAGCACACCAAATGCCCGCTCGACATCCTTCCTGCAAGCCTCCTGTCGTGTAGCAAAGTGAGAATTCTTCAGACCTGATGGATTCGAGATTGTTTTGACAAAAGTGGCCCATTTTGGATATATACCATCGGCTAGATAATAGCCTTTGGTATATTGGTGGCCATTGATCTCATAGTTGCATGGTGGAGCATGCCCTTCGACTAGTCTGCTGAACAGGAGACCGCTGCAACACGTTGATGTCATTGTGTGATCTCGCCATGCCAAAGAAAGAATGCCAAATCCACAGGTCATAATCTGCCACAGCTTCAAGCACCACACTGCAATATCCATGACGCCCTTTGTATATACCTTGCCAAGCAAACGGACAGTTCTTCCATGCCCAGTGCATGCAATCGATGCTTCCAAGCATTCCAGGAAATCCTCTGGCAGCATTTTGTGCCATGATCCTGCAGTCTCTTCCTCAGTTGGCCCTCTCAAGTAGTATTTGCCAAACTTTCCCACCACACTCGGCAAAACCTGTACATGCACTCAATGGCATGACTCACTCATGCGAAGGTAGTCGTCCGTATCGGCAGGTGCTCCGTATGCAAGCATCCTCATGGCGGCGGTGCACTTCTGAATGGATGAGAACCCGAGAACGCCTACAGCGTCGGCCTTGAGCTTGAAGTAGGGGTCACTCTCGAACGCCGTGGAGGATATTCATGAACAGGCCCTTGCTCATCCTGTACCGGCGAAAATTGTCGGCTTGTGTTGCCCCGTCGGCGAAGTAGTCGTTGTGCAGCATGCCCCTCCATCCTCTGCCGGGCTTCGACTTCCTTCTTCCCGGCCTTGATCCTCGCGGCGCGGTCTCTTCCTCTTCTCCGCCTCGCGCGTCAAGCATGTCCCGGAGGGACGCGATGATCGGCAAATGCTCCAGGTCGTCATGGCGCTTGCTCGTCCTCCAGCGAGGGCAACCATCTCATCGTCGCTGTCCATGGCTAAAGCAAAATCAATGGTTAAATTGCGCCAAGGCAGACGGCGCAACAAACAGCGACCAATCGCGCCTACAGCAAGTCGTCGAGCACCTTGTGCGGAGGTGGGGCGGATTTGACGACGCGGAGGCGCTGGCGACGGCGGCGGCGGCACGACCGGCGAGGAGCCCCGACCGCGGTGCTGACTCGCAGCACAGATCGACGCCCAAACGGCCGGGAAATCCAGCGGCGGTGGGGTGGGAGGCGCGGGAAGGAAGGAGCGACGAGGAAAGAGGCGCGAACCAACGGTTTATGCAAATAGTCGCAAACATGTGGAGCCCGCCTCGCTTTTCCGTTGTGTCCGGCGTCCCCGTGCGTCCTGTGGGACGAGGACGGGCCGGGCGCCGGGACACCGTATCGGGCGCGCCGGACAAAAATGGGCTTTGGGGGACGCGGCTGGAACGCTTTTTTTGTCCGGCGCGCCCCAAATCGCTTTGGGGGACGCTTTGGGGGACGCGGCTGGAGATGCTCTTATGTCTTCGTATTTCATTAAATCATCTCTTAAGTCTGTTTGGCATCTTGTCTTTCTCTTGTGTCCTTTGACTGGCACCTCGTCAGATCAGGGGCTTTGGTGGGATTTCTTAGTACCAAGATCGGCTAAGCATCTGCCTGGAGGCGCCGTCCTTCGTCGTGTGAAAATTAACAAAATTGACATATTTTCAAAATTTTAACACAAAATAACATATTCCAGTTTTTCAATCTAACATATTTCTACAATGACCAACCAGGGAGTTATGATATAATTGCATCTGACAAGGCTCGGAGCATTATATATATGCCCATGACCATAGCGCCTTGCCCCAAGGCGTTATGGGAATGATGCCTAGAGTCAAGGAATCACCATGGTGTTATGCAGGTATAACCGCACACTCGATCGAGTTGGCATTATGGAGATAGATTATATGGGAAAAGGTTCAGATAGGTACTTTATGCATTCAACATTTGAAAAGAGGTAAATTATGTTTTTTTTCATCTGCCTAAGCCGCCGCCATCTTGAGAAAATGAGAGAGGAGGTGAGAGGATGGCATTGAGCGGTTACTCTACCATAGGGGCTTAGATGCAAATATCCATGTCGTCGGTCAGTTTACTATCGGTGTGTTGCCTGCCAAAACCCACCGGCGAGCAGTGGTTAAACAACACGAAGAGCCGGGAGGCTTCCAAGACTGCAGGGGGCCCTGGTCCCTCGACGTCGTCCCGCAAATGTTCCGGCACACGTCCTGGCGGTTGCAAAGGCGTGCCACCTGACCTATACCTGGTCAGGAAGGTGTTGGATTGCTTCGATTAGTTTCCTGCATGGCAGACACGTAAACATTAAATACGAGCCCTATCGGCTCTCAGGTTGCCCTGTGGATCGGCTCAATGAGCCGATCACCCCATGGTTCACGTCGGGTCAACGATGACACGGGGCTCCTGCTTGATCAATATAAAGTTAATCTAATCTACGACAGTTTAGGGTTTTCACCACATGATCGGAACATCCTGCGCGTAGTTGAGCCTAATAGACACGAAAGATAATGGACTAACCCTAAAAGAGGCCTAAAACCAACGTTAAGTTAATTCCCGGAACATCCCTCTTAGGACTAACAAACCATACCTTACGTGCTACCGGATCGTTCAACCCATTTGCAAGGCCTAACCATACAGATATTAAACCAATCCTTGAAGAATCAAGGAGCAACTATAACAGACTGGATCTACTAAATAACGAACAAGCAAGGTGTTGCCCTTACAACTAGGTAGGTGTAAGGGCAGCTAGATATCGTGGGGCAGCATAGCTAAGCAAGCATGTATAAGAAAAGCATCCATGCCAGCCCCAAAACACCTATGATAAATAGTGTTACTCGCCATCAACAACGCTTCAGCACGAGCAACACAAGGTAAATAAATAAACGCCTAGATCGCAAGATGCGATCTAGGCAGCATGATGCTTACCCGGAAGAAACCTTCGAAGGAAGGGGTGGCGATGCGCCTGATTTGTGTTTGTTGTGAACATGATTGTCCTCCTTTTCCCATAACCCTAGATACATATTTATAGTCCAAGGGACTTTCTAATTCGAGCGTACACCTGCACGGGTTAAACTCTATCTAAACTAAGATGCAATCTACTATATTTAGAGATACACGGGCAATCTAGCCCAAACTCTTCGTGCAAGCCGCTTCAAAGATGCTCCACGCGTATATCCTTCAAGCCCATCTTCACTACGGCCCATCTCCTGATTTGGCCAAAATCCGGTGATAACACATGCCCCCTGGTTTTGGTAATGATTATTTAAAACCACTCGTTTTTCCTTCGAAGGGTCATGTCGTGGCAGAGCGAACCGTCGCAGTATTCTTCATCATGATGCCTTGCCTTTCAATTTCCGCATGATTTGACAGTTGTGGCACCACATCCTCGAAAACTTCTTGAGCATTAAATCTCCGCTATACCCCTTTTATTTTCCGCATCTGCATTCCCTTCGCACTAGCACTCCAAAAACCCTCCTCTGCCATCATGTCTTCTTCTTCTTCTTCCTCCTCCGCTTCATCGGGTCTTTCCGTCCAATCCTCCCCCCTCCGCGAGCCGACGCCGGAGTGGCTCCCAATGGCGGACCACGTTCGCCGCGCCCTAGAAGACGGAGACGAGGCCAGCCACGACTTCTCCGTCCGGTGGGACGACAAGTCCTCGACCTCCGATGACCTCGCTCTCGCCGACGGCGGAGGAGGAGGGACGATTACGATCGCTTCTCCCGGAGGACTTCACCTTGTCCAGGAGGAGAAGGAGGAAGAGGATGAGGAGGGACGACACCTCCTCCGACCCGCCGGCCAGCGCTTCCCTGGCGGAAACCCGCGGCCGGGACGGCAGCGATGCTGACGAGGAGGACGAGGACAACGAGGGCCCCGCCGGCGGCAGCGGCGGCGGCGACGACGCGCCGGAGGAGTTGGGCGACGGCGGCGGCGGGGACGACGATGACGGCCCGTGATAGGATCCTTAGTATAGGACCAGTAGTAGTAGATGGGGCAATGTATCCCCTAGTTCTTCCTTTTGAGAGCAATCAGCTCTTTTATGTAAGAAAACCTATTATCAATGAAGAACTTCCTTCAATTCGATTTTGCCGATTTCCTTCATGTTGATTTAGCCGATTTCTCCGCATTCTGAATTTGCCGATTGTTAACTTGGTCAATGCTCAATGAGCCGATGGCCGCGCATCAGTCCTTCACAATGAATTGCAAGGCAGGTCAATTCAGCTATCCTCTCAGACGGTAACCTGCAACCCTTGCTCAAATTCAGATCCCAAATTTCCAATCGAACAGGTCCAGTCCGCAGCCGCGCAAACCCTAGATCTTGGACTCCAAATCACCTGAGCTTAATGTTAGTTTTAACGGCAAAACTCCTGAATCAATGCCTTCAGGAGAGCTCTAGGACCGTTGCTGAAACACCTTGGTGCTGAAGCTGATACTCCTGTAGAACAGGTACCATTTGCCCACAACTCTCCTTGCCATGCTCTGTTTCTTCGCAGCAACAAGATGGCCCAAAGCCTATCAATGATGATGGCTCCCTCTTCAAATTCCTGCCACCAACTCTGATGGTTCTCTTCTGCAGGAACTCACCACCTTCGAAAAGGTTGTAATGAGAGCCACCAATTCGACAAAATCGGCTCCCAAGAGCAAAGAATCTTCAGGGCCAGCTGCCCCGAGCCTCAGAGCGAGAATAGCAGTGAGAAAGGTGGCTGCCAGGAAAACTTTGAAGGGCAAACACCCTTCTAGGCTTTAGTAGCATGTTAAGTTCAATAATCCTGCTCTTGTAGACCTCCAACCAGATATGCCACCATCGGCTTCCCAGAAAAGGTCAGATGTGCCACCATCGGCCAAACCCCAGGCAGAAACGCCATAGCCGATCGCATCGTCATCGGCTGTTCCCATGGTCCTAGGAGAGGTATGCTCCCTTTGTTGGGCTCACCCTTTCTCTGATCTGCATGCTCATGCTGCCCTTGTTGTTTGTCAGGGCTGTGATCTCTCATGCTTGCTATCGTTCGACCCTGAATCTATCGAGCCGGCCTCCACAGCATGTGATGAACCAAGTCCCAGCTCCAACGCCTCAAAGCTCTGCTTTCTTCCCCCATTGAAACATCGGTCGAAAACTCTGAGGAGGTGAAGAACATCCTTGAAGAAATCCAGCCCCACGTCCCAACGACGCCTGCTTGTTGAAGCTCACGCCGTCGTGACGTCGTCCGCCTTCGGTCAAAGGGTGCAGTTGGCTCATCCAGAGAAGCCTGCTCAAATTCTAGAGTCAAATTCTAGTCGATGGCTGTGCATCGGCTTTTTATTACAGTCGATGTCCGGCATCGGCTTGTGCTAAATTTCTATTTTCGATTTTTTATTAGCCGATCGATTTCATGAATCGCTCCTCCTGGTACATACTTAGTGGCCTTGTATCTTCTCTGTGTGTATGCCCCCGAGCCGAATCCTTCAAGTGATTGAAGATATCGGCTTTTCAGCCAACTATAAGCCTTTCACATCACTCACCATGCTAAATAGCACGCGACTAGCAAATGTGGTGAGAATGTGTTTTGGCCAATGCTGGAATCGGCCTCCCTTGCAGTTGTATCGCCAAGTAAAGGTCTCTACTCTTCCTCCATCAGATGATGTAAACCCATTCCCATTCCCATCGCCCTGCTAAATCAGTGATGAACACGGCGAGAAGGCATGTTGAGGCTAATTTTGGCCGATTGCTAGAATCGGCCTCCTTTTCATTGCAATGTTTACCGAGGGTTCACAACTTTTTGGTTCTCCGCTATGGCTACGTGACATGTGAGGTTGAGATCCTTGCTTTTTATTTTTGGGGCCGATCACACGGATCGGCCTCGCCACGCACGTCCATAGGCTTGGGTCTTGCTCTGTCCAGGCGGTGGATAAGACCAGCCTCACTCCGTTTTTGAAGCTTCGATGCGCTCACGCCCGTCCGTATTGATTCCGGAGAGGCGGCTCTTGGTCGTTTGCTTCCCGAGATGTTCCTGCGGCCAAAGAGATTTCGATCGAGTCATCTGCATGAACAACCTCCACTTCATCTCCATCCCATTGTATGATGCACCGGATGCATTGTGGATGGAATGCAACAGTTAGCGTGGATCCAATCCCTTCCTAGCGGGACAGCGTAAGTGCTCTTGCTTGTCGACGATGAAGAATGACGTAGGGATGGTCTTTCGGCCAACAGGTTAAGTCCACGTTCGAGAACACCCTTGGCTTCCGACGCTTGGCGTTGAAATCGCTAGCGTGACGTTGGTTTTGATCAGATCTTCATTGGAACGTCCCAAACGTCGTAACATGGAGTACGGCATTATGTTGACTGCGCCCCCGTGTCAACCAGCATCTTCCTGATAGGCTGCCCATTGATATAACCTTTCGTATAGGGCTTTCAGATGCTCGTAGCTCCTCTCTGTGGCTTCTCAAAGATGAGGCGCGGGCCGCAATCAAACTTGCCACCGACACTTCCTCGTCTCTTGAGCACAAAACTCGACGGAAGGATGAACACCATGTTTGTATCGGCCGATACCTGCATCGGCTTTGCCTTGCGTCGCCACACTTACTTGCTCGTGCCTGCCTGTCTCCAATGTTTGCTGTAGCCCAGATGGGCCGTGCTCCTCACGTGTGCATCTGCCCGGCTTCCTCAAGTTACGTAGCCATTGCACTCTGCGCTTTTGGGAGTGGCTGAGTCCATCGTGCACCACCTTGGCCGTGATATCTATCTTCCCTTCTGACTCTCAAGTCTTCATCTTGAGATGACTCAGCTCATTTTTTCTGAGGTGGGAGAGGTCCTAGACGCTTGAACACTTGATGCGCGTAGATGTACACGTCCATTGGGAACCCCAAGAGGAAGGTATGATGCGCACAGTGGCAAGTTTTCCCTCAGAAAGAAACCAAGGTTTAATCGAACAGTAGGAGCCAAGAAGCACGTTGAAGGTTGATGGTCGCGAAATGTGATGCGGCGCAACACCGATTCGGCGCCAACGTGGAACCTGCACAACACAACCCAAGTACTTTGTCCCGACGAAATGGAGGTTGTCAATCTCACCAGCTTGCTGTAACAAAGGATTAAACGTATCGAGTGGAAGATGTTTGCAAAGAAAAGCACAATTCTTTGCAGTAGATTGTATATATGTAAAGAATAGGACCGGGGTCCACAGTTCACTAGAGGTGTCTCTCCCATAAGATAAAAGCATGTTGGGTGAACAAATTACAGTGGGCAATTGACAAATAGAGAAAGGCATAACAATGCATATACATGATATGATAAATATAGTGAGATTTAATTGGGCATTACGACAAAGTACATAGACCGCCATCCAACCGCATCTATGCCAAAAAGTCCACCTTCAGTTATCATCAGAACCTCAGGTATTAAGTTGCTAAGCAACAGACAATTGCATTAAGTATGGTGCGTAATGTAATCAACAACTACATCCTTAGACATAGAATCAATGTTTTATCCCTAGTGGCAACAGCACATCCACAACCTTGAACTTTACTCTCCTGTCCCAGATTCAATGGAGGCATGAACCCACTATCGAGCATAAATACTCCCTCTTGGAGTTAAGGTAAAAACTTGGCCGAGCCTCTACTAATAACGGAGAGCATGCAAGATCATAAACAACACATAAACAATAGATTGATAATCACCATAATCATATTACTCTCTATCCATCGGACAAACACTACATATAGTATTACGTATAGATGATCTTGATCATGTTAGGCAGCTCACAAGATCCAACAATGAAGCACAACAAGGAGAACACGACCATCTAGCTACTGCTATGGACCCATGGTCCAGGGGTGAACTACTCACTCATCACTCCGAGGGCGACCATGGCGGTGTAGAGTCCTCCGGGAGATGAATCCCCTCTCCGGCAGGGTGCCGGAGGCGATCTCCTGAATCCCGAGATGGGATTCGCGGCGGCGGCGTCTGGAAGGTTTTCCGTATCGTGGCTCTCGATGCTGGGGTTTCGCGACGGAGTCTTTAAGTAGGCGGAAGGTCAACGCGGGGGCCACAGGAGGGGGGTAGGTCGGCGGCAGGGCTTGGGCCGCGCGGCCACTTCTGGGCGCCGTGGCCCCACTTCGTTATCTCTTCGGTCTTCCTGAAGCTTCGTGCAAAAATGGACCCGGGCGAAAGTTTAGTCAGAGAATATTTCTTTACTAGGATTTACGAAACCAAAAACAGCGAAAAATGGCTCTTCGGCATCTTGTTAATAGGTTAGTTCTGAGAAAATGCATAAATATGACATATACGTATAAAACATGTAGGTATCATCAATAAAGTGGCATGGAACATAAGAAATTATCGATACGTTGGAGACGTATCAGCATCCCCAACTTAGTTCTGCTCGTCCCGAGCAGGTAAAACGATAACAAAGATAATTTCTGAAGTGACATGCCATCATAATCTTGATCATACTATTTGTAAACATATGTAATGAATGCAGCGATCAAAGCAAAGGTAATGACATGAGTAAACAACTGAATCATAAAGCAAAGACTTTTCATGAATAGTACTTCAAGACAAGCATCAATAAGTCTTGCATAAGAGTTAACTCATAAAGCAATAAATCAAAGTAAAGGCGTTGAAACAACACAAGGAAGATTAAGTTTCAGCGGTTGCTTTCAACTTATAACATGTATATCTCATGGATATTGTCAACATAAAGTAATATAACAAGTGCAATATGCAAATATGTAGGAATCAATGCACGGTTTCACAAGTGTTTGCTTCTTAGGTGGAAGGAGATAGGTAAACTGACTCAACAATAAAAGTAAAAGAATGGTCCTTCAAGAGGAAAGCATCGATTGCTGTATTTGTGCTAGAGCTTTTATTTTGAAAACATGAAACAATTTTGTCAACGGTAGTAATAAAGCATATGAGTTATGTAAATTATATCTTACAAGTTGTAAGCCTCATGCATAGTATACTAATAGTGCCCGCACCTCGTCCTACTTAGCTTGGACTACCGGATCTTCGCATGCCATGTTTCAACCAAGTGTCACAAAGGGGTACCTCCATGCCGCATGTACAAAGGTCTAAGGAGAATGCTCGCATTTTGGATTTCTCGCTTTGATTATTCTCAACTTAGACATCCATACAGGACAACATGGACAACAGATAATGGACTCTCTTAAATGCATAAGCATGTAGCAACAATTATTATTCTCATATGAGATTGAGGATATATGTCCAAAACTGAAACTTCAACCATGGTTCATGGCTTTAGTTAGCGGCCCAATGTTCTTCTCTAACAATTTTGCATGCTCAACCACTAAAATGATAGATCCTTCAGATAAGACGGACATGCATATAACTCACATGATATTCAACAATAGTTGATGGCGTTCCCAAAAAGCATGGTTATCGCACAACAAGCAACTTAATAAAATATAAAGTGCATAAGTACATATTCAATACTACGATAGTTTTTAAGGCTACTTTGTCCCATGAGCTATATATTGCAAAGGTGAATGATGGAATTTTAAAGGTAGCACTCAAGCAATTTACTTTGGAATGGCGGAGAAATACCATGTAGTAGGTAGGTATGGTGGACACAAATGGCATAGTAGTTTGCTCAAGGATTTTGGATGCATGAGAAGTATTCCCTCTCGATACAAGGTTTAGGCTAGCAAGGTTATTTGAAGCAAACTCAAGGATGAACAGGTGCAGCAAAACTCACATAAAAGACATATTGTAAATATTATAAGACTCTACACTCTTCCTTGTTGTTCAAAACTCAATACTAGATATTATCTAGACCTTAGAGAGACCAAATATGCAAATCGAATTTTAGCCAGCTCTATGTATTTCTTCATTAATGGGTGCAAAGCATATGATGCAAGAGCTTAAACATGAGCACAACAATTGCCAAGTATCACATTATCCAAGACATTTTAGAATTACTACATGTAGCATTTTCCAATTCCAACCATATAACAATTTAACGAAGAAGAAACTTCGCCTTGAACATTATGAGTAAAGCCTAAGGACACATGTGTCCATATGCAACACGGAGAGCGTGTCTCTCCCACAAAGTGAATGCTAGGACCATCTTATTCAAACAAAAACAAAAACAAAAACAAACCGACGCTCCAAGTAAAGAACACAAGATGTGACGAATAAAAATATAGTTTCAGGAGAACTGATGATGTTGTCGATGAAGAAGGGGATGCCTTGGGCATCCCCAAGCTTAGACGCTTGAGTCTTCTTAAAATATGCTGGGGTGAACCACGGGGGCATCCCCAAGCTTAGAGCTTTCACTCCTCTTGATCATAGTATATCATTCTCCTCTCTTGACCCTTGAAAACTTCCTTCACACCAAACTTCAAGCAAACTCATTAGAGGGTTAGTGCATCATTAATAATTCACTCATTCAGAGGTGACACAATCATTATTTTCACTTCTGCATAATGCTATTGGACATTAGTGGATCAAAGAAATAAATCCAACATAGCAAAAGAGGCAATGCGAAATAAAAGGCAGAATCTGTCAAAACAGAACAGTCCGTAAAGACGAATTTAAAGCTGGCACCAGACTTGCTCAAATGGAAAAACTCAAAACTAATGAAAGTTGCGTACATATCTGAGGATCACGCCTCGTAAATTGGCAGATTTTTTCGAATTTTCTACAGAGAACTGTGCCCAGATTCGTGACAGACAGCAATGCTGTTTCTGCGCAGCGATCTAAATATAACATCAACTTTGACATAGAAACTTTACTTGGCACAAAAACATGATAAGGAGAGGTTGCTACAGTAGTAAACAACTTCCAAGACTCAACAAAACAAAAATTGCTGTAGGTAAAAACATGGGTTGTCTCCCATAAGCGCTTTCTTTAACGCCTTTCAGCCTGGCGCGAAAGTGCAAATCAAGTAACATCGAGAGTAAGGCATCAACATTATAACTTGTTCTAATAATAGAATCAAAGGCAACTTCATTCTCTTTCTAGGAAGTGTTCCATACCTTTCTTGAGAGGAAATTGATATTTAATATTACCTTCCTATCATATCAATAACAGCAATTCGAAGAAAGGTCTTCCCAACACAATTGGACAAGATGCATTGCATTCGATATCCAAGACAACAAAATCCAACGGGGACAAGGTTATTGTTAACCGTAATATGCACATTATCAATCTTCCCCAAAGGTTTTTCTTTTTAACATTATCGGCAAGATTAACATCCAAATAACAATTCTTCAATGGTGGCAAGTCAAGCATATCATAAATCTTTTTAGGCATAACAGAAAATACTTGCACCAAGATCACATAAGGCATTACATTCAAAGTCATTGAATTTCATTTTAATGATGGGCTCCCAACCATCTTCTAACTTTCTAGGAATAGAAGTTTCAAGTTTTAGTTTCTCTTCTCTAGCTTTTATGAGAGCATTTGTAATATGTTTTGTAAAGGCTAAATTTATAGCACTAGCATTAGGACTTTTAGCAAGTTTTTGCAAGAACTTTATAACTTCAGAGATGTGGCAATCATCAAAATCTAAATCATTATGAGCTACAGCAATGGGATCATTGTTCCCAAGGTTGGAAAAATTTCAGCAGTTTTATCACAAGCAGTTTCAGCAGTTTTAGCAATTTCAGCAGTTTTGTACGCTTTGCACTAGGAGTAGAAACATTGCCAACACCAATTATTTTACCATTGATAGTAGGAGGTGCAGCAACATGTGAAGAATTAGCATTACTAGTGGTGGTAATAGTCCAAACTTTAGCTACATTATTCTCTTTAGCTAGTTTTTCATTTTCTTCTCTATCCCCCACGCAGTTCAGCCATTAATTTTATATCTCATTAATTCTAACTTGGATGGCATTTGCTGTAGTAGTAATCTTATTATCAATATCATTATTAGGCATAACTTTCAATTTTAAAAGATTAACATCAAAGGCAAGTCTATCAACTCTAGAAGCAATAGTATCAATTTTATCAAGCTTTTCCTCAACAGATTTGTTAAAAACAGGTTGTGTACTAATAAATTCTTTAAGCATGGCTTCAAGACTAGGTACACTCCTATTATTATTGTAAGAATTCCCATAAGAATTACCATAACCATTACCATTAGCGAAGGATATGGCCTATAGTTATTACCGAGTTGTTCCTATAAGCATTGTTGTTGAAATTATTATTTTTAATGAAATTCACATCAACATTTTCTTCTTGAGCAACCAATGAAGCTAAAGGACATTATTTGGATCAATATTAGATCTACCATTCACAAGCATAGACATAATACATCAATCTTATCACTCAAGGAAGAGGTTTCTTCAACAGAAATTTACCTTCTTACCTTGTGGAGCTCTTTCCGTGTGCCATTCAGAGTAATTTATCATCATATCATCAAGAAGTTTTGTAGCCGCCCCAAATGTGATGGACATAAAGGTACCTCCAGCAGCTGAATTCAATAAATTCCGCGAAGAAAAATTTAGTCCTGCATAGAAGGTTTGGATGATCATCCAAGTAGTCAGTCCATGGGTTGGGCAATTCTTTACCAAAGTTTTCATTCTCTCCCATGCTTGAGCAACATGTTCAGTATCTAATTGTTTAAAATTCATTATGCTACTTCTCAAAGAATAATTTTAGGGAGGATAATATCTACCAATAAAAGCATCCTTGCATTTAGTCCATGAATCAATACTATTCTTAGGCAAAGATAGCAACCAATCTTTAGCTCTTCCTCTAAATGAGAAAGGAAACTTTCAATTTAATAATATCACCATCTACATCTTTATACTTTTGCATTTCACAAAGTTCAACAAAATTATTGAGATGGGCAGCACATCATCAGAACTAGCACCAGAAAATTGATCTCTCATGACAAGATTTAGTAAAGCAGGTTTAATTTCAAAGAATTCCGCTGTAGTGGAGCAATAGGTGTGCATAGGAAATCATTATTATTTGCATTTGTGAAGTCACACAACAGTATTTTCAGGAGTATTCATTTTAGCAACGGTAAATAAAACAAACTAGATAAGTAAATGCAAGTAACTAATTTTTTTGTGTTTTTGATATAGAAAACAAGACAGAGTAAATAAAGTAAAACTAGCAACTAATTTTTTTGTGTTTTGATTTAGTGCAGCAAACAAGTAGTAAATAAAATAAAGCAAGACAAAAACAAAGTAAAGAGATTGAAAAGTGAAGACTCCTTTGAGCGTGTCTTGATCTCCCGCGGCGCCGGAAAAAGTGCTTGATGCGCGTAGATGTACACGTCCTTGGGAACCCCAAGAGGGAAGGTATGATGCGCACAGTGGCAAGTTTTCCTCAGAAAAGAAACCAAGGTTTAATCGAACCAGTGGGGGCCAAGAAGCACGTTGAAGGTTGATGGTCGCGAAATGTGATGCGAGGGATTCCGAGGGATTCCAGCGCCAGCGTGGAACTGCACAACACAACCCAAGTACTTTGTCCCAACGAAACAGTGAGGTTGTCAATCTCACCGGCTTGCTGTAAACAAAGGATTAAACGTATCAGTGGAAGATGTTTGCAAAGAAAACAGAAAAACAATTGCGAGATTGTATGCTATGTAAAGAATAGGACCGGGTCCACAGCTCACTAGAGGTGTCTCTCCCATAAGATAAAAGCATGTTGGGTGAACAAATTATCGGGCAATTGACAAATAGAGAAAGGCATAACAATGCATATACATGATATGATAAATATAGTGAGATTTAATTGGGCATTACGACAAAGTACATAGACCGCCATCCAACCGCATCTATGCAGAAAAGTCCACCAGGTTCATAGAACCCCCTCCGATATTAAGTTGCTAAGCAGCAGAGACAATTGCATTAAGTATGGTGCGTAATGTAATCAACAACTGTCCTTAGACATAGAATCAATGTTTTATCCCTAGTGGCAACAAGACATCCACAACCTTAGAACTTTCTCCACTGTCCCAGATTCAATGGAGGCATGAACCCACTATGAGCATAAATACTCCCTCTTGAGTTAAGAGTAAAACTTGCCCGGAGCCTCTACTAATAACGGAGAGCATGCAAGATCATAAACAACACATAAACAATAGATTGATAATCACCATAATCATAGTACTCTCTATCCATGGATCCCGACAAACACAACATATAGTATTACGAGATAGATGATCTTGATCATGTTAGGCAGCTCACAAGATCCAACAATGAAGCACAACAAGGACGACCATCTAGCTCCGCTATGGACCCATGGTCCAGGTGAACTACTCACTCATCACTCCGGAGGCGACCATGGCGGTGTAGAGTCCTCGGAGATGAATCCCCTCTCCCAGGGTGCCGGAGCGATCTCTGAATCCCAGAGATGGGATTGCGGCGGCGTCTCGGAAGGTTTCCGTATCGTGGCTCTCATCGGGGTTTCGCGACGGGTCTTTAAGTAGGCGGAAGGTCAACGCGGCCACACGAGGGGCCCGGGGGTAGGTCGGCGCGGCCGAGCTTGGGCCGCCGGCCACCTCTGGCTGCCTCGTGGCCCCACTTCGTTATCTCTTCGGTCTTACGGAAGCTTCGTGCAAAAATAGGACCACGGGCGAAAGTTTCGTCCAATTCCGAATATTTCTTTACTAGGATTTCTGAAACCAAAAACAGATTCTCAACTGGCTCTTGGCATCTTGTTAATAGGTTAGTTCCGGAAAATGCATAAATATGACATATACTGTGCATAAAACATGTAGGTATCATCAATAAAGTGGCATGGAACATAAGAAATTATCGATACGTTGGAGACGTATCAACACTGAAACTTCATTTGTTCCCTTCTCTTACATTCAGGGATTCTCGATTGTAGGCAATCGGCTCATTCTGAGTCCCAAATTGTTTGAAGAAAGGACAGTTCCAATGCCTATCCATGTCCTCTTGCTCTCTTGATCTCCCTCTATCGTGACGCTCATACCCTTCGTGTCACGGTATTTCTGTTCTGCATCGGACGACGATATCTATCATCGTCTCGTCGTAGCGACGTCGGTCATCTTGCTGTCATATTTGTTGAGGAGGTGCGAAAGTGGCCGTTGATACCGCACGCTTCTCACCTCTTCCTCAGTCAAGTACCGTCTGTCATCATGCGGGGCCGGTCGCGTGGATCGGCCTCCTCTTTATCTTTGCCACGGGAGTGACTGCTCTCTCTTATCCCTTGCTATGGCGATCTGCAAGCCCTGCCATGTTGATATCAAAAGAGAAACCTGGCTCGCGTATGCAGTGGCTGAGATCCACCATGTTGACGTCGGGAAACGGATTCGTATCAACTCTCATGGCAACCCGAAGAGTAATCGGCCTTGTTCTATCGCCATTTGAATCTGTCGCAAGACTTTGCTGGTCATTGGTGGCATGGGTAACGTGTGCAGATTTGCGTGTATCGTGCTTCATCTCTTGTACCGTGGGGATTTTGTGGCCTTCGGGTGCTTCAGGCTGTTTTTCCTTCAGCGCAAATCAAAAATCTGCTCCGTTTTGCTTAAATCAAAGTCAAACCCTTTTGCAGGCCCTGGTTGTTTCACCCACTTGCAGACACGGGCTTTGCCCCCGAGTCCATTCAGCTACAGCGACCTCCTGATCTCCTCAGAATCTTCATCTTCTTCCATCTCGATCGAGCGACGCGCTTGAACTTGTCTGGTACAATTACGGGTGGCGCTGTTCATACGACGTCAATTTCTGAACCATATGCGCCGGTGGGTTGTAGTCCGCTTGAAGGTCACATCTTTGAGCGGCGGACAGGCCTGCTATCGCCGCTCGGCCCTTCTGAGATAAACAGGCGAATAACATCGGTTCTGACGGTCTGAAACTGGATGCATTCGGACACCGTCTCTCTCGCTTCCGAACCTGGTCAGATCGGCAATGCCGGCTTCAGTAGCTTCTGAATGGTATTGTATGTGGAATTGTTCCTCCAGTGCTTCCATGTCCGAACCGATACGGTAGCAGCAGTGTACCACCGAAGGCCGGACCCGTGAAGATTGCGAAAAGAACCTCACACGCAGCTCGTCTGAAGGAGAGATGCCAGCCAAATATCGGCTCACGTGCTCAATTGAGCTGGTTCCTTCTGATCCACTGAATTTTGTGAAGTCAGGGAGCCGATAGGCGGTAGTGGGATTGGGTCATACTCGTTGGGATACGGCTTGGAATAGCCGATCATTCTCTTCTTCGGCAGGATGAACTGATCTCTCAAGATTGCGGTGATCTCATCCACCGTAGGAGCTGCAGAGGTTGAGCGTTCATGACTTGTTCCGGTGGCATATTTAGCTAACCACGCTTTGTTTCTCAGCATCTGCTCCAGGCTGTTTCTGCTCAAAGCTATTCCTGATTACGACCCTTCTGGTGGCGATCCCTCCTCTTGGCTCATCCAATTGTTGCAGTCCGGCACGTATGTGCACACGTATCCATGTGGAATCTCCTTGGGCGGCTCATACGAGGTGGTAATCGCAGGGATCACCTCCAACCTTGTAGACAACGTCGCCGGCGAACCTTGTTCTTTGTGGAGCTGCCATCGTGTACGGCGATGGTGGCCTGGTGTGAACGGTATCTCTCCTGATGAGTTCCTAGCGCAGGTCCTGAAGGAGAATACGATGCTTCATGATTTCTTGCACCACGTGAGCGCAACACGCTCCAAAGTGTTCACCAGGCTCTCGAATGCCGATGTAGAGAATGAGCAACGGCATAGTTAATTTCTGCCCGCGGGGCTCGTACGTTCATCCGAAGGGAGAGATATATCTAGTCCCTCCAACGCGCCTTCGGTTGGAACCCTTTGAACTTGTCCCGTGCGAACGGGTCTTCTCGAAAGAGCCGATGAGATCGGCTTCGAAGATGGCCTTGAGATCATCATATTTCTTCTTGTGCTCGTCAGGCAGATCTTCGTACTTGACCGGTTCTTCCGCCATCTCGGATGTTGACGTGGTTGTTGCGGAAGATGGTCCCACCGGGTGCGAAATGTGTTGCTGCCAAAACCCACCGGCGACGTGGTTAAGCAACACGAAGAGCGGGAGGCTTCCAAGGCTGGGGGCCCTGGTCTCGACGTTGTCCCGCAAATGTTCCGGCACACGTCCTGGCGGTTGCAAGGGCGTGCCACCTGACCTATACAAGTCGGGAAGGTGTTGGATTGCTTTGATTAGTTTCCTGCATGGCAGACACGTAAACATTAAATACGAGCCCTATCGGCTCTCGGGTTATGGATCGCTCAATGAGCCCGCCCCATGGTTCACGTCGGGTCAACGATGACACGGGGCTCTGTGATCAATATAAAGTTAATCTAATCTACGACAGTTTAGGGTTTTCACCACATGATCGGAACATCCTGCGCGTAGTTGAGCCTAATATACACGAAAGATAATGGAAAACTAACCCTAAAAGAGGCCTAAAAACCAACGTTAAGTTAATTCCCGAACATCCCTCTTAGGACTAACAAACCATACCTTACGTTACCGGATCGTTCAACCCGTTTGCAAGGCCTAACCATACAGATATTAAACCAATCCTTGAAGAATCAAGGAACAACTATAACAGATTGGATCTACTAAATAACGAACAAGCAAGGTGTTGCCCTTACACCTAGGTAGGTGTAAGGGCAGCTAGATATCGTGGGGCAGCATAGCTAAGCAAGCATGTATAAGAAAAGCATCCATGCCAGCCCCAAAACACCTGATGATAATAGTGTTACTCGCCATCAACAACGCTTCACACGAGCAACACAAGGTAACGAAATAAGCGCATCGCCTAGATCGCAAGATGCGATCTAGGCAGCATGATGCTTACCGGAAGAAACCTTCAAGGAAGGGGTGGCGATGCGATTTGTGTTTGTTGTGAACGTGATTGTCCTCCTTTTTATAACCCTGATACATATTTATAGTCAAGGACTTTCTAATTCGGGCGTGCACCTAACCGTGCACACGGGTTAAACTCTATCTAAACTAAGATGCAATCTACTATTTGAATACACGGGCAATCTAGCCCAAACTCTTCGTACAAGGCTTCAAAGATGCTCCACGCGTATATCCTTCAAGCCCATCTTCACTTACGGCCCATCTCCTGATTTGGCCAAAATCCGGTGATAACACGATGTGGCGTTGTTCAAAGGCCATGGAGCTATCATCAGATTAGAAAATGACTTGAAAGAATCCGAAGTATCAGGACAAAAGTGTTAAGTTTCAATGTTTTGGGACAAAAGTGTTACTAAATAGTTCGAGGTTTAGCTTTGACCAATAAAACGAGGATTATGTGCTAAAAAAGTTATACCTTTGAATTCATCATCGAGTAAAGTTTTAATTTGAACGGTATAACATGACATAATTCTAATGTACTAAATCAAATTGATATCCAAAATTAGAGCACACAAAACAAAGAAGTCACGTAAGTCTGGACGAAGGGGGTACATCTTACTTGATTTGTTTTCTTCTAGTTTGGCTAGCTTAATAATTACTAATTAATGTGTAAGATTATCGGTCCAGTTGTCCACCAAACCTTTCGAATACATTTCTGTATATGGTACACGTCGTTTAGCAATTAAAGGGGCTTATGTAATGTCACTCTCCACATGTCACGTCCCACCGGCTACAATCATGTGCTCCGTTGCTAGGTACATTCCTGGATTTTGTTTCAGCGAATTAATTGAGGACAAGTCAGCAAGAATAGTATGTGAGTGTGACAAAAGTGGTTATCACATCTAAGTCTCAGATGCAATCTGCAATGCTATCTGCAAAAAGCATCCAAAATATGTGTCTATATATCTAGATCGAATTTCTCTTTTGCTATGCTGGCCAAAGACTGAGAATAGGGAGTGACATGCAAAAGTAATTTATACGGAATATTTATATGTAATGGTATGTAATTAAATTGTACATGCCAACCACAATTTGTTTTCACCTACTCCCTTAATTTTTTAAGATGAAAAAAGGGACCTCTCCCTGGCTCCATTCCATTAAACAAAGAATCTGAGACCTAAACTACAGGCTAAGCCAAGAGTAGAAGCATAGCATCTGGAGAGATCTTATTAAACAATGTCTTCAGCAAAGAAAACTACCACACCACTACAACTAGCTGTTTTTTCACCTCTGCCGTTACAAGGACAAGACACAGCAACACGCAAATCACAAAAACATAGCATCTAACAAACTTTTCCAGAACAGAAGACTCGCGGGAGGAACATAGTACTTCTCAGCCATTGAGCACTTGAGCCAGCGTCCCTTGCATCACAGCGCCTCATGTCGCTGGTTCAAGTAGATACGAGGCCCCTCATCATCATCATCATCATCATCATCATCATCATCATCGTCGTCATGAACCACAGCAGCAAAATAGTCCTCATAGTCATACCCTTCCTCGATCGCCCTATGCCCAACCTCTGTCTTCGACTGTGTCCACTTATCGTCAGCGGGCAGCGCGAAGCGGCAGTACGGGCAGACACGGCTAACCCGTAGCCAGTCGGAGATGCATCTCTCGTGGAAGCCATGGGAGCACGGCAGCTTCCTGATGTCGGCACCTTCCTGGAAACTCTCCATGCACACCGCGCACTCCGCCTCCCTCGTATCCCCCACCTTTGCCTTCTCCAGACGGGCGATCTCATCGCTGGACGCCGGGACTGAGCCGAAGCCGCCACCGTTGTAGGCGTCGTCGTCACCATACTCGATCATGTCTCCACCGCCGCCGCTGTACGCGTCGTCGTCTCCATACTTGATCATGTCTCCATCACCGCCGCTGTAAGAGTCGTCGTCGCTATACTCGATCATGTCTTCGTACTCTCCGTACTCTCCGTCGCTGTAAGCCATAGCCGTGGTTTCGATGTTGGACTCGGCTCTGCGCACTATCAAGTTCACGAGAAGCCCCGCATACTGTAGCGACGGCATGACATTATATTGCTCTTCGTCGGTGGCCATTGGGGAGGCATGGTCGTTGCCGGAGCCGTCCATGTCAACAGATCAAGCCACCGGAGGAGGAAACGATTGGGCTGTGGATCGACGAAGGCGAGGTAAACGGTGATCAGATGGGGGACACGGGCGGGGCCCTGCTGTATATTTGTAGCGGCGGCCGGCGTGCTATGCGTACGGAGCTCTCCGATTCTGACTCCACAATTGATATTCCGGTTCGATTCGGCCTTAAGTGTTTTTCGTGTTATTCCTAAAAAAAGTAGCTCGTTCTACGTACGTGTTGAGATATATGTATCTGTATAGCTCCTTGGTAGTTTTCTTGTACAAGGCTTGTAATCCGCATGCCTCTTATATATCTACTAGTAAATATGCCCATGCGTTGCATCGGGAGAGAGAAAAAAAAAAGACCAAACATGTTAAAGTGATATGGCGCTCTAGCAGCCGCCTCTTCGAGGACCTCTGGATTTCCATTGGTGTCCCCTCCTGGTCGCTCAATTTCATTATTGAACGTAAAAAAGAGAGAGACATGCCTGTTGTATATTCGCTAAAAGGAAAGACATTTGTTGAGTTAAGCTAGCACCTCACCTGATCGATCAAACTTCTCATCGG
This sequence comes from Lolium multiflorum, assembly GCA_030979885.1. Taxonomy (NCBI): domain Eukaryota; kingdom Viridiplantae; phylum Streptophyta; class Magnoliopsida; order Poales; family Poaceae; genus Lolium; species Lolium multiflorum. The sequence goes on from CM061750.1 coordinate 200,483,934, forward strand.
CAGCTTTTCTATTCGCAAGAAGCAATAGCAGAAACTTCCGATAAACTTGAAAGCTCCAAAACACAACATGTTTTCCTGATCTAATACTTTCTCATCTCCATGACATGGCTGCATCTGCATATGTGCTGAGACGTGATGTCTTTTTTCGTTTGTTCTTGGCGTCGATCGATTGGTCATTGGAAGTGGAAATAATAGAAGATCGACGAGACAGACAGTTTTAGCACTTCCCTAATTCAATGCAATGTGACCCTGGATAGGACAGGTGACTGCATATTATGGAATAAGAAACTGCACTGCATCATCGTGCCTCCGTGCCCCGGCAGTACATACTTCATGTCTGCTCCTAATTGGCTAATTTGTCCGATATGAGGGGTGGTACAAGAGAACAACTGCTTATACGTTTGTTTCGTCCCGAGCTGGCATCGCCCGCCATGGCCACGACGACGAGATCGTGATGGCTGGATTTCGGGCGCCATGGCCGCGACCCTGCAGAGCCCGTGGCCCTTCTTTCGAGCTCGTGGCCCCCATCGGTGTCCGGTGCAGCAGGCCTATCTCCAAGTTCCTCGCAAAAACGGGCGAGGAGCTGCTTCGTCCGCCACAATTTGATACAGATAGCTATCAGATGCAGCTCTGGCGGATGTAGGAAGTTGGAGTGGTGGACGCACGCGCGACAGCGAGTATCTACTCGAGTTCGCTGCCGTAATTCTGCTCCTCTTGGCGTGAGGGTCAGCCATACCGACGGAGTACAGAATCAATGTCCTCTGCCTTGCCGTGTATTTATAGGTGGATGCAATCGAGAAAACGGCAACAGCAAACAGGAACCAGGAGTCCAAGACGGTACCCGGATGACATACGATACCATGAAAATCAAGACAATCGTTGCTTTCCTTTTCTCGGGTTGGTCGGTTTCGTCGTTTTCTTCCTTTACCACGAAGGCACGAGCAGATCGCCAGGGAACAGCCGTTCGATGCGTGATGGAAGAAGGCGTAAAATAGGTTGGACGGACCAAACCAAGGAATGTCCTCCCACCAAATCGCATAATACAGAAACTGCCAATCTGCCATGTACCGGTTCGCTCCGTCTTCTTTTTTATCGCCAGACTATTCCGTCCGTCCGAGCTGCGCTGGCTTCCTTCCGCCTCGAGCCGCGCTGGTTGTTCTTCGTCAGGGCCCCTTGGACGTGCATCAATTAGTGGGCCGCAAGTCAATTTCGTTGGTAACAAAAATCACCGATGCACTTGCAGTCAACCCACTGAATCAGGTTCAATAGTACCACATCGTTACCTTTTTATATATGTTCTAATTGGCATGAAATTTCAGCGAGGTGAATCAACGAGAAGAGCGGAAGCTCGGCCAATCGATTGGTCTGGCAGTACCAGATGAAAAACGGGAGCTCGGCCAGAGAGAAAGGTTGACCGACCGACCGTCTGGGTGGCAGGGATAAGCGGCCGTCGGAGCTGCTCACGGACGGGTCCGAGACGGCGGCCGTCGGCACGAGAACAACAGGGTTGAGCGACCGTCGGATCTGCTCAGAGGCAGGGTCCGTGCACTGAGACGGGGCCGGGGCGAAGCAGCACGATTCGGGCGGGCCCTCAAGGCGCAGACGGCGGAGACGGGGAAGGGGACGGCTGGGGTGCGTCGGTGAGCGAGAGAGAGGGCTCGCTCGGGACGATGGGGCGTCCTGCCCAGCGACCGTGCCTGGAGGCGCTCGGCACAGGTGTTGCGGACTGGATTGCTTTTACAAAAGATGTGCCAGGGGGCGGAATAGAAAATGTCCAACAGTTGGTGCCTGGCTGGGTCGTTTTGGGCCTAGCCGGTTGCTGGGCTGCTCAAAACAATCAAAGCGCTTTTCGCTTCTATTTGCTGGGCTTAGGCTGTCAAGTGGGGCGGGATGCGGGATCACTTTTTGCACTACCGGTGCTTTAAATCCCCTTCAAATCCCACGTCTCTTTGTTCTATTTTTTTGTTTTGCGGGATCGAGGATGCCTGTTTGCGGATCCCGCTTCGCAACCCTAGCTGGGCTGCTCACATATACTCATTTTTTAATTTCTCCAAAATCCTTCTACCAAATAATTTTTCTGAATAGGTGATTATGTCATGTCAAGATAACATCCAAAACAAGAAAAAAACAATCAGATCTGATCGTGTATCGTACTTGAGAGAGATATGGACATAATGAGATGCATCGAGGGTGCTTAGATGTTGTCAGTATGTCAACCTAAACGGTGCAACATGACGCAACCTGTCTCAACACGCATGGTTGGATGTTGCCGACGAGTACTTTCTCTTTTCTCGCAGCAACGCGCGGGCATTGTCCTAGTATACTCCTATATATATACGTGACAGCCGGCCTATTGGAGCTGTACAATCTCCCATAATCTCTCTACATGGTATCAGCCTAAAAACAGATCCTAACCTAGCCTCCCAAACCCTAGCCGCGCCGCCTCCCCTTGGCGCTACTGCGGCCCCGCTTGCACCCACCATGGCCAATTTCTCCAGCTCCGGCCCCTTCAAACCTTTAACTCCTCGCGATCTGGAAGCTCCAACCCCTTCGTCGGCCCCTCTGTCGCCGTCATCCGTGACGTTCCCGTCCTCGAGCGTGTGCCGATCAAGCTCTCCCACACCGCAACCAAGTTCTTCGCGTGGAAGACATACTCCGGCCTCCTCTTCCGCGAGTACGATCTCCTCGACCATGTCGACGGCACCATCGACCTCCTTGCCATGTTGCACGACCCTGACTGGAGCACCATCGACGCCACCACCATCCGCTGGTTTTTCCAGACCATCTCCACCGACATCTTTCACACCATTGTCCGCGATGGCGACACCGCGCACGACGTATGGAAGAAGATCACCGGCCTCTTCACCGATAACAAGATCTAGCACATCACCTTCCTCGAGAAGGAGTTCTTTGGCCTCCACCAGAACGATCTCTCCCTCGACGCCTTCTGCCTGCGCCTCAAGATCGACCCTCTCCGGCGAGCTACGCGACTTGGAGTTTCCGATCACCGATGCACTCCTCCTCTCTACACTCGCAGCTGGTCTTGGCGAGGATCTTAGCCACGCCGCCTCCAACCTCACGTTGCTCACCACGCCGACCTACGAGTAGACCGTGGCCTACCTTCGTAACGAGGATCGGCGGCTGCAACAGCTGCGGGCTCGTGCGGTTCACACCGCCTTCGCCGCTGGCTTCTCCCGTGGTGCGCCCGCGCCCTCATCGATGGTGCCCCCACCCCACGCCCCGGCTCCGCCTCCCTACTACCTGCCCCAGCCGCCGGCCTACCAGGATCCTCCTACCACAGGAGGCAACAGCGGCCGCCAGCATCGACGCGGTCGTGGCGGTAACGGAGGCCAGCGCAACGGCGCTCCTGCCAACCCGCCTCCTCCCTAGCGGTTCACGCCCATGCCTCCTTGGTCCACATGCCACAATTCCTGGACTGGAGTTTTCCACACCTACACCATGCCGGTGCCTCGGGCCCCGCACCCTAGCCTCCTAGGGCCCCGACCAGCAACCCACCAGGCGTTCTTCGCGACACCTCAGTACGGCGCTCCTCCGGTCTACATCGCCCCACACCCGGCTACACCGCGCCCTCCTTCAACGGCGCACCGCTGACGCCGTAGGTCGACCCTGCGCTGCTGCACGCCCTCCGCTCCGCCCCCAACACTGGTGCATATGGTCGCGGTGGTGATTGGTTCATGGGCACCGGCACCTCCTCCCACATGACCTCCTACCCCGCTAACCTCTCCGTTTCCTCTCCCACCACCACTTCCTCCCATATTATCATCGGTACGGTCAAGCACTTATATCACCCACACTGGTTCTACCAATTTCCCATCTAACTCTAGGCATCTTTCTCTCCATAATGTCATAGTCTCTCCCTCTCATATTTAGAACCTAGTTGCGGTTAAACGTCTTGCTCGTGATAACTCTGTGACTGTGGAATTTGATGATGTCGGTTTTTCTGTGAAGGATGGTCGTACTTGGATGCTCCTTCACCGATGTGACAGCCCCAACGACACCCTCTACCCCGTTCAGAATTCCTCCACCGCCACCAGCCACCTCGCCCTCTCCACCGGTGTCGACCTCTGGCACGCGCGCCTCGGCCATCCTAGTTCCACCGCACTTCGCCAAATAATGCAAGGATTTTCATTTTCTTGTAATAAAACAGAGTCTCACTCTTCTGAAGCATGTCGTCTAGGCAAACATGTTCGTCTTCCCTTTAGTTCATCTTTCCATGTCAATTAATTCATAGTGATGTATGGACTTCTCCAAATCCGAGTAATATTGGCTTTCTTTACTATCTGGTGATATTGGATGATTATTCGCATTTTGTGTGGACTTTTCCTCTACGTCGTAGATCCGATGTTTCCACCACCTTAACATCTTTCTTTTCCTATGTCTCCACCCAGTTCGGTAGAACCATCCACGCCCTTCAGACCGATAATGGAAAAGAGTTTGACAACCTCGCCGTTCGCACCCTCCTCGCTACTCATGGCATTGTCTTCCGTCTCACATGTCCCTACACTTCTCAGCAGAACGGTCGCGCTGAACGCATCCTCCGCATCATCAACGATTGCGTTCGCACCCTTTTGTTTCATGCCTACATGCCACCATGCTTTTGGCCGGATGCGGGATCGAGATAGGCTCACAGGCACAGCAAGCCGTTGGCTTATGCAGCTCGGAAACGGTGAAGAATTCCCCTTGTGTATATTTGTAATATCTGTTGTTACGAAGGGTGTTCTTGTAAGGCCCATACTTGGTTAATATATGGCCTCTTGCCTTGGCAAAAAAGTAGATATTTTATACACACAAAAATGAGATGGGAGTGGTTGAATACGCTGAATCAAAGGCTTGGAGCAGTTTGATGAGATGGAAAATTGTTTTAAGCAGGATATTCCGTTCCAATCTCTTGTAAGTTCATTACCGTGTAAGTTGACTCCCTTGATCTCATAATACAAAAATGTTATTCAACCAATATATGTTGGAGTAATTGGTTATAGCAACATCTTAGTATGAGAACCAACCTAAGATTGGGTGGTTAGGAGGGTGGTAGTACGTCAATCCATCAGAGTTTAAACCTCAGTTTTGACATCTGTGTGTCTCATTAAACCGGAATATTCATTTAGTAAGAGGCGACGTTCCCGTCGATAGCGAGTCACCTGTGGTGACTTCGTCGGCTCAGTCTTCTAGAGATGCTCATAGGGATAGGGTATGCGTGTGTGCGCGTTCATAGGAGTGATGTATACGCGTGTACAGTGGCGGACGCAGGAAAGAATTGGAGGGGGGCACACCTCCCAAAAAAAAAATTTGCGTCTCCCAAATTGCGAAAAACATTTGCCAAATGAATAATATATGAGAAAAGTTGATTGTCAACATTGTAATTCCATAGATATATCAAATTTACACGATTACAATACAAATAGTTGAAAACATAAAAAGAAAATTAGCATGTGGTTGAAATAGAAATCATTTCCCTCGTATCATATGGAAGAAAATAAGGATCATATGACCTTGCATTTGTTTGTTGGGATGAAGGTGGATGGGGTGTTGTATCAATTTTAATCTCACTCTCGGAATTGGAATCAAGGCACGCCAATAAAACATACTATCTTCGGTTTCTTTATCATCTACAACCAACGGTGTTGAAGAATATGCAAATTTTTTTGCTTCATGTTTCTCAAAAAGCGAACAGTTTGAATTTTCCTCTTTATTTCTAAACAATACAAACATTCAAACATTAGCAATTTAGCAATTTTATGTGTTACACACTCAGTCATGTACATAGACAGTGAGCTGTGACCAGAAAACAGAGAGAATAGGGGCTCACGCTTCACACGGTCACGCAGCTCACTATGAAATCACCTGGTCGCGGCTGGAAGAGAAGTCCTGCAGGGGAGAGAGGCGACCGGCAGAGCGGCGGCCGGCGCCCGGCGGTAAGAGCGGCGGCCGGGGTGAGCGGGCGGGCGGACAGGAAGAGACGCAGAGTGGCAGAGTCGCAGAGGGCGTCGAGGGCGGGAGGTCGGCGGCGGCGGTCGAGGACTCGGGTCTCGGGGCGGCGGCGGTCGAGAATCGCCTGACGTGAGAGCGCTGCCGCTGGGTCGTGGCCTCGACTCCTCAGTCCTGGCTAATTGGGCCTTGTTTCCATGGGGTACCTAGTTTTTTTCTAGGATTTCTGGGTGGGCCACGGCCCCCTCGGCCCCCCGCTGCGTCCGTCCATGCGCGTGTATGGACCGTCTGCGTTTGTACTGTGTTTCTAAAAAAAAGCAACATCTTAGTACATTACATTACAGGATGCATGAATAAATTGGCAGTAGCAGCAGCAACATCATCTTCATAACTAGTGGTAATAGAATGAACTCGCTCGTATAGATGCGATGAGACAATTCTCCATCGATAAATGCAAAAGGAGGAGCAGTAGCAACATCGTTTTCATAGTAACTTTTGTCATCGGCGCTCATCGTGAAGACCATTCTTGATCAGCAAATGCGATAGCAGGAGCAGTAGTACCAGCAACAGCATCGTCTTCAAATGAGACCTTTTCGATCGGCAAATGCGATACTAGGAGGAGCATTTGCAACAGCAACATCGTCTTCGTAACTAGTTGTCGTCGGCGCGCACCGCGAAGCGGCAGTGCGGGCAGAGGCGGCTCACCCGGAGCCACTTGAAGATGCAGGTCTGGTGGAATCCATGGGAGCACGGCATCTTCCTGATCTCATCACCCTCCGCGAACCTCTCCATGCACACGGCGCACTCCGCCTCTCTCGTATCCCCCACGGTCGCCTTCTCGAGACGGACGATCTCATCGTCGGACGCCGGGACTGCGCCGAAACCGCCGCCCCTGTAAGCGTCGTCGTCTTCGTACCAGTTCATGTCTCCGTCTTCGTCTCCGTCTCCGTGGCGGATTCTTCTTCTGAGAACGTCCATCAGGGACAGGGATTCATGCCAGGGCACGAGGACCGGCGAGCTCGCTGGGAGAGGGTGTGGTTGTTCGCCGGCGTCCGCGTCGTTGTTCTGGCCGGATCCGTCCGTGTCGCGTGAAGCCGCCGCCCATGTAGCACGCGTGGCCTCGCCGCCCCAGGATGCGAGCTCCGCGGCCCTGATTATGTCCTGGTAAGGGCAGTCGTCTGGAGCATGCCGGAAAATACCATTAGCCCCGGCCGCGGATGAATCGAAGAGTACATGCCCCAAGATCGCGTGGACCGGCGTGAACGCCGGGGGAAGGTGTGGCTGCTCGCTGGCAGCCGCGTCGCTGTCCTGGCCGGAGCAGTCCATGTCGCGCGCGTCTGTGAAGCCACCGGCCGGATCGAGACAGCGAGGACGAAGACGGATCGGCGGCGGACGAACGAGACGTGAACAGAACAAACAGGCGGTTCTTGCCTTCTTGGTCTGGCTCGGATCCTCTTCTGTAGGGTGGAGTCGGGAGAGATCTTGTTTCAGGTTCCGTCTCGGACTCGTTAATTCGTTCTACTTTTTTTTTTAGCGTAATTCGTTCTACTTTTTTTTTTTGAGCGTAATTCGTTCTACATTTGCTACCGTGATGTCCAGTGCCTCGAGGCCCGGCCCTACCCGGTTGCGAGTTCGCAGCTCAAAAGGCCCACACACTACGAGGCCCACACAAACCCCTGCTCCACCAGTCCACCGCTGTCGCCAGTGAAAACCATCCGGCCTAATCTCGCCGCCACGAAGACGGAGCAGCTCGACCACTTATAGTGGGGGTAACATAGGTGGTAATATCATACGTCTCAAAGTATTTTGATGACATGGCATGACAATAAAAGAAGAAAGAGAGTGAGGTGGTAACTAGCTATGTTATCATAACATCACACATTCCAAAGAAATATGAGTCTACAACATAATTAATAACACATTGCATGAAACCACATCTAAGTTACTACCCACTATGGAGATAGTAACTTAGACTTTACTAGACTAAGTTACTCTCCACTATAAGCAGCCTAAGCTCTGTGTGACTGTGTGGACCTCTCTTCTCCACCGTCCACGCGTAACTATGTCGTGCTCTACCGCGCAGTCCGTGCAATTAATCTCCATGGCGCGTCCGCCGCCTGGCGGCATCCACCGGCTAGCCCTTGCAGCTTTATTATTATTGATGTGTGTCGGATAAGTTTGTAAAATTTCTGATGAATTTGCTAGTGATTTTCTGTTACAACTAGTTTAACTCCTGCGCTATTTTGTGGTTAGGTACTCTCGTCTAACACATATGCATTTATATTGAATTTGGAGTTGCATTGGTTGCAGAAATTCTGGCACATATAGGATGTACTTGTTTACATATAAACTAGTTACATTTGATTGATCTACATCACTACATATATCTTGCTCAAATTGCATTACACTAGCATGTATGTCCTGTAAGCCATCAGCTTTCTTCAATCACTCAATGTTTCCTTCCCAAGATAGATTGATATTGTGCATTGCAATCTTGATTTGAGGTAGGCTTACAGCTGTAACTTGCAAGGATTATTCTTCCTAATACAAAGCTATATAAAGCTGATCTGAGAAGTACTAATATTTTTGTAGTCCCCAGTAGCAAAATATATTTGCACCATCTCAATTATTTCTTTCACCCCATAATAATAAGCTGGCGACTATTATCAGGGACCACTGTTCAAAAAATCGTCCGATTCAATGATTAATCGCCCGATTAATCCCTATTTAGTGGTCACCGATTAGACGATAAACTCATTTATCGCCCGATTAATTCATTTATCACCTGATTAATTGGCCGATTTGCCTATTAATCGCTAATCGTCAGTCGACCGAGTTGACCCCGATAAGCGATTTCCTCAACATTGTCAGGGACTGGATATAATGTTTGGTGACCATGTGGAACACAACTATCCGGCACACAGAAACAAGGAATGCAATTGCAAGAGCATTTTTTTAAGAACCTGACCAGACTACTTTCTGATGAAGCTACAAGTGCACTTGATACTGAGTCTGAATGTGTAGCTCAAGATGCACTAAATAATATCATGGTGAACAGAACCGCCATAGTATTGCTGCATCGCCTGAGGAGTGTCGAAAATGCTGATACAATACCGGTGCTACATCATGGACAGCTTGAACAAGGTAACCTGGATTTCTTTATCACTTTTCAGTTAAGTCTTACTGCAATGATCCACCAAGGGTCAAATTTCACATTTTTGCGTCAAAAATAAAAACAAGCTACAATGGGTGTTTGCACAACAGGATCACATGCTGAGTTGATAAAGGATTTCAAAGGAGCATACTCTCACTACGGGAAAAATAGGCGTCACCGTGCAGCCTTTCTTTGCCGTGTGTCTCACGGCAAAGATTTCTTTGCCGTGCGCACAAATAAAAACGCACGGCAAAGATCTTGGCCACGGGAAAGATAGACACGAGCGCACGGCAAAGATACGTTTACAACGACGGAAGAGGCCGCACAAAGAAATATGCACGGCAATGGTCACACGGGAAAATTCGATGCACGGCAAGCGTTAGGCATTGCCGTGCAACGTTGCGCACGGCAAAGAAGCCTTTGCCTAGTGTTTTTAACAAACGTACGGCAAAGAAGGCTTTGCCTAGTGTAAGCACAGCAATGTAAAACTGGATTTCTTCTCATCTCAAAAGGTGTGGCGTGGTATAGTTATCAACAAACGAATACTTAGCCCAGTGGCAAGGTCACATGCTTTCCCTACTCTGCGTCCTAGGTTTGATTCCCAGACCAGCTAATTTGGGTTGTTTTTTAGATAAAACATGTTTGCACACAGCAAAGAAGCGACCTTTGCCGTGTTAATCACACGAAAATCTTTGCCGTCAATGGCATTGCCGTGCGACCTTTGCCGTGTGTCCCCGCAAAGGCTTTGCCGTGCATATAGGACCCTTTGCCGTGCAAATAGTTGCACGGCAAAGACATATTTTCCCGTAGTGTCTCAACTTTTACGGCACACGACATTTTTTTTCTGTTATGCTACATACTCAGTTCTAAGTTGATCCATGTTATACTGTTGGAGTGTGTTGTAAATAGGTAACACTGTAGGGTCCAAGATGTAAAATATCTTAACATTATAGAGAAGCTGAGAAAGATCGGGAGAGGGTGAGAATCCCAGAAAAAATATCTCTCTTTTCCTCTTGCTCAAACTCCCTCTTTGAGCTGTGTACGATTAAACCCAGAAATAAATGAATCAGCGATTCCCATGAGTGATTCTTGTGTGAGTTTCTTCATGGTATCAGAGCAGGACGAATCCGGTGCGGTTCCCCTGCGATTCTGAGCGGATTTGAGGCCTTCCACGAGGAAGTGGATCGAGGATAAGCTGCTGAGGGTGCTGTGCCGCCTGCGCAGATCGGCCGTCATGGGTTCGCCATGGAGCTGCTCCAAGTCGTAGCTGCCTCTGCTTGGTGCCCGTCTCTTTTTTCTGGAGTTCCGTTCTGTATTGGTCCTGCCACCGGCGTGCATCTGTGAGACAGCGACGCTGGGATTTGACACTGGCGTGCTTGGGTGTTTGACTGAACTGAAGCAAAATTCCTCTTCAGCGTTACCTTCCACCCTGGGATACCAAAGGTACACCATGCTGCTGCTGCGCTTTGTCTTGTGACTGATTTATAAATACTTTGCCTCTCCTGCCTGTGTGCATTTGTTAAAAGCTTGTGCTAGTACATCAAATTGTCACCGATTCTGGTACTTATATGTTAATGCAAAAGACAAGTCCTCATACTAGAAGTGACTAGAAGGCAGTTCATTGGGGTATTTCTAAGCTGCGAATGATGTCCGATACAAGCAAGGACAAGTCAGCTGATCCAAGTATTGACAAAATGTATGAGGTAATTAGCAAGTTGCTTGAGCAGCAGCAACAATCCAGAGCACTTCCTGAGGTTGTCAACTATGCATTGGAAACCAATCCAGTGAAGCTATCAGGCCCCAGCAATTATATCAGTTGGAAGCGTCACGCTCAGTTGATTCTAAGCTCACACGGTTATGAATACTTGCTTGCTGATGAAGAAGGAAAAACGGAGAGTGGTGACACCTCTGCTAGACAGGTCAATGACAAAGTTTTGGTCTGGTTATTGGGAAGTATGGAGCCTATTGTGCGGCAACAGGTTGAGATAATGACAACGGTATTTGAGGTATGGTCCGCGCTAGAGAAGCAATTTTCTGGAAAATCAAATAAAATGCAGGCCACTCGCATTATGGGGGAGCTCACTCACCTGAAGCAAGGCACACAATCTATAACTGAGTATGCTGGTGAGATGAAACGTTTATACAGGGATTTGCATTATTATCATCCTTTTCAGCCTGTTGATAAGAAGGATTTAGGTATTCATCATGAATGGTTTGAGTCCCTTGTAGCCAAGCTTTTCCTTGATGGACTAAACGAGAAATTTAATCTTCGTCGCCAACTCATCTTTTCTGAAACTGTATGGCCTAGCCTTGATGATATCATCTCTAGCGTCCTTGAGGAAGAGACACGGCTGGCTCAACCTAAGGAAGATTACCTGAAATACGGGGAAGATCGTGCAGCTCTGTCTATGCGACCTCGTCATGGTGCAAGGCCCTTCAGTAAATTGGACAAGAGAAAACAATATTGTGATCATTGCAGAAGAAATGGACACACAAAGGACAATTGTTTTGAATTGCATGGCTATCCACCGTGGTGGGGTGAGAAAGGGAGGTCACGAACATGGGGAGTTCAGGGACCAAGTAAAAGACATGCTAGTCATGTTGCATCTCTACAGGAGCAACCTGTAGTAGATATTCGAGATCTTGACGAGTTTAGTTCCAAGCTTCGACTCTCAGAAGGCTCTCCTTCCTCCCAGGGTGTATCCAAAGCTGAATCTGGCCTTATTGACACTTCACTTCACCCAGGTAAAAAATGTCATCAGGCCCAGACTTCTACGAATCTCTTGACCTCTTGGATTATTGACACGGGGGCCACTAATCATATGACAGGAGCTTCCAACTTATTCACTTCCTATACACCTTGCTCGGGTAAGGACAAGGTGCGTGTTGCTGATGGATCCATGGCACCTATTGTAGGACGTGGATCCGTTAGATGCACCGAGAACTTGTCCTTATCTCCGGTGTTACATGTTCCGAAGTTCCCTATCAGTCTCTTGTCAGTCAGCTCTATTACAAAGTCTCTTAACTGTGGAAGTTGGTTTGATCCTACTCGTTGTATTTTTCAGGAGCTAGGGACAGGGAGATTGTTGGGGACTGGGACCGAGCATGAGGGGCTTTACTATCTTGATAAAGGAAGTGATGAAGTTGCCCTTGCACTTGCATCATGTTTGTCTCCAAGCCAAGAATTGTTGTTGCATCATCGCAGGCTTGGACATCTTTCTTTTGCTGCCTTATCTCGTGTTTATCCAAATTTGTTTAAGTCATGTCCTAGAGAGTTGTTGGTCTGTGATGCATGTGAACTAGCTAAACATACTAGGGGTACATATCCTAGTAGTGGTATGAGAAGCAAGAAACCATTTGAAGTAATCCATTCTGATGTCTGGGGACCCTGTGAGGTGCACTCAATTTCTGGACATCGATGGTTTGTGACTTTCATTGACTGTTTTAGCCGGTATACTTGGCTTTATCTTCTGAAGCGTAAGAGTGATGTTTTTTCTGTCTTTAAAGATTTGTGTGCCCTTATAAAAAATCAACATGAAGCAACTATTAAAGTTTTACGTTCAGATAATGGCACTGAATATGTCAATCAAGAGCTTGAACAATTTCTTACTGCAAATGGCATTGAACATCAGACCACCTGTGTTAATACCCCGGAGCAGAATGGTGTTGCAGAGCGGAAAAATAGACATTTACTTGAAGTTGCTCGCTCACTTATGTTTACAATGCATGTTCCAAAATTTCTTTGGGGAGAAGCAATTAAAACCGCAACATACCTGATCAATCGGATGCCTCTTCGTACCCTTGGGTATAAAACTCCTATAGAATGTCTATTAAAATCAAATGAATTTGTTGTTCCTCCCAAGGTCTTTGGATGTGTTTGTTTTGTGCATGATTATAGAAACTCTGTTGGAAAACTGGATCCACGTGCGCTAAAATGTGTTTTTGTGGGTTATTCTCCTTCAAAGAAAGGCTATAGATGCTGGTGCCCTTCTGAACATCGGTTTTTTGTGAGTATGGATGTCACGTTTCGTGAACATGAATCATTTTATGGGCCAACTAATGATACTGATATTATTTTATCGCCACCTGAAGTGGAACAAGAGGGGGAGAGTGAAGTGGAAGGTACTAATGTTCTTGTTCCCACTCCAGGTGGTTCTTTGATTTTTGATCGCATTCCAATTCAGGGGGAGCAGGACAAAATTCAGAATGTTGACAATGATTCTTATCAGGGAGATAAAGACGATGTGATTGGAAATTCATCACCTCCATCTCAAGGTGCCGAGTCTCCTGTACATGAGGATCCAGGTACTGGCAGTATTCCCATTAATTCTCCTATTAGCATTGAGGGACAAAGTGATAATCGACAGCATATTTTTAACCCGCAAGAAGATTTACCCATTGTTGTGAGGAGATCAACTAGGGCCCGCAACTCTCCAGAATATCTTAAAGATTACATTAGGCCTAAACATGACATAGCCAACTTCATTTCCTATAAATATTGCAGTCCCTCCTTTCAAAGCTTCATTGCTTCTCTAGATTCCGGTTCTATACCATCCCACTGGGAATTAGCCATAAAAGACCCAAAATGGAAGGAAGCTATGCTTGATGAGATGAGAGCCTTGGAAAAAAATGAAACCTGGGAGCTCGTGGATCTACCACATGGAAAGCAAACTGTAGGATGTAAGTGGATTTTCTCAATTAAATACAACCCCGAGGGTAAAATAGAGAGATATAAAGCTCGTCTTGTAGCGAAGGGTTATACACAAACTTATGGTATTGATTATGAAGAGACCTTTGCCCCTGTAGCAAAGATGAATTCAATAAGGACACTCATTTCTTGTGCTGTAAACCTTGATTGGAGTATCTATCAGATGGATGTGAAAAATGCCTTCCTCCATGGTGATCTTCAAGAGGAAGTGTATATGAACATTCCACCTGGTTTTGAACCAAAGGAAAGCACTGAGAAGGTATTACGCCTACGTCGGTCATTATACGGCCTCAAACAGTCACCGAGAGCATGGTTTGATCGATTTAGACAAGCTATGCTCAAGAGAGGCTACCACCAAAGCAATGCAGATCATACACTATTCTACAAGCATGATAATGATAAGGTGGCCATATTAATTGTATATGTTGATGATATTGTGATAACAGGGGATGATCTTAAAGAAATTGGTGATCTGAAGCAGCACTTATCACAAGAATTTGAAGTGAAGGACCTTGGGCATCTACGGTATTTTCTTGGCATTGAGGTCTCTCGTGGATCAAAAGGTATTTTTCTATCGCAAAGAAAGTATACTCTGGACCTGCTTAGAGAGACCGGTATGATTGGCTCACGTCCTATAGCGACTCCCATAGAACAAAATCATCGATTAAGCTGTAATGATGGGACTAATGTTGATCGGGAACGTTATCAGAGATTGGTCGGGAGGCTAATATATCTTTCTCACACACGGCCAGACATTGCCTTCGCTGTGAGTGTTGTTAGCCAGTTCATGCATGAACCAAAAACAACTCACATGGATGCCGTGAATAGAATCTTGAGGTATCTCAAAGGGTGCCCAGGAAAAGGCCTTTTATACACTAAGCAAGGGAACCTGCTAGTTGAATGTTACACAGATGCTGACTGGGCCGGCTCTCTTGATGACCGTCGGTCCACTTCAGGCTATTGTACGTTTGTTGGGGGAAACCTTGTGTCCTGGAGGAGTAAAAAGCAGTCTGTAGTAGCCAGATCAACAGCGGAGGCGGAATTTCGGTCTATGGCCCATGGTATATGTGAGTTATTATGGCTGCAAATTCTCCTAGTTGAGTTGAAATTGTACAAGCATGGACCATTAATGCTCTACTGTGACAATAAGGCTGCTATTGACATCGCAAATAATCCTGTGAAGCATGATAGGACTAAACACATTGAGATTGATCGCCATTTCATCAAAGAAAAACTTGATAGAGGAATAGTGTGCTTGACATATGTAACCTCAGCAAGCCAAGTAGCTGATATTTTTACAAAAGGGTTACCAGATAAAGTGTTTTCATTGTTTTGTAGCAAGATGGGTCTGTATGATGTGTTTGCCCCATCTTGAGGGGGAGTGTTGGAGTGTGTTGTAAATAGGTAACACTGTAGGGTCCAAGATGTAAAATATCTTAACATTATAGAGAAGCTGAGAAAGATCGGGAGAGGGTGAGAATCCCAGAAAAAATATCTCTCTTTTCCTCTTGCTCAAACTCCCTCTTTGAGCTGTGTACGATTAAACCCAGAAATAAATGAATCAGCGATTCCCATGAGTGATTCTTGTGTGAGTTTCTTCATATACGAATTTTGAGGGCTTATATGAACTAGCTCATGCATGCATGTTCAAGATATTTATAATTATTTTTCAGGAATAACTAGACACTTACATACGCCACAAGTCCTTTTCATTCTTTATGATATTTTGATGTCCTCCCTAGAATTGCCATTTTTTGTGTGTTTCTTGATTCTCAAGCATTTCCAAGGTATATGGTCTATTATTCATTTTCACGGCAACCGTATCATTGTTTGGTTATTTCCAGATTGGTTCATATTCATGGCAATTATATCATTCTGTAGTTATTTGCTGAAATTTTATGTAATGGTTGCCTGCGGGAAATGCACGAACTAGTGAGCACGATTCCAGTGATGCCATCAGTAACATCAGAACTGTTGCTTCATTTTGCGCACAATAGAAGATAATTGAAAGCTACTGAAGAAAATGTGAAGGTCATGTGGTGAACGGAGGTCGTAAAGGGGGCATAATTGATGTGGGATGTGGATTCTCATTCGCGTTGCTCTTCCATTTTTTGTGAGATAAGAAGTTGGGTAAGTCTTCAAGGCGATTACCAAAAAACTGGACCAAAAAACTTATTTGGGGCTTCTTCTCATTGCCAACGTTGTTTGTTGCAAAATGCAGGTCTTCTTTGCTGACACAGGTTAATTTCAACAGGTACATGAAAGAATGTGTATTACCATTCACATTCACATAGCGAAAGAGTAATATGATTTTTTTTGTGCTTGTAATGAAATTACCAGTCATTTTATTAATATATGTGTTCTTTATGTTGACGATCAGGTCGCAGATCGTAGTTTTATTTATTTTATCGGAACGTGGTTTTGTAAAATTACAAAGTGTGATTATATTAAAAAATGTCCATAAATTGTTCTTTTAATAGCATGCTAATCTGAAAAAATCACTTTGATTTAAACACTAGTTTCATTATATCTAAAATTTATTCTTGAAAAGGTTTATTTGCTATATCTGTTCTAAAATTATGGAATTGTACTCTCTCCGTCAAGGATGAATCTAGATACATTATACTGACTCAAATCATGTGGTAAGCAAGGTTTGAGTTTGAGTACTTTGTGCTCCAGTGCGCAATGTTTCGGAATGGAATTGTAGTATTTTGCATGATAGCGCAAAGTTCAAGCAAGGATTAAGCATCGGGGTCTATACAGCTGCAATAATATCTCAATTCGAAACTGGATTACGAAATCCCTTCTCCACAAGAGGAAATCAACCTGTCAAATTTAGGCATTGCTTTCACGAGAGACTAGACACAGTAGACATGTTTCTCTCCACGAGATATGAACTTGACTGGCTTAAAGAACTTGACTGAGATGTAAATTTTGGGCAGGATATTCACTTGTAAATTGCAATCTCTTATAGTCCATTGGCCTGTGAGTTGGTATATAAGCCAAACACAGCTTGCTTTCACGTTACTCTCTAAAACTTAAGTACATTTCCATCAAGTAAGCATTACCCTCCTCGTCACCATGATTAGCAGCAACAACATCATCCTCATAGTCATAGCCAACCTGTCTCGGCGGGCATCGCGTAGCGGCAGTGCGGGCAGAGGCGGCTCACCCGGAGCCAGTCGAAGATGCAGCTCTCGTGGAACCCATGGGAGCACGGCATCTTCCTGATCTTGTCATCTTCCTCGAAGCTCTCAAGACACACGCCGCACACCGTCTCCCTCGTCTCCCCCACGGCCGCCTTCTCCAGCTCCTGGATAGCCTTGTCGGACGCCGGGACTGCACCGAAGCCGCCGCCGCTGTAAGCGTCGTCCCCATACCCGTTCATCATGTCTCCGTGGCCGTTTCTTCCAGCCCTGTAGTGAAACAGGTGTAGGCTCCCATGCGAGGGCACCATGATGACGACGTCATAGATGAATCCACCTTCATACGACGAGGGCGCCGGGATATGGTGTGGCTGTTCGCCGGCGTCCGCGTCGTTGCTCACGCCGGAGCCGTCCGTGTCGCGTGAGGCCGCCAACCCTGTACGCGTTGCCTCGCCGGACGCCGGGACGTCGCCGTCTTCGTAATCGTCGCCATCATTGAGGGCATCCATGGTTGAATCGGTGAGTACATCCCCCCAGGTCAGGTCGACCGGCGGCGTGTCTGCCGGGTGAAGGTGCGGCTCTTCGCCGGCTTCCGCCTCGTCGCTTTGGCCGCCGGAGACATCCATCACGCTTGGAAGCACCGCCCATCTAGGAGTCGCCTCGCCGGACGCCGGGACGGCGTCGAAGCCCCAGTAATTGTGGCCTCCGAACCTTAGTATGCCTTCTAAGTCGTCGGCATCGTCTCGAGCATCCACATCAGCCAAAGCCGCCATGAGGCGCATGAGTGCGTCGAGGAATACATGCCCCGAGCCCGAGGGAGGGTGTGGTTGCTCGCCGGCCGCCGCGTCGTTCTCCTGGCCGGAGCCGTCCATGTCGCGCGCGCAGGTGAAGCTAGCTAGCCTCCGGATCGAGACAACGAAACGAGACGTGAACAGTACAGCTGAGGGAAACCGGCGGGGGTGGCTGCATTTGTAGAGGCAGTCAAGCGATCCGGGCGAGAACTTGTTTTGTGTTCCGTCTCGGACTCGTCCGCTCCACATTGCAATGTTTTTTAGGCTACAGTTGAATTTTACAGACTCCGAGTCCTACCATATTTCTTTTTAGGGCTTTTTGGGCTTCCTCTTATATCGACTCGAGGCCCGGCGGATAGAAGGCCCAAACACGACGCGAGGCCGCAGCCCAGAAGGCCCAAACACGACGCTGTCCACACTAAGCCCTGCCCTGCTCCGTCAGTCCATCGCCGTCGCCGTCGCCGGTGAAACCCTCCGGTCTCCGGGCCCATCGCGCCGCCACGAAGACGGAGCAGCTTTGTGGCGGTCGGCTTCTAGTGTCGATGGAGGGCTGCCTCTCTTCTCTTAGGCGCACCAAGTCCTGCTCTTAGGCGCAGTCGTGCGGTCTCCCCCTCGAGCCGGCGCTGCCGTGTCCCTCTCCAGGCGAACCGCCGCTCTCCCAGTGATAATCACGGCTTGTTGAGGTAATTACACTGCTGCGGTTTTGGATTTGCATACTGTAATGATGTGAGGCTGTAAAATTGCTAACTGATAGTGCTCAAGTGTTTGTGCATGTCCAGTTATTCAGTTGGGTAATAGCATGGCCATTGCGCTAACACGTACTGAAGAATTCAGACACACCTACCAAAAGAAAGGCAGCCTAATGCGCGTTAGTCGGGCAGCAGACCAGCTCCGAATGCTGATTAGGCGGCCGCATAGGCCCCTGCCGTGTAGATCATTAGGAAAGTACTAATGAAAAATGCATCTTCTACCTTAAAAATAGCAACGTCCTGAGGTGCTCGCCGATGTTGCTACCGATTATTTTGGGTCTGCCAGTCATGGTTCAGGTCTGCCGGCTTGCCAAACATGCGTCCAACCAAAGCACGTTGCTTAGCAACTACTTAAAATACAGACGACGACTGCAACAAAATTCCAAAGATGATAACAACATGTACTGCATCAGTTTTGCCACTAACTTGTACATACACGACGCATATTTTCCAATGATTCCAGTATATCGCAACTCCTCGTACTTGTTAGCTCAGAATCAAGAAATACTTGTCGATATGCAAGTCATCAGTGATAGAAGCCTGCTTTAACGTTCAAATAGTGGTCTTCTATGGTCTGATGAGGTTGACTGCAACACTTGTCTATTTCTGCCCAGTGGATATGAAGAAATCATAGGAACCAGCGAAAATTCCAATAATACTCCTTGGTTATGTCAATATGCCAAACTTTGCACTCACCCGGATCCTTCCAAAGTCATCCTATACGTAGTAAAAACTTCTTAGCTTGTTGATGTCAGTAAAAACACTCAATGCTATAAATGTAGCAGTGGCAAACACCATAGAAGCTGATCCAGCTAAAGACACCCAATTAAGCACTAGTTCCTACGTCCTGTATGAACACGCCAATCCTGGTTGAGGATAGAAAACCATGCACAGGGCATGTGCTCAGGATCATGGCACGGCGGATGACTTGGCCCAACTCGTCCCAGTCTTGTACGAGTGTGCAGCTAATGTAATCGAAGGATCTTTTGAGAAGACTGATCACAGCCTTAGGAAGATCAGAATGCTTGCCTCTGTAGTGGATGGTCCGCTGCAGCGTCTGTCCATGATCGTCGCTGACAGCTTAGCCCGCCGCCTCCTATGCCCCATCCAGGGGTTTGCTGCTGCTCTCATCGATCCATCTCTTTACCTCGAGCAGTGCTGCCTCCACGCTGCCTGCGACAACTTCGCCAACATCAGCCCCTTCCTGAGCACCGGTTTTGTCACTATTAACCGGGCTATCCTGGAACAAGTCCAGGATGAAAAGGTTCACATCTACTTTAATTTTTCTAGTAAGAATTTGCTTTCACTGCTAAATTATATTAACAGCTCTCTTTATTTGTCCGTCAAACCTTTATTAATTTCTGACTTAATGTGGATTTTTTTCGTAAAATGGCATGTTTAATCTATTAAGGTTGGTGCTAGAACAACGTGGGATGGTTGTCTTTTTTCGTATAGCATGACAATTTGTAACAGGTGCAATATTTTTCATCTTGGATAATCTATCTAGGTTGGAGTACTATTTATCAAAGAGTTCACTAATATGTTAATTTGATCTTGAATTGTCAATATTTGTATTTGTGCATTGGAGTGCTATTGTTAATAGGGTTGATATCTAATTAGTTCAGTCTAAAACAATTTTTGTAGTCGGAACTTTCCTTCTTATCAAGACATATAGGCATCATTTGAAAGGCAGTATTAAAAGAAAATCCCACATAGGCGCGGTGCTTATTAGCACGTCAGTTTTTTCTGAGATGGTAGTATTTGTTGAAAGATTCTTACATCGATAATTGCAGGGAGGGCAGTTGGGTGTGAAATGTTATTTACTATTGTTTCTGTGCGATCTGATAAGTTTGTAAAATTGCGGATGAATTAGCTAGTGCTTTTCTATTACAGCTAGTTTAAGTCCTGCGCTATTGTGTGGTTAGGTGCTCTAGTCCAACGCATGCATTTATTTTGAATATAGAGTTGTACTGGTTGCACAAATTCTAACACATGTAGAACGTACTTGTTTACATATAACCTCTAGTTACATTTGATCCATCTACATCACTACAATCAGATCTAAAAAAAAACTGTAAAAATTCTACACCGGTACAATCAGATTCAGCAAAATAAACTGTCAAAAGTCAAATGGTGTTTACCTCGATTAACATGAGATTGTGTTTTGATGTGTCCTCTTTTATCCAATTAAGGATATTTGTTGCGTGTCTAATATTACAACTGGGTCATATTTATGTAAATATAGCCACTACACATCGATAGCACAATATGGAATTCCTAAGTAATTTCTCAAATTATGGATGCATATATTGAAAAATAAAATATTTCATGGAGAGTAAGAGGGATCTGCATTCAGCTTGAGTCTCTTACTCTCTTATAAGCAATTTGGCTCGATCAGCAAGCTCAGGTAATGTATGCATAGGGAATTTGAGTTTCCTCCCCATGGCTTGTGTGCTGTTTATATTTCCGTTATACTCTTACGAGCACTCTGTATGTATCTTGCATGCTTGTGAACTTCTGCATTTTAATGATCGTAGTGCTGCAGGTTGTTCGCATTATTGACTTGTCCTGCTCAACCACCCACCGATGGCAGTGGCTCAAGATTCTTCATGACTTCCATGACCGCCCTGGGGGGCCACCCGAGCTACGCCTCACTGTTGTCCATGAAGACAGCGAGTTCCTGGACAATATGCAGGCTGTGCTATCTAAGCAAGCTGCTACCCTCATGCCATCGTTCCATTTTGACAAGGTGATTGGCAGACTCGAGACACTGGACTTCAGCAATCTCCGTGAGATCCTCAAGATAAACTTCGGCGAGGCGGTCGTGATCAGCTGCGCTCTAAAGATGCATCGCCTCCTCACAGTCGATGACAGCGTGAGCCTTGATGGCATTGCTCAGCTTCAACAAATGGCAAACATGGCTCAGCTTAAGCAAATGGTCAGCTCAATGTACAGCCCAGCATCCACACTGAGTTATCCACAGACACCGTCCCCTCAACGTCAGATACCAAACTTGCTGGTGAGCTTCCTCTCCGCTGTCCGCATGCTTAGACCGAAAATCTTGGTCATGATGGAGCAAGAAGCAGACCACAATGCCCCGGTGTTCCGTGACCGGTTCGCCGAGACGATTCCCTACTATGCCGCCCTCTTTGACAGCCTCCGTGCAGTAGCTGCCACCAACCAGCAGAGGGCACGCGTGGAGAAGATGCTCCTTGGGGAGGAGATCAAGAATATACTGGTGTGCGAGGGGGTGCAGCGGCACGAGCGGCATGAGAGACTAAGCCAGTGGGAAATGCACATGCAGCGATGCCAGTTTGACCATGTGCCGCTCAGCTTTGAAGCCATTAGGGAGGGGAAAGAGAGGCTGGTCAGCTATAAGCTTAAAGAATGCCGCAGCGTAGAAGACAATGGCCACATTCTGCTGTGCTGGGGTGCGACGCGTCTGTACTCCATCTCGGCATGGAGACCACAGAGATAGAGGCGCTGCGCCAAATAATGTGGCTGGCCAGCGCAGTAGGCCTCTCAGCTCATGGTGATTTCTTGAGCTGCGGAGAAGAGGCTGTTGCAGGGTATGCTTGTGTACCTTGTCTGGCAGCTCAAACTGATTCATGTGAAGCTCTTATTTAGAGCCAATTGATATGCATAGATGAAAATAGTGTGGTGTTTCCTGAAGAATTGGTGCCAAACTGAATGGAAATGGCAGAGATGTCTATCTGCTCATTAAGCATCCTTGTATCTTGTCACAGTCAGTTATTGAATTTGGTGGATATGTTTTCAGTGTCCAATTTTGTACTCCCTCCAATACATAATAAGTGTCGGGGTTTAGCTCAAATGTCCAAATTTGAGCTAAAACCCCGACACTTACTATGGATCGGAGGGAGTATTATATTCTTGATGCTGTAAGCTACATTGGAAAGTGAACAGAATTTGTCGTGAAACTTTGCAAAGAAGTATATTTACGCTTGACAAGATTGAACAATGCACAACAAGATATCATTCTTGTGATGTCATTTGTCGTCTCCCTTGCAAACAAGAATGTACTACTCCCCGTTGTTTTCTTCAGTATTAAACTTTGTGTGCAAATTTGACGGCCAGAACTAAGCATTTCATTTAAGAAAAAAAATCAATGCGGTCAAATGCTAATCCTTAGAGGTCACCTTGCAATCACCAACCGTTTGTAAATTCCGGCAAATCCGATGTGTAGAGTCTCGTCCTGACATTGGTTACGATATGGACTGAAAGAAGCTGGGTGTTGGTTTTCTAAAATTCTTGACAAATAGTAATTGTCATTCTTGTGATGGATATGTCAGCTTTAAAGACGTGTGTATTTGTTATAATCACCAGCTAAATATGATTGTGCGTTGCCATAGCTCTTTTAACTCCCTTCATCGTCGCACATGTTCCACGTGTAAACATAACACATGTAGAAAAGATAAGCCATCTATATGTGAGTTATGGATGTAAAATTGTCAACCATGCAAGACATTGTTCCTTGCGCCTCCCTAGATACAGTGCCTCTTCATCTGTGGTGATGACACCGCAAGCGCTAGGGGTGTAGACGGATTGTTTTGTCATGATTGAATCTAGACATGGAACTGTTCCAGGATTGGGTTGATCCCGTCCCATCACCCAATCCCCACCAAGTCCCACTTAGCCTTTCCCTACAGTCCCTTGTATAATTCTAGCCGTTCTGCTAATCCCATTCTGTCAGTTGTCGTCCTCTTCTTCTTCTTCGCATGTTTTTTCTCTGATTTGTCGTAGAAATGTTTCCATAGGTTAGGTGGGGATAATTCTTTTCCGGACCAAGTCAATGGAAAGGTGGGTGGAATGAGCTGACCGCAACTCTGGGCTGGATAGTTTACCTTGCCGGGATGGAAAACCATAATCAGACCTCTAGAGGATTAAACGAACCAGACCTGAAAGAGGAAGCTTGAGCCACTCTACCATCCAGCCAACGTTGCCACTGGGTCGGCAACTCTGCCGATGCATCAATGAGTGGGTGGGGGGAGGAGGGGCTGTAGTGGTCTCTCTACTGAGTTGGAGCCTAGAAGTGGTGGTACATGATATAGAGGTAATTGCACCATTAGTGCAACAACTTGTCCTTCACGAGTGCACTTTCATACAACATCTTTGAAATTTTGGCTGGGTGGTACATAATGTTGTTGGGTGGGTGCATAGCTCATACAATTCAATGTAGAGGCGACACGTGTCCTTGTTAGGCAGGAAATGTTGGCTTTCGCAGAAGCTCTTACGAAACAAGATAATAGAGATCAGGTCCTCCCCTCTCACAGCCACAGGAAAATTGCAAAAAGGTCCTCGATCTCCCACACATAAATCACGCAGCCACGGGAGTTGGTTTCCTTTCTCTGCTTCGACGTTGGCGAGGAAGGAGGTGGCAAATTCGTAGGCAGCGGCGGAGATCAAATCGACGGCCAATGATCCTCGCCGGCGACAGTGGCGCGAAGAACCTCTGCACTATGGTGCGCCTTTTTCTATGCTTCTTCTCCGCCGAGCGAGCGCCACGGCCATTAATGTCGTCCTGAAGTTCTTGGTCACCTGCCATCGATTTGATGCGCCAAATCAGTCGAAAACGTCATTGTAGTGCTTAGGGATCATTGTGGGAGAGGTTTTGATCGATATGGTTGGTGATCTTTTTTGGCGACAATTAAAGTTGATCGGCAAAGCTCCGAATTTTTCAGATGAACAAGTCGATTCAGAACCGATGAATGCTTCTATTCCATTGCTGATATTGTGTTTGCAACAATGTTGCAGTAATTGAAGGTTTTTTTGCACATTTAAGCTTGAAATTGAAGTTGCACAAGAATTTTGCAATTTTAACCAAACTTTGACACTTGCATTGTTAGTTGCAATTGTGTTTTGTACAATTGTAGGATAAATTTGCATGTAAGCATTTGCAGTATGACATGTGTATACTATAGTTTCATGGTTTCTTGGAGAAGACAACTTATGGCATGATTTTACACATTTGCAAATGATGTTGACAGGTTTATACTGGAGTTGGATCACAATGGTTTTTTATGTGGTCTAAAGGAGCATTTGCAGTATGTTAGTGGGTCTGTGGATTATTTTGATAACTGCAACACTAATACATTCTCAATTATGTGGCTTGAGAATTTTGTTAAGCAAGGAGGTAATAAGATGACAGAGAAAACAAAGGTCTATTGGTGTGTTCCTATGAGTGACATGACAGATGGCCTATGTCTAACCCAGAATGGTGTTGACATAGTTTGCAGTGATGGCTACTGCGAGAGAAGTCAAAACATTGTCAATTATGGTTGATCATAACAATTTCTTGCAGGGGCTCAGGTCAAATTTCATTATTCCAATTCCAAAAAAATACACAGGAGATGGAGCAGATGAAGAGAAAGGGAAAGAGACTGATGAAGAACCTGCCTCCTAGTTCATTTAGACAGTGAAGATGAACAAGATGGTCATGCTGCCAGTGATTTTTATGACAATGATTATGATGCTGAAGATGGCGATGATGGGCCAAATTAAAGAGACTACAAATCCTATTCCAAAGGAGCATCTGGCTACACCGTATTGGTCCTATGATGCTTGTAAGAGGGGTTTATGTAAGAGGTATTTCTTGGAAGGATGCAAGCCTCTAATATATATTGATGGTTGTCACGTTAAAACAAGATACAAAGGAAATTTGCTGATTGTTGTGGGCATTGATTCAAATGACTGCATGTATCCTATTGCAATGGGATTAGTAGAAGTTGAGTGCACTATCTCATGGGAATGGTTTTTAACAACATTAAAGGATGATTTTGGAATTACAAACACAGGGCTTTTCACAATCATGAGTGAAGGTATGTTCCAAATTTCAAAACATTACAATAGAGCTTTATTCATTCATAACAGTCTGACCCACATACTAGTACACACACCATACCCATCTTGAGTGACCAAACTAGAACATACAAACTAGAACACACAAACTAGAATACACGTGGCTACTGAACTAGGTCAAACATCACTCTTGCCCTTGCCCTTACCATTCAATGCATCTTTGACCCTCTTGGAAATGCACTTTATGCCCTTCTTCATCCAGCACAAGTTAACTTCAGTTGTCACCTTTTCCTCAAGATTTGGTGGCACATAGTAGGACAGCGGCTCTATGGGTCCTCCTTCCCTCCTCAAACCATTTCTTTGGTGGTACACAAGCCATTTTAAGCTGTGAGTCATAGATAGAAGACAATTACAGTGAGACGCATGGTTAACAGTGTTTTGCATAGGACAATGCCATGAGTTTCTTTTATTGAACTGTAATGTCAATCTATGAGCACACAAAAGGAAAAAAAGCATATTCTCCACATTGGCATAACTTTTTAGTCGATAACACTGCCATATTCTCTAGTGGCATGAGTTTTTTTTATTTTGTTTCCTATCATTTTTAAAGGGTCTCATAAATGCAGTGCATAAGGTTTTTCTTGATTCAGAACATAGGAATTGTGTGAGACACATTTTTCAGAACTTTCACAAGAAATACAAAGTCCAAACTCTGAAGAATGATTTATGGGCAGTAGCAAGGTCTACCAATATTCCAGCTTGGAAGAGAAATTTGGAGAAAATGAAAGTGGACAATGAAGAAGCACATGCATGCGTGCTGGAGCAACTAAATGGAGATGCCAATGTTGAAGATGAGGATGACCCTTCTATTATGTAGTACTTAATGCCTATTACTACTGACCTTAGAAATGATCCAATGCATCAAATGAGAAGCATGGTTTACCAAATGGGACAAGAGGTGTTAACATCTTTTCTTTAGTTTTATGAGAAAAATCCATGTTCCATTTTAATCAATATTTTGTACTCACATTGTTGACACTGGTAGAAAAACGGTCTTTAGTCGCAGTTCGCAAGTGCCAATAATCCCAGTTGCGCAACCGGGACCAATTATGCGCGACTAAAGGCCCCCCTTTAGTCGCGGTTGCTTACGAACCGCGACCAAAGGCCCGTCCACGTGGGCGGCGGGCGTCCGTCGGGCGGAGAACCTTTAGTCGCGATTGGCCTGCCCAACCGCGACTAAAGACCTCCGCAGGTTTAGGGTTTTAGCCCCCTAAATCTGGTTTTTTTATGCGTTTTATTTGTTTTATATTCTATGTTGTGTTTTATTTTAATTTCAAAGAAGTTTCAGTACACATATTCTACGCTACTACATACATGTTACACGTTGATGCATATGAATGTACAATTTCAAACAAGTTTCAAATTTCAAACAAGAAGAATTCAAGAGGAATATACAATATTCAATCTCGGATGACCAGATACAACTTCGAACAAGTTTCCATACACAATTTAAGGCATCAGAAGTTCTTCGTCCTCGTAATAGTGTTCTCCTTTAGGATGGAGGACTTCCCTCATCAAAAATCCTGCTAATTCCTCTTGAATTGGTCGAAAGCGAGCTTCTGGACTAAGCTTCTTCCGCAAGTTATTCCTTCGCACGTTACTATCCGCCGCCCTCCGCTCAGAGGTGTGTCTCCGGATGAACTCACAAACATAGTATCCACATAGATTGGTCCCCGGTGGCTGAAAATCCACATTAACTAACCTTCTAAATTCTAGCTCATGTTTGAATTCACCGGTTATTTGATCTGAGAACCGTTTCCAAACCCTACAGGGCAAAGAAAATGAACAAGGGAGTTATTAGTTACTTGATATCAGGAAATGAATGAAAGAGGCCGATATAGAGCGCAAATGATTGAAAAATAATTACTTTTGCAGCATATTTCTCATGTTGACCCAAAGCTGTGAATCCATATTCAGAGAGTCCATGATGAGAACTCTGGAGGTGTGAAATTTAATTATTAGCAGAATCCAGTGGAACCTGCGGACACGATACATACACAGTCATGCATAACTCATCGATTAGACATACCATGCATAGAGTAAACAAAAGAGAATATGCTCAAGACAGAAACAATCCCCCCAAATGGTAAGGAAATAGAATTTGACTTTTGAGTTACTGCTTTGTAAGAAAATCCCACAGGTCTTTCTCCACGTGTTTGGGGTATTTTTCTAACACATATCCATTAACGATATGTGGGTCAATGAACCCAACATCATGGATGTTCCTTTTTTTGCATTCCCCAAGCTTCATTCTGCATAATAGCGTACACAACAATATATTTAGGACAATATATATAGTGCATGCAATGAACGAGATGAGGTAGAAATAAATCACTTACGAACGTAGCAACTCAGGATAGATTTGTCGAGCTCGCAGATTGAACAGCTGGAACAATTAACTCATATGAACTTGTACAGAGTTTTTGAAGTGATGCTCATGTTTTACTTCCGCATACATATATTATTATTTTTTATGAAATCCTTGTACCAACGTAGCAGATTTCGCATTTGTGTTGGTAGACTCTCTTCCTACGCAGGCTCGACGAGAGGCCCATTCGGCACATATGTAAATGCTACCTCACTCATTGGCGCATCCTCGAGGCCTAACCGCACGAAGAGTCATACCGAACTCGGCCGCTTTTTCTATGGCACCCGTTACAGTCATTCCCTGTGCTGCCGCTGCTATGATAGTGGGGTCCATTAGTTCAAAGTCCTTATCCATATCGGCTCTGAAGGACAACGTCATAGCATTCGGACCGGCTTTCACTATGAGCGGGGGTCGATTGTTTTCTCGTTCCCCGAGCTAGGCAACTTGTTTCCCGTATTTTTTACTTTCTTCTTTCTTCTCCTCCAAGGCTTTCTTCTCCTTCTCCGCCAAGGCTTTCCTCTTCTTCTCCGCTTCTTCCAATATTTCTTCTTGCCTACGAAATTCACGTCCATAGTCGTCTGGCAGATTCCGCTCGACTTGGGACGGTGTCGTCAAAAAATCCTTAGCCCACTTCTTTTGCTTCTCACTAAATACCGGCTTGGCAGTGTCTCAACTCCCCGTCCGACTTACGGTCCTCTTTGTGCCATCGCAACAACTTGGCATGCTCTTTGTTCCTGAACAGACGTTTCAACCGTGGTATTATAGGAGCATACCACATCACCTTGGCGGGAACCCTCTTCCTGGGTTTCTCGCCCTCAACATCATCACCAGGGTCATCGTCTCTGATCTTATAACGCAATGCAGTGCATACCGGGCATTCATTCAAATTCTCGTATTCACCGTAGAGGATGCAGTCGTTAATGCATGCATGTATCTTCAGAACCTCTAAACCTAGAGGGCACACAACCTTCTTTGCTTCGTACGTGCTGGCGGGCAACTCGTTATTCTTTGGAAACATATTCTTCAACATTTTCAGCAAATTTTCAAATCCTGAGTCAGCTACACCTTCATGTGCCTTCCATTTCAGCAAATCCAGTGTGCAGCCCAGCTTTTTCAGACCATTATCGCATCCTGGGTACATCGACTTTTGTGATCCTCTAACATGCAATCCAAAT
The DNA here is from genome assembly GCA_030979885.1 of Lolium multiflorum. Classification (NCBI taxonomy): domain Eukaryota; kingdom Viridiplantae; phylum Streptophyta; class Magnoliopsida; order Poales; family Poaceae; genus Lolium; species Lolium multiflorum. Next base: position 200,512,847 of record CM061750.1, read on the forward strand.
TCTCCATCTCCTTTCCAGTTTCGCGTCTCTGTGCATCAGCAATGGTCCGACCAAGATCATCAGCGGGCTCATCACGTGCCTCTTCTTCACCTTCCCCTTCACCTTCCCCTTCACCTTCCCCACCTTCAGCATCCTCCATGAAAGTATCACCGAAATGAACAGGATAGTTGTCATCGATGATATCATCCCCTTCTTCATCTTCTTCCATTCTAACCGCTCTTTCTCCATGCTTGGTCCAACAATTATAGCTTGGCATTAAACCGTGCCGAAGCAGGTGCATGTGAACGTCTCTTGAGGAAGAGTAACCCTTCTGATTCTTACAGAACACATGGACAGATAACAAAACCCCCCTGCTTGTTCGCATTAGCCACTACGAGGAAATTTTTCAAACCTATAATGAACTCGCCGGAGAGTCGGTTACCGTACATCCATTGCCGATTCATCGCATTATTATATATAAAGTATATAATTAATCATCATGCATTTGTTAAACTAACTAGCTAGAAATAATAGAAATTAAACAATGAACTACACACATGCATATTTTATCAATGACACATGAAAGGTTCAAGTTGCTAACCGCGATCGAGGAGGAAAAATAAATGAGAAAGCTCAAGTGTGGCTCGGACACTTCATATCATGTTTGTTTCATGCTCTCGGGCATTTCATCGAACACCTTGTGTGCATAAGAGGAACCAAAAGCAAACCCACCACCCCGACGGCCTTCGGGCCAGCCAACCGACAAAGCCCCTCCCGTCCACCAGCTGTCGACCGAGCCCGCTGGGCCCAGACCTTCGGTCGCGGGTCGCCTCCCGAACCACGACTAAAGACTCCTTTAGTCGCGGTTCGAATATTTTGGGAACTAATGGGGGCGTATGGAAGCCTCTTTTTCTACTAGTGTGAACAGGCTGCAACTCATTTCCCCATACCAAGAGTGCAGCAAGCTTTACCTGAAGAAAGTGCATTTGTGGTGTCTGCAAGAGAAGAACTGCCACCTATAAGGGTCACCACTGCCCAACCAAGAGCTAGCTTAACTTCTAGAGGCAGGGCAAGTATGTTAGCACAAAGAGGAAGAGGGGGGAGGAAGAGAATCTGGAAGAGGCAGAGCTACTGACCAAGCAGCGAGTGGAAGGGGAATTGCAAGAGGCAGAGGAAAAGGTAGTAAGAGAAAACAACAACAAAATGAGGAGAGGGCAACTTCATCACAGCCACCAAAAAGAAGAGGGAGAGGAAAGAACCAACATGTTCTACATACAGATGAGGAGGAATCAACTGCAACAAATGCTACAAATACAAGCAGAGCATACAATAGAGGACCACAACTTATTATTTGCTATTTGGTGATGACAGAGCTCATTTTCCTGATTTGAATGAGGTAGTGGCAGATCACATTCCATGTAGGTCTATCTTTTGCTCCCTATATCTCTCCATAAGTTGGCGAAGTAAGAAAATCGCCTCTGTAGTTGAGCTCCCGGGCATGAAACCAAATTGATTTTTAGTGACATTCATCACTCTCCTCAAGCGATGCTCGACGATTCTCTCCCAAAGTTTCATAGTATGGCTCATAAGTTTAATCCCTCGGTAGTCAGTACAACTTTGAATATCTCAGACCAACAACCACAAGAGCACAAAATAAGTGGAACCAATATCAGGTTAAACAAAACACCTTGAAGAGATGGGGGCTCAAATGGAAATGATTGTCGCACGGGCTATCAAAACTGCCATAGAAGCAATAAGATTACTGCCTTCAATCATTGCTGGTTAAGTTAGCTAAACATAGATAACTCATTTATCTAAAGGAATAGAACATTATGTCAATCACTAACCATTTACAGTTTGGGAGGCAGCCTACTTTGTTTTACATGTGGGAGGCAAGATACTTAGTAATACCACAGAAGTAGACTAAGACATTCACAATATGTGACATTTAGTCAGCAGTTTATATTCTCACAAAAAATATTAGTTAACATGCAAAAAGATCAGAACCTAACAGATTATGTGGCAGCCACAGAATCAGATCTTATGCTTGAAACACTAAGGATCTAAAAATATCAAAATAAGAAAGAAAATACAAAGCAGAAAATTCTACTTGCCTTGAACACCGTGAAGAGTAAAAACTGAACCCGAATGCATACATCTATCATCTATCATCTGAATTCCAAAAAATGTACATGCACACCGAGACATGCCCAACAGCCAGCATAGCATCGTCGAGCACTTGCTGCCTTTCAATCAGCATTGCAGGACTAGCAATCGGCACTGGGACAAATTTTCTGCCTATTCTCAAAACGCTAAGCGAAATAGCGTGGCCCTTCTCAAAACGCTATGCAAGTTCCGTAACTTTTTTAGCGCCGCTATAACACTATAACGTTGCAGCAAATAGCGAGCTTAGCGCAGCTAATAGCGAGATTAGCACCATAGCGAGCAAATTCTGTATAGCGTAGCGTTCAACTGCTAAATACGCCCCATCATGTTCAGTACTGGACCAAATGTAAGTAACCAGTCCATTGGTTTCACAACAATAAATATCTAGTTTTGCTCTCATGTACCACACTAAAAACACCTGAATTAAATAATGCAATTTTCTGCAACCACTCTATATTTCACATGTACTTTTCAAATAACAAGTGCTATCGACATTCTACACGCAAACTGGAGAACTCAAGGTAGAAAAAAAATGAGTTGGGGCTGTGGATCCTAACATGCGAACTTATCTTTAGTTAGGAATATTTCCTCAATTTAACCATCAATCAATAAAGATATCTATCTCACACACGAGGAGGCAAATGGGGCGCGAGGGAGCGGGGTGGCGGCTATGGTTTCAGCCGCTGCCCCTCTCGGATTTTAGCTCAGGCGGTGAAGAAAAAATGGACGGTTGCAATCCACCAGGGGAGTCGATCAGACATCTATTGTTTCGAGCGCCATAAGAAGCATCCGACGCGGCACAGTAAAAAACGCTACTTGGCAAGGTCTTTTTGGTTGGCAGACGAGGTATCTTTGCGTGGCAGGGGAACATGGTTACTAGTTCTCAAAGCTCACTCAGACTAACCATAGTGGAAGTAACATACGTGGTAACCATGCATGCCACCTAGGCACAAAAGATGACGTTGCAAGTAATTAAAGAGGAGAGAGACAAATGGAGTAACATAATATGATACTACCATCACATAGCAGTTTCCAGTGCAAAATGGCTCTACAAACTAATAAATGATTATCCCTATGTTATCACACCTATGACACAACCCACCATGTAGATGGTAAGATAGACTAGCAACTTACTAGTACCTAAGTTACTCCCCACTATGACCAGCCTTAGGTCGCAAAATACCTTCTATGTTATACATGCCCCTTAATCACTTCGAAGGCTGGGGGGGACGGAATTTTGTGATCTATAAAAGGTTAAGGATGTCAAAGAGACTAACATAAATGAACATATAGAATGTGAAAGAGAGAACACTTTATTTAATTGCACTTCCGCAATGTTCTCTATTTGTAGTCTTGTATCAAATTCATGGCCAGAAGGTTTGAATACCTTAGCCTTTAAGGTCTCCCAGACCTGCTTTGCAAATGCTGGTTCAAAGCTGAGCATCGTAGAAATGATTTGCAGTGCCTGGGAAAAAATAGACACTTCTTTAGAAGCCATCTTATGATGCCTTTTTGCGATGTCTAAGGTATATGTAGGTCAGTAGGTGAAAGTGGCGAATGGCGATATATGTAGGTCTCTGATGCTCGAACAATTGTTACGTAGCAATGGATAGCAAATACTCGAATCCTTGTATGTCTAACACCTGAATAAATGTCTCGAACCATTTATACCCGATGTCAAGAAATGTTCGATATCTCCTTTTGTCCCATATTGTCATAAATGTTCAAACTCTATCCTCGGAGTGGAGCTTCAAATACTACATATGTGATTAAATTTTGATAGCTATCCGCTGATATATGAACTATCTATTGTATGAAAACAGGAATAAACGTTTAAAACCTTCATTTATCTTACATCAGAGTAAATGTTTGATTTATTCAGATTCACAATATCACAATAAATCTTTAATATCTCCGCATGTCCAATATCAGATCAAATGCTTAAATGTATCCTCAACTAAATAGTTAGTTTTAAGTATGATGGGTATAGAGAATTTTTAATAGCTATCCCTTGAAATAGATGCACTATATCCATATCTTGAATACCTATACCCATTGACTTCATAAGCTTTTTTTTTCTCAACAACTAACACCTCAGGCACATAACCACCCACGATTTTCACGACAATATTATGGGATTCAAGTCATACAGATTTTCTCACTCCCTAAATCAATTGAGAGGCTGCTTCACAGCTCTAGTTATTCATCTTCATGATTTTCTTCAGAATTTTTTTTGTAGACATTTAGTGGCATAAACTAAAGAGTTCCTACATCCACAATGTATATACTGAAATAAATGTGAATGAACTGAGGCAAGTCCTAATTTACTACTATGACATAACTGACATAGTAGGTTGCATCGCAAAAGTAAAACATTTTCCCACACAAAAAAAACTACCTAAATTGGTCATGCAAGTCAACCTAAGCCGCACATAGTACTTAATTTGAATCGGGAACTCATCAAAATAAAGCATAGTTATCACTACTCACTGTTATATAAGGAAATAATTCATGTCACCAGCTTGTCAGCATCTACCATCATCAACCAAAGTTGGTGCAGAACATCATATATGTGTTCAAATTGTGCATCTGGACTAAAACCAGCCCTGAAACATTGGACTTGACCACCAACATCAATCCAGCTGTTTCCTGTGACTTTACGAGTTCCCCTTGAAATCACAGCGTCCCTCAGCTCACGCGCATCATCCCATTCTTCGTTTGCAATGTACATATTTGAGAGTAGAAAAATGGACGATTCGTCATCTGAACTATTCACCGGAAACCTCTTGGCGATGCGCTTAGCCATGTCAAGGTTGCCATATTTTCTACAGCCATTAAGCAACGTGCCTAGGATAACAACATCATGCTTGAAAGGTAAGTTTGAGATGATCTCTTCCGCTTCATCTAACCATCCAGCTCGTGCAAAGAGATCGACAAGGCAAGTGTAGTGCTCTGAAACTGGTTCGATGCGGAATTCCTTAACCATTTGAGTAAAGTAGGTGCAACCTTTTTGGACAGCACCAGCATGGCTGCATGCACTGAGGACGCCCACAAAGGTTACTGAGTTTGGGGAGACAGATCCTTGATGACATCCTCGCAGCATTTCATCATATAGGTCCAGAGATCTCGCCGACTGACCATTCTGAGCTAATCCACATATCATCGCATTCCAAGACACAATGTCCCTCTGCGGCATGATGCCAAACATTCTTATCGCATCATCCATCTCGGCGCACTTTGAGTACATATCGAGCAAAGAGCTTGCAACTACGGGAACAAGCTCCAGCCCATGCTTGACTGCGAGAGCATGGCACTGCCTTCCACTGCCGAGGTCATTCACGGAGGCACATGAGCTCACGACGCTGCCAAAGGTGAAGGAATTGGGCGCCATCGCGGCTTTCAGCATCTGACGGAATATCTCGAAGGCATCACCCTGGCATCCGCTGGCTGCAAGCCCTGAAATCACAGCGGTCCACGACACGACATCCTTTTGAATCATTGCATCGAACAGATTTTTGGCCAAGTCAACGTGACCGCATCTCCCGTACACATTCAGCAACGAGTTGCATAGGAAGAGATCCTTGAGATGGCCAGATTTCAGAATAAGGGAGTGCACCTGCATCGCCTCTAGACCGGCAAACTGCTCAGCGAAACCATTCAGGAGGGTGGCGAAGGTGAAGTGATCGGGCCGGACCCCGCTGCGGATCATCCTGAGAAACTCCTGCATACATGACCCTGCAGCTTCACCGGACGACTTGGTACCGCAGTCCAGCAGAACGTTCCACGACATCAAATCTCTGAGCGGCATACAATCGAACACCTTCCGCGCGTCGTCCATGGCGTGGAGTTCTGCATATAGCCTGACGAAACCAGTGCCGACGCAGGCGTCCGCGAAGACTCCGGCCTTGAGGGCCCTCGCGTGGACCTGCCGCGCGGTTCCCAGGTCTCCGCCGCCGCCGCAGCACGGGGAGACGATGGAGTAGGTGAAGGCGTCCGGCGCCACGGGGCCGCGCGTCATCTGCAGGAACCTTCGCATGGCCTCGCGCGTCCGGCCGGCGCGGGCGAGGCCGGAGATTGCGGTGTTCCAGGACCAGGCGTCCCTGTCGGGCATCGCGTCGAGCAGGTCCAGGGCGGCGCCGAGGAGGCCGGGGGAGGAGGCGTAGGCGGAGAGGAGGGTGTTGTACGAGACGAGGTTCGGGGACGGCATGTGTTCCAGGAGGGACCGGGCGTCGGCGAGGGCGCCGCCGCGGGTGTAGGCGGCGAGGAGGAGGTTGCAGCGGTAGGCGTGGCCATGGTGGCCGGACTTGAGGAGCGCGGCGTGGAGCTTGCGCGCGTCGAGGAGTTGAAGTGGAGGCGGCATTCATCCCAACTAGGTGTGCTGTGGGCTAGCCCAGGATGGACATAGAAGTGGAGATGGCTAAATTTTAACTCTGGGACGAGAAATTATGTTTGTACCTATAGAGAGATTTCTGGGCTGGACTGGGGCCGCAGTATAAAACTACTCCACGGAGGTTGTAAAATACTCCCTCCGCCCATATAAAATTTTGTCAAAGTCAAACTTCCTAAACTTTTATCATCTCTATCGATAAAAAGATAAACATATACAATAAAAAAATATTTTTATAATTGTCATAAAATATATTTTCATATTACATGCATTTATTATAGTAGATCTTTATATTATTATCTATATTCTTGGTCAAAGTTTTCACAGTTTAACTTGCACGAAAAATTATGCACAACATAACATGGATAGGAGGGAGTAAAAGAGAGATACTCACTAAAATAGTCTAAAAGCAACTTCAACATATTGATCTATTTTATAAATATAAAATATTTCTATTTTGTATCTATGGCTGGTACAACATGGCAAAGCGTTTCGGCCATGCCACTAGGACTCGCAATTTAATTAAGTCATGCTGGCATACAACATAGTACCAAAAAGATTGCATCGGCGATCACACTTAGAATGGCCTCATGCATAGTTCATGCAAAGCATACAATATTACGAGAAAAGATCGAGTGATCACCCATCTTGATCGTGGATCATATTTTGCTTCTTCCTTAATCAAGTCATTTTTATTGAGTCCATGATGCTCAAATCGGACATCATGATCGAGTTCTCCTCGACGAGTAGCGAGCTTCACTTTCTTTTGCTTCAGTTCTACTCCTTTGGCTCTTAACCGAGTATTGCTCTCATTAATGTTGAGCTTCTTTTATTGTACTTGGAACTTCTTTATTCGTTCCTCTTTCTCCCGGTGTTTTCACTATTCTCTATTCTCACTTGGCATCTCATTTGTGACTATTGACATAGGCATTCCCAATGGGCCTGCCAAAGATGGTACCCGGGATTTATTGAAGGCCCAATACTCGAAGAATAAGAAGACTTGGAAGCTCATTTAGTGTTAAGGAAAGATAGTTTGTATTAGGAAAGATAGAGATTTGTAATCTTATAGGTTGAATACAAAATCCTCCCGAACTCTGTAACTTGTGTATCACGAAACTCTCGGCTCCGCCTCTTATATAAGGGGGAGTCGAGGGACAAAGGATCGAATCTACTGTCAACATAACCCTAGTTTTCGTAATCGTCGAGTACTTTTTTTTGAACCTTCGAGATCTACTTGCCCTCTACTTCTAGCAAAACCCTAGTCTACAATCTGTAGGCATTGACAAGTTAATCCTTTGTCAATTGGCGCCGTCTGTGGGAATTAGAGGTTGCAAGGAGCTGATCTCGATGGCACGTTCAAGATCTTCGACTTCGTCGACAGCAAGCAACGCGATGGATCGAGGTAACAAGGAAAAACTGATCTATTCAATTTTATTCCTCACCCGCCCTCCCGTATGGATGCATGTGCCTATCTGGAGGAGCCCATCATCATGACGTTCGGAGAATTCCGATTTGGCGTCAACAAGGAAGGATCCTACCGTCTCGAAGTTCCAATCTCGTCGGAATTTTCAGCGGTCGATTCTAACTTTTCGTCGAGTGACGAGGAGTTTTCGTCGCCACGCTTCGTCGACAACAAGGCAAGCGGAAAACTCGCCAAGATCTTCAGCAACACATCCTTCGAGTCGGCGGACTCCTTTATAAGCAGCGACTCCGAAAGCGTCGACTTCAACTTCATCGACAAATCTGTCGCCATCGGAAAGGTCTTCACCACTCTATATGATGGTGTCACCAACCTTGACAAAAATCAATACACAAAATACCACCAAATCTGTGCAATAGAAGAAGCAGGTACATCAGAACCACAAACGTCAGAGGCTTTCGACGATTTGGGAAATCCATACGTCGATCCCGCTGATCTCAGACAGGCCTAGGCACTAAATATGCCGGATCTTCAACTCGCGCAAAAGTCCAACTCCCGCAAGCTGCGTGGGATAGGGCTGCGAGAGCCATGGATGGATCAGAACCAATGAATACTACTGCTACCGTACAAGAGTTACAAGCATATCAATATAGACTTGCTCGGGTAAGCGAGTGTTGGAAAGACGACATCGCCCGAATAGGAGGAAAAGCGCTTGCATCAGCGACGCCGAGCAGAGTTAAGTCGCCTTTCAGAACTTCGGGAGATAGTCACAGAGAAGCTCGGAGAAGAGCGATGTCTCGGCTCCAAAACATACCCGAAGCAGAAAGAGGAAGCATAATCCAAAATCTTGACATGTCCTTTATGTCGATTGATGAAAGAGGAAATATCATCCCAAAAACTCCAGAAGCAGGTTACATGGCAACACAAGCTTACATCCTTGCGTCTAGACCACCTCCTGGGGACCCGAGAGAACCATTGTTCAATATGGCGATGGCTGGCGTAGGAGTAATGGGAACAGCGTTTGCAACAACGCCTCCCGAAGAAAATCCTAGGCGAAATAGTCCACGACCCAACACAGCAGTTCAAGACCCCCAAGAACAAGTGGAGCAAGAGACACAGCGGTCCAAGTAAGGGTAGACAGAGCGCGACAAGAAAGAAGGGAGCGTCAGCACTCACCAGCTTGCCGACGAAGATATGTGTGGGCTCCCGTTTTACAAGAAGAGTTCGAAAGACTCGAGTCCCAAAAGGGTTCAAACTACCCGAAAATTTCAAGAAATTCGACGGTCTGCAAGATCCCGAGGATTGGCTCGTGGATTATCTCGAGATGGTGAAGCTGGTAGGAGGAACCAACAGCTATGCAAAGTATCCAAGTTCATTTGAGCGGTGTCGCGAGATCTTGGATAAAGAAACTCCCCCAAGTTCCATCGACAGCTGGGATAATTTTGAGGACGTCTTCGTGAAAAACTTCCGATCCACCTGCAAAAAACTGCGTCATTGGAAGAGTTGAGAGCGTGTCGACAGAAACACGACGAGTCGATGAGGAAATACATACATCGGTGGAACATCATAAAGAACTCGGCAGAAGATATATCTGACGAGAGGGCAATAGATGCGTTCGTGGCAGGAATTCGGCGAGGAGATTTTGTCGAAGACTTAGGGAGAACTAACCCTAAGACCATATCAGCACTCATGGAGATAGCCAATAAATGGGCAGATGGAGAAGACGCAATATACAACAAGCGACACAGGTCGCCAGAGGAGGATCGTGGTCGAAATTATCAAAATAGAAGGCGATTTTCTCGCCAGTTCTACAACAACGATGCTCCCGGCCATATATCGGCTGGTTTCGAGGAAATCTGGAGGAAACAGTCGAGACGACTACCAAAGGAGTAACGAGCATCAAGGCGACAATAGAGGTGATTCTCGCGGCAACAGACAAAACAATGGACCAAGGTTTCAAAGACCTTATGTGTCCCCCGAAGAGATGATGAACGGCCCGTGCTAGATGCATTTTTATCTTGACTACAATGGAAAGAGGCAGTCAGGGCATCTCCAGAAAGATTGCCGAAACTTTCAGGCAATGTTGCGAGCCGCAGGAATCGCAAATGCCCAACCACGAACAGAAACCCCCAGGGGCCAAGGAGTGAAATCCACCTTCCACCTCCTCCCGCAATTACGGACGAAAATCGGCACCAGCTCAAAATCGCGGCAGCACCACATCCACCCCCATACGTAGACCCCAACTCTAACGGTGCGGTCTCGATGATTCAGAAAGCTCGGCCATCAAATAGGGCACAGAAGGTAATCTCGCGACAGTGTTCATGGCAGAGAAGATGCCTCCACCAATCGAGTACTTAAACTGGTCGGGGCAAGACATCGGCTTCACAATCGCAGACCATCAGCAAGTTCCTCGACCTGGACAATCAGCACTCATCTTACCTGCAGTAATCGCTGGTTTTGACGTGTCGAGAGTTTTATTAGATGGCGGCAGCACCTTAAACCTCATGTATGCAGATACATTGAGGAAGATGAACATATCCCTAGCGAACTTGAAACCAACTGACACACGTTTCCATGGGATTACACCAGAGAAGCCAAGTTACCCATTGGGCAAAATCAACCTCGACGTCCAGTTTGGAACCCGAGAAAACTACAGGATAGAGAATTTGGAGTTCGAAGTTGTGGATTTCCCGTCGCAATATCACGCTTTGTTGGGACGACCAGCGTATGCTAGGTTCATGGCAGTGCCGCATTATACATATCTGTTGTGGAGGTTGCCTGGGCCCAAGGGACCTATCAAAATCAAAGGAAGTTTCGCGTTATCTGATAAATGCGACAAGGATTTTCATCGACTGTCGAAACTTTCGGGATGCAAGCAGAATATGCGGCGCCAAGGTTCATGATTATGATGTGCTGCGAAGTAGGGAGATCTTCTAAGGAGCCAACTTTCAACACAACCAAGGATTCAAAAGAGGTACAGATCCACCCGACAGATCCAAAGAAAACGACGTCCATTGCCGCAAACATGGATGTCGCATAGGAGAGCGCGCTCGTCGAGTTCCTCCGTGAGCACTGGAAAATCTTCGCATGGTGTCCAGCTGACATGCCAGGAGTACCCAGGAACTTGCCGAGCACCACCTCAATTTGGATCCTCTCGCAAGACCAGTAAAGCAACCTTTGCGGCGTTTTTGGAGCCAAGCCGCAAAGCCATGTTATCTGAAATAGATCGACTCAAAGATGCTGGTTTCATCAGGAAATATCTACCGAAGCCACGTGGTAGCTAACCCAGTGATGGTGCCGAAAAAACACACAATAGTCCTTCGCATGTGCGTCGACTTCACGTGTCTCAACAAACATTGTCCCAAGGATCACTTTCCCCTCCCGAGGATCGATCAAATCATCGACTCCACGGCAGGATGCGAACGTCTTTCCTTCCTGGACGCATATTCTGGCTATAACCAGATAAGATTAAAAGAAGAAGATGAAGCTAAGACGGCGTTCATCACACCTTATGGCGTGTTTTGCTACAAAACAATGCCCTTTGGTTTGAAAAACGCGGGAGCAACATATCAGCGGAAGATGTGTAGGATAACGTAGCATAGAAAACAAAAAATTTCCTACGGCGAACACGCAATCCAAGCCAAGATGCAATCTAGAAGACGGTAGCAACGAGGGGATTGTCGAGACTAACCCTTGAAGAGATTCCAAAGCCTACAAGAGGAGGCTCTTGTTGCTGCGGTAGACGTTCACTTGCCGCTTGCAAAAGCGCGTAGAAGATCTTGATCACGATCGTTCCGGCGCCACGAACGGGCAGCACCTCCGTACTCGGTCACACGTTCGGTTGTTGATGAAGACAACGTCCACCTCCCGTTCCAGCGGGCAGCGGAAGTAGTAGCTCCTCTTGAATCCGACAGCACGACGGCGTGGTGTCGGTGGCGGTGGAGAAATCCGCGGAGCTTCGCTAAGCGTGCGGGATATGGTGGAGGAGCGGGGCGCTAGGGTTTGGGGAGAGGGGGTGGCCGGCCACTATGGGGGGCGGCCAAGCTTGAGGCTTTTCAAGTGGCCGGCCCCCTCCCCTTGGCCCTCTATATATAGGTGGAAGCCCCAAGTGTTGGACTACAAGTCTTCGAATAAGACCCGAACCCAAAACCTTCCATATGGTGGGAAACCTTCCCTCCCACTAGAGGTGGGAATTCCACCTTCCATAGGGGGGGGCCGGCCCCCTGGGGGAGTCCACTTGGGGCTCCTCCCCCACTAGGGTTGGCCGGCCATGGAGGTGGAGTCCCGGACTCCACCTTCCTTGGTGGTTTCTTCCGGACTTTTCTAGAACCTTCTAGAACCTTCCATAGAACCTTCCGCATCATTTTATTCACATAAAATGACATCCTATATATGAATCTTATTCTCCGGACCATTCCGGAACTCCTCGTGATGTCCGGGATCACATCCGGGACTCCGAACAAATATTCGAACTCCATTCCATATTCAAGTTCTACCATTTCAACATCCAACTTTAAGTGTGTCACCCTACGGTTCGTGAACTATGCGGACATGGTTGAGTACTCACTCCGACCAATAACCAATAGCGGGATCTGGAGATCCATAATGGCTCCCACATATTCAACGATGACTTTAGTGATCGAATGAACCATTCACATACGATACCAATTCCCTTTGTCACGCGATATTTTACTTGTCCGATGTTTGATCATCGGTATCACACTATACCTTGTTCAACCTCGTCTCCTGACAAGTACTCTTTACTCATACCGTGGTATGTGGTCTCTTATGAACTTATTCATATGCTTGCAAGACATTAGACGACATTCCACCGAGAGGGCCCAGAGTATATCTATCCGTCATCGGGATGGACAAATCCCACTATTGATCCATATGCCTCAACTCATACTTTCGGATACTTAATCCCACCTTTATAACCACCCATTTACGCAGTGGCGTTTGATGTAATCAAAGTACCTTTCCGGTATAAGTGATTTACATGATCTCATGGTCATAAGGACTAGGTAACTATGTATTGAAAGCTTATAGCAAATAACTTAATGACGTGATCTTATGCTACGCTTAATTGGGTGTGTCCATTACATCATTCATACAATGATATAACCTTGTTATTAATAACATCCAATGTTCATGATTATGAAACTAATCATCTATTAATCAACAAGCTAGTTAAGAGGCTTACTAGGGACTCTTTGTTTGTTTACATATCACACATGTATCAATGTTTCAGTTAATACAATTATAGCATGGTATATAAACTTTTATCATAAACATAAAGATATATAATAACCACTTTTATTATTGCCTCTTGGGCATATCTCCAACAGTCTCCCACTTGCACTAGAGTCAATAATCTAGATTACATTGTAAGGTACCTAACACCCATGGCATTCTGGTGTTGGTCATGCTTTGCCCTAGGGAGAGCTTTAGTCAACGGATCTGCTACATTCAGATCAGTGTGTACTTTGCAAATCTTTACTTCTCCATCTTCGATGTACTCGCGAATCGAGTGGTAACGCAGCTTGATATGCTTCAGCCTCTTGTGTGACCTTGGTTCTTGTGCATTGGCAATGGCACCCATGTTGTCACAGTAGATGACTAGTGGGTCCAATGCACTAGGAACCACACCGAGCTCTATAATGAACATCTTCATCCATACCGCTTCTGATGAAGCCTCTGAAGCCGCTATGTACTCCGATTCGTTGAGGATTTCGCCACCGTGCACTGCTTCGAGCTTGCCCACTTACGCAGCACCATTCAATATAAACACGTACCCAGATTGTGACTTAGAGTCATCAGGATCGGTGTTCCAACTTGCATCGGTGTAACTTGTTACAACGAGCTCTTGGTCACCTCCATAACAAAGAAACATATCCTTAGTTCTTTTCAAGTACTTCAGGATATTCTTGACCGCTGTCCAGTGTTCTATCCCTCACTTTGATATCTGCTAGTCAAACTAACAGCATGTGCTATATCCGGTCTTGTACATAGCATGGCATACATGATAGAGCCTACTGCCGAGGCATAGGGGATCCGACTCATCCTTTCTCTTTCTTCTGCCGTAGCCGGTCCTTGAGTCTTACTCAAGACCTTGCCTGGTAACATAGGTAAGAATCCTTTCTTACTTTCGTCCATTCTAAACTTCTTCAGAATCTTGTCCAGGTATGTACTCTGTGATAGCCCTATTAGACGTCTTGATCTATCTCTATAAATCTTGATGCCTAATATGTATGATGCTTCACCAAGGTCTTTCATTGAAAAACTATTATTCAAATAACCCTTTACACTGCTTAATAGTTCTATATCATTCCCAATCAATAATATGTCATCTACATATAATATCAGGAATGCTACAGAGCTCCCACTCACTTTCTTGTAAATACAGGCCTCTCCATGACACTGTATAAACCCGAAGTCTTTGATCACCTTATCAAAGCGTCGGTTCCAACTTCTTGATGCTTGCTTCAGTCCATAGATTGAACGCTGAAGTTTGCATACTTTGTCAGCATTTTTAGGATCGACAAAACCTTTGGGTTGTACCATATACAACTCTTCCTCAATGTCTCCATTAAGGAACGCCGTTTTGACATCCATCTGCCAAATCTCATAATCGAAAAATGCAGCTATTGCTAACAAAATCCTCACAGATTTTAGCTTCGCTACAGGTGAGAAAGTCTCATCGTAGTCAACACCTTGAATTTGTCGGAAACCCTTTGCGACAAGTCGAGCTTTATAGACAGTAATATTACCATCAGCATCTGTTTTTCTTTTGAAGATCCATTTATTCTCGACAGCCTTGCGGCTATCAGGTAATTCTACCAAAGTCCATACTTTGTTATCATACATGGATCCCATTTCGGATTTCATGGCTTCTTGCCATTTGTTGGAATCTGGGCTCATCATTGCTTCTTCATACGTCGCAGGGTCTTCATCATTGTTATCCACAATCATGACATTTAGACAAGGATCATACCAATCTGGAGTGGCACGATCCCTTGTCGATCTGCGAGGTTCAGTAGCTGTCTCATTTGAAGTTTCATGATCATTATCATTAGCTTCCTCTGTTGCCGGTGTAGGTGGTACAGGAACATTTTCCGGTACTGCGCTACTCTGATCAACGAGTAGAGATTCTTCAATCTCATCGAGTTCTACTTTTCTTCCAGTCACTTCTTTAGTGAGAAATTCTTTCTCAAGAAAGGTTCCGTTCTTAGCAACAAAGATCTTGCCTTCGGATCTGTGATAGAAAGTGTACCCTATAGTTTCCTTAGGGTATCCTATGAAGACGCATTTCTCCGCTTTGGGTTCTAGCTTGTCCGGTTGTAACTTTTTTACATAGGCTTCGCAACCCCAAACTTTTAGGAACGACAGCTTAGGTTTCTTATTAAACCATAATTCATACGGCGTCGTTTCAACGGATTTTGATGGTGCTCTATTTAAAGTGAATGCGGCTGTCTCTAATGCATAACTCCAAAATGATAACGGCAAATCAGTAAGAGACATCATAGAACGAACCATATCTAAGAGAGTTCGATTACGACGTTCGGACACACCGTTTCGTTGTGGTGTTCCCGGCGGTGTCAATTGTGAAAGTATTCCGCATTTCTTTAAATGCATGCCAAACTCATAACTCAGATATTCACCTCCGCGATCAGATCGTAGAAATTTAATCTTCTTGTTACGTTGATTTTCTACTTCACTTTGGAATTCCTTAAACTTCTCGAAAGTTTCGGATTTATGTTTCATTAAATAGATATACCCATATCTACTCAAATCATCTGTGAAGGTTAGAACATAACGATAACCACCGCGCGATGCTACACTCATTGGTCCACATACATCTGTGTGTATGATTTCCAATAAGTCAGTAGCTCGCTCCATCATACCCGAGAATGGAGTCTTAGTCATTTTTCCCATCAGACATGCTTCGCATCTATCAAGTGACTCAAAGTCAAGTGATTCAAGTAATCCATCGGTATGGAGTTTCTTCATGCGTTTCACTCCAATATGACCAAGACGACAGTGCCACATATAAGTAGAATTATCATTCAATTTAATTCGCTTAGCATCAATGTTATGTATATGCGTATTACTACTATCGAGATCTAACAGAAATAAGCCATTCTTTTGTGGTGCTCGACCATAAAAGATATTATTCATAAAAATAGAACAACCATTATTCTCAGACTTGAATGAATAACCGTCTTGCATTAAACAAGATCCAGATATAATGTTCATGCTCAACGCGGGTACATAATAACAATTATTTAGGCTTAAAACTAATCCCGAAGGTAGATGTAGAGGAAGTGTCCCGACTGCGATCACATTGACCTTGGATCCGTTTCCAACGCGCATCGTCACTTCATCTTTCAGCAGTTGTCGTTTATTCTTTAGTTCCTGTTTCGAGTTACAAATATGAGCAACCGAACCAGTATCAAATACCCAGGTACTAGAACGAGAACTAGTGAGATAAACATCTATAACATGTATATCAGATATACCTTCTTTCTTCTTCTTGATAAGGCCGCTCTTCAGATCCGCCAAATACTTGGAGCAATTACGCTTCCAGTGTCCCTTCTCCTTGCAGTAATAACACTCAGCATCAGGCTTAGGGCCAGACTTAGGTTTCACAGGAGGCGTGGCAGCTTTCTTGCCACTCTTCTTGTTCTTGCCTTTAGACTTGCCCTGTTTCTTGAAGCTGGTGGTCTTGTTGACCATCAACACTTGGTGCTCTTTCTTGATCTCAATCTCAGCAGCTTTTAGCATGCCAAAGAGTTCAGGAAACTCCTTGTTCATGTTCTGCATATTGTAGTTCATCACAAAGTTCTTGTAACTTGGTGGCAGTGATTGAAGGACACGATTAATCCCCAGTCTGTTAGGAATCACTATTCCCAAGTCACTGAGTTTCTTCGCATGCCCGGTCATAACGAGCATGTGCTCACTAATGGAGCTGCCTTCTTCCATCATACAGCTGAAAAAGTGTTTCGATGCTTCATAGCATTCCACGGCCGCATGAGTCTCAAAAATAGTCTTCAACTCTTTTATCAACTCATGAGGATCGTGGTGCTCAAAACGTTTTTGAAGATCGGATTCCAGACTGCATAAGATGGCACACTGAACTTGAGAGTACCGAGTTTTCCGAGTCACGTAAACATTCTTTACTTCATCGGTTTCAGTTTCTGCAGGAGGGTCACCTAGCGGTGCATCAAGCACATATTGCAGATTTCCGCCATTGAGGAAGATCCTCACATGACGGAACCAGTCGGTGAAGTTGCTACCGTTGCTCTTAAGCTTTTCTTTCTCTAGGAACTGGTTAAAATTGATTGAGGACGCCATATCTACAACATATTTGCAATAGTTTAGACTAAGTTTATGACAAATTGAGTTCAAATTTTAATTCTACATAATTAAAAATCTAGGTGAACTCCCACTCAAAACAATATCCCTCGCATTGTCTTAGTGATCACACGAACCAAATCCATCACACCTATGCCCGATCATCACGAGACAAGATGTAATTTCAATGGCGAACACTCAAAGTGTTCATCATATCAATCATATGATTCATGCTCTACCTTTCGGTATCACGTGTTCCGAGACCATGTCTTTACATGCTAGGCTCGTCAAGGCCACCTTAGTATCCGCATGTGCAAAACTGTCTTGCACCCGTTATATGTACTTATCGAATCTATCACACCCGATCATCACGAGATGCTTCGAAACGATAAGACTTGATAACGGTGCTACTAAGGATGAACACTTTATTATCTTGAGATTTTAGTGAGAGGGATCATCTTATAATGCTACCGTCGCGATCTAAGCAAAATAAGATGCATAAAAGGATTAACATCACATGCAGTTCATATGTGATATGATATGGCCCTTTTGTCTTTGCGCCTTTGATCTTCATCTCCAAAGCACGGACATGATCTCCATCATCAACGGGCATGATCTCCATCATCGTCGGCGAAGCACCAAGGTCAATGGCGCCGTCTTCATGATCGTCCTCCATGTAGCAACTATTACAACTACTTTGAAATACTACTCAACATGAAATTTAAAGACAACCATAAGGCTCCTGCCGGTTGCCACAATACAATAATGATCATCTCATACATATTCATCATCACATTATGGCCATATCACATCACCAAACCCTGCAAAAACAAGTTAGACGTTCTCTAATTTGGTTTGCATATTTTACGTGGTTTAGGGTTTTCGAGCAAGATCCAATCTACCTACGAACATGAACCACAACGGTGATACTAGTGTTGTCAATAGAAGAGTAAATTGAATCTTCACTATAGTAGGAGAGACAGACACCCGCAAAGCCACTTATGCAATACAAGTTGCATGTCAAGCGTGGAGCAAATCTCATGAACGCGTCATGTAAAGTTAGCCCGAGCCGCTTCATCCCACTATGCCACAAAGATGCAAAGTACTCAACTAAAGATAACAAGAGCATCAACGCCCACAAACCATTGTGTTCTACTCGTGCAACCATCTATGCATAGACACGGCTCTGATACCACTGTAGGATAACGTAGCATAGAAAACAAAAATTTTCCTACGGCGAACACGCAATCCAAGCCAAGATGCAATCTAGAAGACGGTAGCAACGAGGGGATTGTCGAGACTAACCCTTGAAGAGATTCCAAAGCCTACAAGAGGAGGCTCTTGTTGCTGCGGTAGACGTTCACTTGCCGCTTGCAAAAGCGCGTAGAAGATCTTGATCACGATCGGTTCCGGCGCCACGAACGGGCAGCACCTCCGTACTCGGTCACACGTTCGGTTGTTGATGAAGACAACGTCCACCTCCCCGTTCCAGCGGGCAGCGGAAGTAGTAGCTCCTCTTGAATCCGACAGCACGACGGCGTGGTGTCGGTGGCGGTGGAGAAATCCGGCGGAGCTTCGCTAAGCGTGCGGGATATGGTGGAGGAGCGGGGCGCTAGGGTTTGGGGAGAGGGGGTGGCCGGCCACTATGGGGGGCGGCCAAGCTTGAGGCTTTGGTGTGGCCGGCCCCCTCCCCTTGGCCCTCTATATATAGGTGGAAGCCCCAAGTGTTGGACTACAAGTCTTCGAATAAGACCCGAACCCAAAACCTTCCATATGGTGGGAAACCTTCCCTCCCACTAGAGGTGGGAATTCCACCTTCCATAGGGGGGGTGGCCGGCCCCCTAAGGGGGAGTCCACTTGGGACTCCTCCCCCACTAGGGTTGGCCGGCCATGGAGGTGGAGTCCCATGTGGACTCCACCTTCCTTGGTGGTTTCTTCCGGACTTTTCTAGAACCTTCTAGAACCTTCCATAGAACCTTCCGCATCATTTTATTCACATAAAATGACATCCTATATATGAATCTTATTCTCCGGACCATTCCGGAACTCCTCGTGATGTCCGGGATCACATCCGGGACTCCGAACAAATATTCGAACTCCATTCCATATTCAAGTTCTACCATTTCAACATCCAACTTTAAGTGTGTCACCCTACGGTTCGTGAACTATGCGGACATGGTTGAGTACTCACTCCGACCAATAACCAATAGCGGGATCTGGAGATCCATAATGGCTCCCACATATTCAACGATGACTTTAGTGATCGAATGAACCATTCACATACGATACCAATTCCCTTTGTCACGCGATATTTTACTTGTCCGAGGTTTGATCATCGGTATCACACTATACCTTGTTCAACCTCGTCTCCTGACAAGTACTCTTTACTCGTACCGTGGTATGTGGTCTCTTATGAACTTATTCATATGCTTGCAAGACATTAGACGACATTCCACCGAGAGGGCCCAGAGTATATCTATCCGTCATCGGGATGGACAAATCCCACTATTGATCCATATGCCTCAACTCATACTTTCCGGATACTTAATCCCACCTTTATAACCACCCATTTACGCAGTGGCGTTTGATGTAATCAAAGTACCTTTCCGGTATAAGTGATTTACATGATCTCATGGTCATAAGGACTAGGTAACTATGTATTGAAAGCTTATAGCAAATAACTTAATGACGTGATCTTATGCTACGCTTAATTGGGTGTGTCCATTACATCATTCATACAATGATATAACCTTGTTATTAATAACATCCAATGTTCATGATTATGAAACTAATCATCTATTAATCAACAAGCTAGTTAAGAGGCTTACTAGGGACTCTTTGTTTGTTTACATATCACACATGTATCAATGTTTCAGTTAATACAATTATAGCATGGTATATAAACTTTTATCATAAACATAAAGATATATAATAACCACTTTTATTATTGCCTCTTGGGCATATCTCCAACATGATGCAGAAGTGCCTAGCGACACAGATCAGAAAAAACGTACAAGTCTACATTGACGATGTCGTAATAACATCAAAGAAAGGGTCGACTCTGATCGAAGACTTGAAGGAAACCTTCGACAACCTCGACAAGTTCTGCCTCAAGCTGAACCCGACAAAGTGCTCTTTTGGAGTTCCCGCAGGAGAACTTCTCGGGTTCTTAGTATCAGCAAGGGGGATTGAAGCCAATCCCGAAAAAATACAGGCCATCGTTACTATGCGAAAGCCAACAAAGCTGAAAGAAATACAACAGTTAACGGGGCGAGTCGCAGCTTTAAGCAGATTCGTCGCCAGGCTAGGAGAAAAGGCGCTGCCGTTCTATGCATTGATCAAACAAGGGGAAAATTTTCAATGGAACGAGGAAGCAAATAGAGCCTTCGAGAACTTCAAGCGAGCAATTTCGACACCACCGATATTGGTGGCACCGAAAGAGAAAGAACCTCTCCTCTTGTACATTGCAGCCACACCTCAGGTGGTCAGCACGGCCCTAGTAGTCGAGAGAGAAGAAGAAGGCAAGCTTCATGGAGTTCAGAGGCCAGTATACTTCATCAGCGAAGTATTGTCACCCTCAAAACAGCGGTACCCGCAATATTAGAAACTGGCATATGGAGTATTCACGACAGCAAGAAAATTGCGACACTATTTTTCGGCGCACCCGATAATAGTGGTCAACGAGGCTCCCTTATCAAATATACTAAACAACCCAGAAGCTACGGGTCGTGTCTCCCTTTGGGGAATAGAACTTTCTCCTCGGGACATCACGTATGAAAAAAGAAAAGCAATAAAATCACAGGTCTTACCAGATTTCATTGCAGAGTGGATGGAACTACAAAACACGGGACCCCCAGATTTATCGAGAACTTGGACCATGAACTTCGACGGGTCCAAAAGATTGGAAGGTGCTGGAGCAGGCGTGATATTGGTATCACCTGAAGGCGACAAGTTGAAGTACGTTTTGCGGATGACGTTCCCAAACGCGTCTAATAATGAAGCAGAATATGAAGCTCTCATACACGGGATGAAGATGGCGAAAGCTTGTGGTGCAACCCGACTGAAAATTTTCGGCGACTCACAATTGGTGGCACAGCAAGTCATGAACCAATGCGATGCAGTCAACGAAAGTATGATAGCATACAAAGAGGTGTACAATGAGCTGGAGAAGTTATTCGATGGTTGTGAGGTAAACCACATCAGCAGGATGAGCAACGATGAAGCCGACGTTCTTGCAAACATCGGGTCACAATGTCTCGCGATTCCTCCAGGCGTGTTTTGGGAAGAGATAAGCGAGAGATCAACAAAGCCAGCAAAAACAAAGAAGGAGAAGAAAGAGAAAACCTCGAGTATCATCAAAGACACAGAAGAAGAAGAAGAACAAGAGCTAGTCATGATGGTGCAAGTTCCATGGATGCAGGCTTACATATCATATATCCTAAGGAAAACGATACCCGACGACCCAGTCGAAGCAAGGCGAATAATCAGGAGATCAAAAGCTTTTACTGTGGTAAAAGGGGAGTTGTACAAACGAAGTATTTCAGGCGTGCTACAGAGATGCGTTACACCCGAAGAAGGAAGAATTATCCTGAAAGACGTGCACGAAGGAATATGCGGGCACCACGCGAGCAGTCGGGCTATCGCGGCTAAGGCTTTCAGAGCAGGATTCTATTGGTTAACGGCAATCGAGGACGCGAAGGAAATAGTGAGAACTTGCGACGCGTGTCAAAGATTTGCCGCCAAACCTCACTCTCCTGCAGCAGAACTCATGCCAATCCCACTATCTTGGCCCTTTGCTCAATGGGGTCTCGATATGGTAGGAAAACTACACAAAGCTTCGCCAGGAGGTTATGAGTATATGCTTGTTGCTGTCGACAAATTTACAAAATGGATAGAAGCAAAGCCGATAAATTCACCGGACGGTGCGTCGGCGATTAAATTCGTGAAAAGCATCGTCTTCAGATTTGGAGTCCCTCATAGCATCGTCACAGACAACGGCAGCAACTTTACGTCCAAGGAGTTCAAAGCATACTGCGCAGAAGTGGGCATTAAGTTGAGTTTTGCGTCTGTCGCACATCCACAGACCAATGGACAAGTCGAGAAAGCCAATGGCATTATTTGCAATGGCATCAAGAAACGCCTGCTAGGACCACTGGAAAAAGCTCGGCATACTTGGCCGGAGGAGCTGCCAAGTGTATTGTGGAGTATCCGAACAACACCAAATACGGCGACACAGGAAACGCCGTTTTTTCTGGTCCATGGAGCCGAAGCAGTCCTGCCGATAGAAATCGAGCATGATTCCCCGAGAGTTACAGAATATAATGAAGAAATCTCGAGAAAAGCCTTGGAGGACGACGTCGATGCACTTGACGAAGCTCGAGATGAAGTTCTGTCGCGAGTCGCTAAATATCAACAGGACCTGAAGAATTACCACAGTCGAAGATTGCGGCCAAGATCTTTCCAAGTCGGTGATTTAGTTTTGCGACTCAATCAAAAAAGTCACGAAAAACTCGAGTCACCATGGCTTGGACCCTACATCGTCACAGAAGTCATCGAAGGAGGAGCATACAGAATCAAGGACAAGAAGACGGGGAACGTTGAGCCAAATCCTTGGAACGTGGCGCAGCTCAGGCGTTTCTACGCCTAGATAGCAAAATATAGTCTCCTCTGTAAACATACAATGTACTGAAACGCCCGCGAGTTTTCAGACGCACTCTTTTCCTTTTTCGGGGCACCGAGTGGGGCCGGAAAGGTTTTTAATGAGGCGGGCTCGCGGTGCTGCAATATAATAAAAATAGTAAAGATATACTTCTTATTCGTCGACATACTCGGGGGCTCTGCACCCTCAAATATCAAAACAGACAAACTCGATTTATTGAAAAATATTTCGCCTTGGTACAATAATACCTCGCCAAATACATAAATTGGAAGTTGGTCATGATTAAATATAGTGCACACGTCAGAAAATCTCATCACTTTGGTCCAAAAACCCGACAAACAAAAATATAGAACTTCGACACCAAGATCCTGCAGTCCATCAAGGTGTTTTATTACAGCACAAGAAGAAATCTTGGGAAGAGAAAAATAGTACAAACTCTAGCCAAAAGGCTCGGGGGCTCCAACAATATAGAGCATTCTGTGGTATACAACAAATGTTTTCGACAAAGTTTTACAAATCAATCAGAACCCAAAATAGTATCTATTGACAAGCCTCTGGTTGTTTTATGCTCGGCATAAGATCCCTTGACGAAGAATTCTGAATCCATCCGAAGAAGCTCGTCTATCATCGACTCGGCCACAGGAGTCACCATCTCGTTGATTGCATCAATATTATTCTTCCGCCGCGTCTTCTTCGCCATGCAATCAACAACAATCGTCGACAGGTCTAACTTTGGATGGCAAATATGTATCATAATCATGGCAAATCTTGCTCCAGCAGTCAGTTGGGCTCGTACGAAATTATGAATACGAGGAGCATCTCTGAAGGTCTCTAGCAATTCAGGAAGAGTCGCAGGAACCTCATTCCGAGGAAACAAAGTCTTGAAAACAAGGGTCAACGTTGTCGTGCAAAAATTTAGAAATTCGCGCACTTGGCAAGCACGATCTTGGAACCTGACAATCTGCTGGGTTCGTTCAGGAGTGGCCCAAAATAAAGAGCCATGGTTAAGGGAAAGGTTAACAAGAAGATTTGTTCTCTCATTCACTCTTCGATCTTCGGCAGCAGCATCAAGAACTGAGCCTATTAAACAACAAGGCAAGAAACTTGGAAGAAGGCACAGCAAAATAAAGAGAAGGCATCATAAAGTTTGAGATACATACCTAACATATCCGTGCTAGCTTCCAACATCAGCTCGAGCATGCTATTTTCTCGGGCACTAGCTCCTTTTGCTTCCAATACAGCAGCATCCTTGGCAGCCATAGCCTCTTCGGCTTGTCGACGAGCAAGTCGTTCTTGTTCAGACGCTTTCCGAGATTGTTCCATCATTGCCAGAGTTTGTTTCTTCGTGGACTGAAGTTGTTGTCGAAGTTCCTGTAAATCTTCCGACAAAGGTGTGCTTGAAGAACCTTCTAGGAAATTGTCATCGGCTTTTACTTTCTTCGACAAGGAAGACGCGGGAGCAGCATCGGGAGAGCAAGGATTGGTTGAATAATTATCAAATATCAACTGGAAAAGAAAATCCCCAGATCAATGATAGCACCAAGAGGAATTTCATTGCTTCTAGAAAAGTTACATGGTCATTACAAAAGAAGTTCTCCTAAGGGACTGGCAGGGAAATTGTCGCCAAGACTAGAATGGCGACAATAGCAAAGGAAATAAAGAAAGCAAAAAATTAGACCTCCGGCCTTGACGAGCTAGGAGTCGAAGATGGCTTGATCCCGAGATAGGCCAGGATTTTCTTCGTGTTAAGCTTTGCCGCCTTGATCAAGGATCGCCACCTTGTTTGCTCTATTTGCTCCGTGTCGCCAACTTTGGCCCAGTCAATAGTCTGTTGACTGTCAGCAACTAGGGCAACGGTGCTTTCCACGGCAACCTTCATGTTCTCATGGCGCATCTTCAGCCCAAGATCTTCGGGAGGATTAAAGCACTTGGCAAGACCAAGGAAAGTCGCGGGCTCCTCTTTCTTCGGGAAGAAGTAGGGGAAAAGCTTCGACAACCCCGCCCTGGCTTCATCCATGCCTTCACGCGCTTCCGTCCCATGAAACTCAAGGAATGAAACGGCGTCAAGAAGAGAATCGTTGTCGGGATTCTCAAGTTCAAATTCTTGAGAGGTCCTATCTGACAAAATAAAAATAGAAAATTTAGTCAACAAACAAGTGCAAAAAAGAAAAATCCAAAGGGTATGAAATGGTGCAAATACTTACTGACAAAGCGACGACTTTGTGTCTTTATGCGTTTGGTGATCGCCGCTTCGCGAGCAGATTGCGCAGTTATGTGATCGCTTAGCGAAGTCTCGGCATCATGCAGACGTTTCCGAAGATCTTCGACACCAGCAGCATCAGCCTTAGCTTTGTCAGCTTCTTGCCTAGCTTCAACAGCATCCGACTCGGCCTTCTTACGAGCCTCTTCACATTGCTCTAACTTTTGAGCAAGCGTGTCAGCACGTTCGTTGGCTTCTGCCAGTTTCTCTGAAAAAGGAAGACAAGATTAGTTATAAACGTCGACAGTCATGCAGAAAGGAAGCAAAAAGTAGCCAGGCATTACCTTCAGTTTTGCTGGCATAATCACGGTACCCAACAAATTGGGCACCGATGCGAAGAAGCTCTTTGATCATAGGCTATCAAGGAGAGACAAAGAAAGAAAATGTCGGTATGGGAAAAATGACGACACATAGGAGCAAACGGAGAAAATATAAACAGCGACAAGAGCGTTAACAACTTACATCATCCAAGAGAGGGTTAGAAGAGCTACTCGATTGAAGAGTAAGCTCCGGATTGTTTCAACCCTTGCCCTTTTTGGTGAAGGGACAAGGGGGCTTGACGGAGGAGTAGCAGCGCCGACATTCTGTCGAGGAGGCGACGTTTCTTCTCCTTCGACTGGCGTCTCCGAGGCGACTAACGTATGTGACGTACTCGTTCGAGCAGCCACATCAGCAGTTGGTACTTCTTCTTCATCATCACTACGAGTAAATGTCGACAATATAAAAAGCAAGATAGACAAGAATCTTCAAGTACAAATAAACAAGAGAAAGGGTACTTACGAACTGATGAGAGCCTCGAGGTATGGATCATAGCCTGCCTTCTGGTGCGAAGGAACAGCTTCGTCGACTTTGGAGGTGCCGGAATCTTCGGCATCATCCCTTTTCCTTTTGTTCCTTGGAGAAACAGCAGGAGGAGGAGATTGTGCCGACGCAGTGGCTTCAGAGACATCCTCTTTTTCGTCGGATCCCGCAGATTTTCGAGATTCTGCGGGTTCATTTGCAAAAGAGGGGGCATCTGGGTTATCATCGGAGATAACGGCCCTTTCTTCGACTTCCCCACCTTCAGGAAGAGGAGGAAGTGAAACAAGATTTGGGTGGTCCTGTATAAAAAGAGGGAAGGATGTCAGAAAAAAGTAACAACACAAAAAGAAAGGCAATAACAAATTACGCGACAATGTTTACCTTGGGAAGTGCATGGGCGGCGCTGTATGGTTTTACGCGATAAGTGGAAGGGATGGAGTCTTTCTTCTTGAGAGATGAAATCTTTCGAATAAGTCTATCCAAATCCTTGACTTCCAGATTCGTCGACAAGCGATCTGTGTCTTCATCGCCAGCATAATTCCAGAAAGGGTTTTTGCGAGCCTGAAGAGGCTGCACCCTAGTCCTAAGGAAGTACGCCGTAATTTGGATGCCTGATAATTCTTTTCCACGAGTATTTTGCAACTCATGGATACGAGTCATCAGGGCCTCTGTCGAAGTTCTTTCTTCCTCGGTAGCTTCTGCGTCCCAAGAACGGCGGCGAAGGATTTTCTCGGCACCGTCAAAAGGAGGAATGTTGTCTTCGGCGCATCCATGGTTTTCTTCACGAATGTACAACCACTTCTTGCGCCACCCTTGAACGGAGTCAGGGAGTTTGACGTCGAAGTAGTTGACAGAAGAGCGAACAGAAATAACAACGCCGCCTATATTATAGGCGACATTGGCAGAGCCATTACGGCGACAGAAGAAAATGCGCTTCCATAATGCCCAGTTAGGCTGGACACCAAGGAAGGCTTCGCAGAGGGTGATAAAGATAGAAATGTGAAGGATAGAGTTGGGCGTGAGGTGGTGAAGTTGGAGACCATAAACATAAAGTAAACCCCGAAGAAAAGGGTGAATGGGGGCGGAAAGACCGCGGATGAGGTGATCAACAAAACTTACCCGATACCCCATTGGAGGGGTTGGGTAGCTTTCTTCACTGGGGAAGCAAACCGCTTTGGGTTTCTTGGTAATCCCCAGCTTCTTCAAGAGATTGAGGTCCTGGTTCGTGATCTTGGACCTCTCCCACTCCGCGGCTCCTAGATCCGCGGCAGCCATCGATGAATCAGGTGTGCTGTGCCTGGTCAATCGACGCGGTGGCATCAACAATGGCGGAGAGGTGTAGCTACGAAGAGAAGAGCTTTGGGAGATGAGGAGCGCAGGAGGAAATTTTGCAGAGGAAAGCAGGGGAACGGCGCGAGCGGAAGTGTTCGAGGAAGAAGAAGGGGACCTTATATAGAGGTGCGGTGAAGCGACGGAACCGTTGGATGAAAAAAGAATGCAGCAGATGATCGCCACGTGGATACAAGGGTACAATGGTATTTTAACATTGACGAGGTTACAGAACGTGTGCCAGAAAAAGGGGAGAACATGTGTCCCCCACTTGCACGACGTGTCCGTCAGATCAGGAATTGGGACCCACAAGGCAGCGAAACAAGCGGTAATGGTCAGTTTCCAAAATAGAAATCGTGGCTATCATCAGCAATGACGTCGTCAAGATAAAAGAAAAATTCGACTATGAGGTTTCAAAAGTTTATCGACAACGCAAGATTATCTCGGGAGCCTTTGATCAAATACAAGTTTTTGCCCAAACGCTCGGGGGCTACTTTGGAAAAATAGAAAATTTCGAGTATGACAAGATAGAAATGGCGAGAGCCTATGACCAAATGCAAGCATTTGTTCATAGCCTCGGGGGCTACTCCCATCGGGAGCGCTGGTCGCGCACCCGATAGATATAAAAATATCGAGAAGGATTATAAATATAGCGGCAAAGGATACTAATCTGTGGAGCCTACACCCAAGCACAAGTTCTTGGCTGTAGCCTCGGGGGCTACTCCCATCGGGAACGCTGTTCGCGTGCCCGATGAATTTTTAAAAGTGAGTATATTTCGAGTTACACAGATAACTCTACATATACTCCCATCGGGAAGACAAAATAAGTCATCAAATATGACTCGATAAAATGTGCTATTTCAACAGCCGAAAAGCACTCGACAATATATTCTCAGAGCGCTAAAAGTCGCGAATAAATCTCTGAATGCCGCAAAACTTTGTGAAGGTAAGACCCCAGATCCGTTCTGAGCGGCGTGGCACCGTCTCTGACGGCGGATTGCTACTTTTTTCCGTATCAACAGATACGAAGAAAAATCCTAACGGACGCGTTAGGTACCCGATAAAATATGACTGGGACTCGACAGAATGGTAAGACCTTAAGCGGCACCTGTCGAAGTTTACACCAGTATCCCGAGATCATGTCCAGGGACGTGATCTTGAAGTAGGTTTTTGCGGATTGCCACTAGAGCAGTTAACTAGTACCTGATCCGTCAGATGAACTAGCCCCAATTACCATTATCCCTGTACAAAATAGTGATTGCATATCGAAAGATTATGTGATGAGTAAAGTTGGAGATTTTCCTTGATTCTTCGATTCAAGAAAAATCTCGGGGGCTACTGACATAGGCATCCCCAATGGGCCTGCCAAAGATGGTACCCGGGATTTATTGAAGGCCCAGACTCGAAGAATAAGAAGACTTGGAAGCCCATTTAGTGTTAAGGAAAGATAGTTTGTATTAGGAAAGATAGAGATTTGTAATCTTACGGGTTGAATACAAAACCCTCCCGAACTCTGTAACTTGTGTATCACGAAACTCTCGGCTCCGCCTCTTATATAAGGGGGAGTCGAGGGACAAAGAAAGGATCGAATCTACTGTCAACATAACCCTAGTTTTCGTAATCGTCGAGTACTTTTCCTGAACCTTCGAGATCTACTTGCCCTCTACTTCTAGCAAAACCCTAGTCTACAATCTGTAGGCATTGACAAGTTAATCCTTTGTCAACCATCAACCCCTTCAATTTCTCTTGCAATGCAGTGGGTGGTGGCGCGAGGTCACCGCCCATCGAGAGAACCTGACGTCAGCACAACGCATCTTGCATGTCTGGGATGGCGGCGACACCGCCAATTAGCTCATGTTCTTCAACACGGACCAGGATCATGAGCTCGACAGTTCGCCGGTGTAGTTTGGTCGACGCAACAGAACAAGCGCAGTGGGGGCACTGGTGGAGCGAGCCAGGCGCAAGCTCAACATCGTGATGGCGCACATCTTCAATGGCGGGGATACATACGCTTCTTGATCGTACTAGCTCTAGAGAAAAATAGTTCTTTTGTTAGCTATTAAAGACAACAAAGATCGTGTTACTTGTCGGCGTATATACAATAGTTCAACATTAGTGAAATAGAGATAAACCAGGCTATTCTAATTAAACAAGTACATAACCATGCTACCAGCACCTTAGGGCATTTTGGACTTTCACAACTAAAAGCCGTCCGGTTTACCAAGTGGTTCAACTATCAACAACAACTTCCTAGAACAATTAATAGGTCTTCCACAGATCACAACCGATAGTTGATTATTTGAAAGCCAAAGGCCAACCAAACACCTTGATAATATATCATGCCATTAGGGCATCTCTAGCGGCGCGATGCATTTTAGCATCCGGAAATGTCCGCACGCGTCCGTTTGCGTCGGCCGAAATGGTCGAAATCAGGCTAGACATTCTTATCCTGGGTGATCTACATGGGTAAGGATCCGGCT
Source organism: Lolium multiflorum (assembly GCA_030979885.1). NCBI lineage: Eukaryota > Viridiplantae > Streptophyta > Magnoliopsida > Poales > Poaceae > Lolium > Lolium multiflorum. The sequence goes on from CM061750.1 coordinate 200,542,682, forward strand.
AACCTATTGAAGGGGTTCGTAGCATAGAAAACAAAAATTTTCCTACCGCAAGACGAATAAATCCAAGATCTAATCTATGGAACACCCAAGATCTAATCTACAAGATCGAAGCAACGAGATTGACAAGATACTAACCCTTGATGATTTCCAAAGCCTACGAGATCAGATCTCGTTGTTGATGTAGACGATCATCCCCAGTGCTGCAATCCGGCAGCACTTCCGTACTCGGTCGCGCGTACGGTGTCGATGAAGCCCTTCCTCTCCCCGTTCCAGCGGGCAGCGGAGGTGTGGTAGATCTCCTCCAAATTCCAGCAGCACGACGGCGTGGTGGTGGTGGTGGAGGAAGAAAAGCTGCAGGGCTTCGCCAAGCCGGAACAGCGTATGGTGGAGGAGAGAGGCGGCCAGAGGAGGGGGCAAATCAAGGGGATGGTGGCCGGCCACCCCCTCCCCTCTTTATATAGGGGGAGGGTCGGCTGGGGTGGCCCCCTTTCCCATCTAGGGTTAGGGGGGCGGCGGCCAAGTGGGGGGAAGAGGATTTCTTCCCCCCCAAGTTGATCCCCCCTAGGGTTTTGGGGAAAACCCTAGGGGTTGGCCGGCTGGGCCTTGAGGGGCATGTGCCCCTGGCCCATTAGGCTAGGGAGCACCCCCTCGGCCCATGCTAGGCCTCCTAGGGTCGTGGGCCCACTGGTGGGACCCCCGGAACCTTCTAGAACCTTCCCGGTCATCCACCGGAAAAATCCCGAACTTTTCCGAAACCTAGAAATCAACTTCCCTTATATGAATCTTATTCTCCGGACTATTCCGGACCTCCTCGTGACATCCTGGATCACATCCGAGACTCCGAACAAACTTTGTCTCCATACCATATTCAAATCTACTTATGCGACATCGAACCTTAAGCGCGTCACCCTACGGTTCGCGAACTATGCAGACATGGTCGAGACTCCTCTCCGAGCAATAACCAATAGCGGGATCTGGAGATCCATAATGGCTCCCACATATTCAACGATGACTTAGTGATCGATTGAACCATTTACATACGATGCCGATTCCCTTTGTCACACGATATTTTACTTGTCCGAGGTTCGATCATCGGTATCTCCATACCTTGTTCAACCTCGTTACCGACAAGTACTCTTTACTCGTATCGTGGTATGTGATCTCTTATGAACCATTCATATGCTTGCAAGCTAATCAGATGACATTCACCGAGAGGGCCCAGAGTATATCTATCCGTCATCGGGATGGACAAATCCCACTATTGATCCATATGCCTCAACTCACACTTTCCGAATACTTAATCCCACCTTTATTGTCACCCATTTACGCAATGACGTTTGATGTAATCAAAGTACCCTTCCGGTGTAAGTGATTTACATGATCTCATGGTCGAAGGACTAAGGCAACTATGTATCGAAAGCTTATAGCAAATTGAACTTAATGACTTGATCTTATGCTACGCTCATTTGGGTGTGTGTCCATTATATCATTCACCTAATGACATAACCTTGTTATTAATAACATCCAATGTTCATGATCACGAAACCATGATCATCCATTAATCAACAAGCTAGTTATACAAGAGGCTTACTAGGGACTCCTTGTTGTTTACATAACACACATGTATCAATGTTTCGGTTAATACAATTATAGCATGGTATGCAAACATTATCATAAACACAAAGATATATTATAATAACCATTTTATTATTGCCTCTTGGGCATATCTCCAACAGTCTCCCACTTGCACTAGAGTCAATAATCTAGTTTACATATGTAAAGATATAACACCTTGGCCTTCTGGTGCTAATCATGTTTTGCTCACGGGAGAGGTTTTAGTCAACGGATCTGACACGCTCAGAAACGTATGTATTTTGCAATTCATTTGCGTCTCAACGCATCACTCATTTTCCAAATGAGACGGCATTAATTGTATATGCTTAGTCCTCTGGTGGAACCTTAATTCCGCGGTCTGACATAAGTCACTAATATTGTCACACACAATATAGCTTCAAAGTTCTGACACTATCGGAACTACACCAAGTTCTCAAAGAACTCTTCGACTTAACATCCTCAGTCATTGTCAAAACAATGACATACTCTGCCTTCGTTTGTAGAATCCGTCACAATATTTAGAACTCATCCAAATCTAGCATAGACTTGTTCTAGCTCATTGTGCTACCTTTTAAATAACTCTTAGCCTAATTGAGATTGAAATTTTATTTTTATATGTGACCAAACTAATATCGGTGCAACACCTTACAGCGATTTGTTTGTCATTACCCCATATAAAAACTATATTTATATATCCTTGGTTCTTCTAAAGCACTCAGGGATATTCTTACTGTTGTCCAATGATCATTACATGAATCATTCTGGTATATGCTCGTAACACTTTAGAGCACAGGACATCTGACTTTGTACATATTATTCGTGATCTAAAATCACTCATGTGTATTTACTCATCGAGTGTCAAATACACTCAAGTCTTGTTAAACCTTCACATGAAAAGAATACCTTCTATATTGAACTACTTCAATATCTACTTAAACTTATTTATGTGTTTCTATCTATCTTCATAGATCTTGACACTAAATATGTTTCAATTCATATCCTTTCATTGATGTTAATTCTCAATGAAACCTTTTAAATCAATTATATAATTACACTATTTATAATCAACGATATGTCATCTACATAAAGTATTATAAATATGTCTCAGCGCTCCCACTTAATTTCTTGCAAATGCAAGCATCTTCATCGTTTCTGATGAAATCAAAACTCTTTGATTATTTCATCCGGTGAAGATTCCAACTCCGTGATACTCACTTCATCCAATTGAAGTTTGTATACCTATCTAGTATTCCACGGACCAGCAAAACTCTTGGTTGTATCTAGTATACATCCTTCATACACACTTCTGGTAAGGAATGTATTTCTGCCATCCTACTATCATATCTCATAAAAGAAATATGTAGCGATTACTAGAATAATCCACATAGACTTTAAGCATTGCTACGGAAGATCTAATCTTATCGTAGTCAACTCTTTGAACTTTGTCGTAAACTACTTTTCGATAAGTCAAGCTTCTTTAAAGATATTCCATCCAAGTCCATCAATTCTATAGATCTATTTACTTTCAAAAGTATTCACCTATCTTGGATTTCATGGCGCATAGCCATTTTAACGGAGTCAGGGCCCATCATAACTTCTTTGTATGTAGTTGGTTTATCATTGTTCAAAATCAATCCTTTGTTCACAAATCATTTATTTGATCACAAAATAAACCAAATCTACAAGGTTCAATAAGTACTTTGATCTCCATGACTATAACACTTTGTAGACATGGGAGCCATGATCTTCGTAGCCGCTTCCGGAACCATTTCCGATGTTGTGCTACTCTGATCATCATGCTCAGGTTCATAAACCTTATCAAGTTTCATTGTCCTCCCACTCAAATACTTCGCTAGAAAACAATTTCTTGGAAATAAGCAAGTAACATCAACAAACACTTTTGTCTTTTACTTAATAGTGGAAAGAATTCCCAATCAATTCTCTGGGATAACCAACAAAGACATTCATCCGATTTTGGTTGTAAACTCATTCACTTATGCTACGCATACCAAAATTTAAGAAAGGACTATTAGGGTTTATACCCATGCCATAACTCATATGGTGTCATTTCAATGGATCATGATGATGCTCTATTTAGTGTAAAAGCGGTAGTCTCTAAAGCATAATCCACAAAAATATAATGGCGTCATTTTATTTTATCTCATCATTAATCCAACAAGTTTTGGATACGTCTCTTGGATACTCTATCATCACTATGATACTCCAAGAAACGTGAGTAGTAGAACAATTTCATAATTCTCTTAGATGTTCGCTAAAACTCGTAATTCAAATATTTCCACCATGATCAAATCATAGATATTTGAATTTTCTATTACGATGATTTCCACTTCATGCTGAAATTTATTTGAATCCTTTCAAATGTTTCAAACTTCTTCCTTATCGAATATATCCACATATATACTCAATTCATTGTTAGAAGTTTTCATGAAGTAGAAGAATCTCCCACACACAACTATGCCCAGTGAACCATATACATCACCATGTATGTTTCCACTAAGTTAATTGCCCGTTCAACTCTTGGCCTATGAACGGGATTTAAGTCATTCTCTTTAGAAGAGATTTGCAAGCGCCAAATGATTCAGAAATCAAATGACTCCAAAAGTCCATTTGCATGGAGTTCCTTCATGCGTTCCTTTCTAACATGACCTAAATGGCGGTTCCACTAATAAGTGGAATTCATATCATTTGCCTTATGGCATTTTAGCGTCAGTGTTATGTATGTGTGCTTCACCATAAAGATTTATAATAACTTATCCATCGTACATGGAATCCTGTTACAATTTGAACAACTCGTTGTTTTCATTTAACCAGAACAATACAACAGTTATAAAGTTCTTTATTATAAATCTGAATGGCTAGACAGAATGCCAACGACGAACATAATAACACTTTATTTTTGTTCCAGACGTGCATTCCTATCATATTCCTTGTCAGTCACTTAGGCCATTGTATTCTTGTATTGCGTTGTTTTGTATGACACCTCATACCAACCAATATGGTACTAATACCCAAGAATTTCATTGTGTGACCAAAACAAGGAATACATTCATAACATGTATATCATCTATATACACCTGAGCTAGACTTTCTAGTCTTTTCTTTCTTTCTGCCAAAATATCTTTTGTAGTTTCTCTTTTAGCTTTCCTCATTCTCAGAAAAACACTTCACCTTCAATAACTTCTAGGTCCATTGGTCAAATACCAATAACCTTGAGGTTCTTACCTTGAAGTTGATCATCACATGACAAGCGTTCTAGATTTCACTATTAGTAACCTTTAATGTAATGAACAATTTCACTCATAATTTTATCCATCAAATCATGACGACTTTCCGAGACCATGTCTGTACATGCTAGGCTCGTAAAGTTTTAACCTTAGTATTCGCATGTGCAAATCTGTCTTGCACCCGTTGTATGCACACGTAGAATCTATAACACCCGATCATCACGAGATGCTTCGAAGCGACGAGTCTTAGCAACGGTGCATTCTAAGGACGATCACCTCATGGATATGCGAATATCGTTAGTGCCCAACTAGTTGGAGGATTGGGACGCCTGGCGTCTTCAACCTTCGTACATTCCCATAAAACTTATGAGTTTATGTAGTCTCACTAGATTATATTCTATCATCTTGCAATAAGGTCTTAGATATCATATATATCTCATACCTTGCTTATTTCTGAAAACAAAAATTCCAGCTCCTTACTTTTCAAACAGATTTGAACTTCAAGTTTCACGGAGACAAGATGATTTAAGGTACTAATTGAAACCATTGCTCTTTGAATCATTAATGTGAGGTTTACTAAAAGTTTGCATTAGGACTTAATCATATCTTGATTCTTTAACAATACGGTACCAGTCCGTAAAGTTACTTGTCAGACTTAACAGTATTTCTATCTCAAAATGGATGCCAATTCTACAAATTTAATTCAAAATACTATTCAGACTATGTTCATGATAATTTGAGTTCATTTTTAATTCTTCAATTAACTAGGTGAACTCCCACTCAAAACAACATCCCTCGCATTGTCTTAGTGATTACACGAACCAAATCCACTACACCAAGTCCGATCATCACGAGAAAAGATGTAGCTTCAAAGGCGAACACTCAAAGTGTTCATCATATCATTCATATGACTCATGCTCTACCTTTCGGTATCCCGTGTTCCGAGACCATGTCTGTACATGCTAGGCTCGTCAAGGCAACCTTAGTATCCGCGTGTGCAAATCTGGCTTGCACCCGTTGTATGCACATGTAGAGTCTATCACACCCGATCATCACGAGATGCTTCGAAACGACAAGTCTTAGCAACGGTGCATACTAAGGATGAACACTTTATTATCTTGATATTTAGTGAGAGGGATCATCTTATAATGCTACCGTCGCGATCTAAGCAAGATAAGATGCATAAAGGATTAACATCACATGCAATTCATAATATGTGATATGATATGGCCTTTCTTCTTGTGCTTTTGATCTCCATCTCCAAAGCACATGATCATGATCTCCATCATCACCAGCATTGCACCAAGGTCCGTGGCGCCGCTTCATGGTTGTCCATCACTTATAGCTACCATAACAACTACTTGAAATAAAGCTATTACATGATGAATAGACACGCAGGTCTTTAACAAAAATTAAAAACAACCATTAGGCTCCTGCCGGTTGCCATAATACAACAATGAACATCTCATACATCAAATATAATCATCATCATATCATGGCCATATCACATCACCAAACCCTGCAAAAACAAGTTAGACGCTTCTAATTTGGTTTGCATATTTTACGTGGTTTAGGGTTTTCGAGTAAGATCCAATCTACCTACGAACATGAACCACAACGGTGATACTAGTGTTGACAATAGAAAGTGCAAATTGGAATCTTCACTATGGTGGGAGAGACAGACACCCGCAAAGCCACTTATGCAATACAAGTTGCATGTCAAGCGTGGAGCAAGTCTCATGAGACGCGGTCATGTAAAGTTAGCCCGGGCCGCTTCATCCCACCATCCCGCAAGATGCAAAGTACACAAACTAAAGCAACAAAAGCATCAACGCCCACAAAACCATTGTGTTCTACTCGTGCAACAGATCTATGCATAGACATGGCTCTGATACCACTGAAGGGGTTCGTAGCATAGAAAACAAAAATTTTCCTACCGCAAGACGAATAAATCCAAGATCTAATCTATGGAACACCCAAGATCTAATCTACAAGATCGAAGCAACGAGATTGACAAGATACTAACCCTTGATGATTTCCAAAGCCTACGAGATCAGATCTCGTTGTTGATGTAGACGATCATCCCCAGTGCTGCAATCCGGCAGCACTTCCGTACTCGGTCGCGCGTACGGTGTCGATGAAGCCCTTCCTCTCCCCGTTCCAGCGGGCAGCGGAGGTGTGGTAGATCTCCTCCAAATTCCAGCAGCACGACGGCGTGGTGGTGGTGGTGGAGGAAGAAAAGCTGCAGGGCTTCGCCAAGCCGGAACAGCGTATGGTGGAGGAGAGAGGCGGCCAGAGGAGGGGGCAAATCAAGGGGATGGTGGCCGGCCACCCCCTCCCCTCTTTATATAGGGGGAGGGTCGGCTGGGGTGGCCCCCTTTCCCATCTAGGGTTAGGGGGGCGGCCAAGTGGGGGGAAGAGGATTTCTTCCCCCCCAAGTTGATCCCCCCTAGGGTTTTGGGGAAAACCCTAGGGGTTGGCCGGCTGGGCCTTGAGGGGCATGTGCCCCTGGCCCATTAGGCTAGGGAGCACCCCCTCGGCCCATGCTAGGCCTCCTAGGGTCGTGGGCCCACTGGTGGGACCCCCGGAACCTTCTAGAACCTTCCCGGTCATCCACCGGAAAAATCCCGAACTTTTCCGAAACCTAGAAATCAACTTCCCTTATATGAATCTTATTCTCCGGACTATTCCGGACCTCCTCGTGACATCCTGGATCACATCCGAGACTCCGAACAAACTTCGTCTCCATACCATATTCAAATCTACTTATGCGACATCGAACCTTAAGCGCGTCACCCTACGGTTCGCGAACTATGCAGACATGGTCGAGACTCCTCTCCGAGCAATAACCAATAGCGGGATCTGGAGATCCATAATGGCTCCCACATATTCAACGATGACTTAGTGATCGATTGAACCATTTACATACGATGCCGATTCCCTTTGTCACGCGATATTTTACTTGTCCGAGGTTCGATCATCGGTATCTCCATACCTTGTTCAACCTCGTTACCGACAAGTACTCTTTACTCGTATCGTGGTATGTGATCTCTTATGAACCATTCATATGCTTGCAAGCTAATCAGATGACATCTCACCGAGAGGGCCCAGAGTATATCTATCCGTCATCAGGATGGACAAATCCCACTATTGATCCATATGCCTCAACTCACACTTTCCGAATACTTAATCCCACCTTTATTGTCACCCATTTACGCAATGACGTTTGATGTAATCAAAGTACCCTTCCGGTGTAAGTGATTTATATGATCTCATGGTCGAAGGACTAAGGCAACTATGTATCGAAAGCTTATAGCAAATTGAACTTAATGACTTGATCTTATGCTACGCTCATTTGGGTGTGTGTCCATTATATCATTCACCTAATGACATAACCTTGTTATTAATAACATCCAATGTTCATGATCACGAAACCATGATCATCCATTAATCAACAAGCTAGTTATACAAGAGGCTTACTAGGGACTCCTTGTTGTTTACATAACACACATGTATCAATGTTTCGGTTAATACAATTATAGCATGGTATGCAAACATTATCATAAACACAAAGATATATTATAATAACCATTTTATTATTGCCTCTTGGGCATATCTCCAACACCTATATCGGTACAGATCGGGCTAGACCTTCTGATCCTGGACTGTTCACCTCGCTCAATTAACAACTAGATCACCCAGTTGGTATACCCATGTAGCATACCCACAACAAGTAGGACATGAAGTACCATATTCTTAGTTTAAGAAATAACCGCCACCTCAACATCTTGAAGGAAACACTAAAAATAACCTAAAAATGAACAAAAATCCTCACACTGGTGAGGGGACGTGGTCCACCACATCTTCAAGGCTCTAAGGCCAATGGAGGCGAATCGGAGGCCGATGAGAGGGATGAAATATTGGATGGGTTTTAGAAGTCAATCACAATCTCCCCTCTCGGCTCCTCACGTACCGGTTCGTGTTTAAATTTGGTTGAACTAAATGCTATATACTACCTCTATCCTTAAATGATGTCTCAGATTTATTAAAATGTAGATGCATGTAAGACAACCTTTTATGGGTGGAGGAAGTAATTGTCTTGGTCTCGCATGAAAGGTGAATATTTGGAATCCTATTGTGGCATGTGTTACACCCGGCACGGAGACAAGGGGGACGAGGGGGCTTAGCCACCCCCATGATTGAGATTTTGTGAAGAACACTAGTCATTAGAACCCTACTTTCTCACTAATTTAGTTAAATCCGCCCCCTCATCAAGTTTACAACACTAATTCAGTGTATTTTGCCCCCTCAATATGCGAAGCTGGCTCACCTCGTAATAACTATGCAAATTGGACCTGCGCATGAACATGAGCGTCCTCAAACCGTCCCCAAACCGCGCCGGATCTTGGACGTTTTGTTCGCCGCGTTTGGGGACGCGTCCCCAAACGCCGCCCCCAATCAGAAATTAGATGCATGATACGTCTCCAACGTATCGATAATTTCTTATGTTCCATGCTACTTTATTGATGATACCTACATGTTTTATGCACATTATATGTCATATTTATGCATTTTCGGAACTAACCTATTAACAAGATGCCGAAGAGCCAGTTCTTGTTTTGCTGTTTTTGGTTTCAGAAATCCTAGTAAGGTAATATTCTCGGAATTGGACGAAACTTTCCCCAGGGTCCTATTTTTGCACGAAGCTTCCAGAGACCGAAGAGATAACGAAGTGGGGCCACGAGGCAGCCAGGGGCTAGGGCGGCGCGGCCCAAGCCCTGGCCGCGCCGACCTACCTGGGCCCTCGTGTGGCCCCCGCGTTGACCTTCCGCCTACTTAAAGTCTCCGTCGCGAAACCCCCAGTACCGAGAGCCACGATACGGAAAACCTTCCGAGACGCCGCCGCCGCGAATCCCATCTCGGGGGATTCAGGAGATCGCCTCCGGCACCTGCCGGAGATTCATCTCCCGGAGGACTCTACACCGCCATGGTCGCCTCCGGAGTGATGAGTGAGTAGTTCACCCTTGGACCATGGGTCCATAGCAGTAGCTAGATGGTCGTCTTCTCCTTGTTGTGCTTCATTGTTGGATCTTGTGAGCTGCCTAACATGATCAAGAGCTTCTATTCTTGTAGACAGTGTTGGGCCTCCAAGAGTAGAGGTTTGTAGAACAGCAGCAAGTTTCCCTTAAGTGGATCACCCAAGGTTTATCGAACTCGGGAGGAAGAGGTCAAAGATATCCCTCTCAAGCAACCCTAATCACAAAGCAAGAAGTCTCTTGTGTCCCCAACACACCAAATACACTTGTCAGTGTATAGGTGCACTAGTTCGGCGAAGAGATAGTGAAATACAAGTAATATGGATGTATATGAGTGGTAATAGCAATCTGAATAAAATATGGCAGCGAGTAAACATGCAACAAAACAGTAAACAAACGGAGATTCGATGTTTGGAAGCAAGGCCTAGGGATCCTGCTTTCACTAGTGGACACTCTCAACAATGATCACATAATAGGACTACTCTACACTCTTTTGTTGGATGATGAACGCATTGCGTAGGATTACACGAACCCTCAATGCCGGAGTTAACAAGCTCCACAATGCAATGTTCATATTTAAATAACCTTAGAGTGCAAGATAGATCAACATAATTACACCAAGAACTAACATAGCATGCACACTATCACCATCATGCATATGTAGGAGGAATAATACACATCAATACCATCATAGCAATAATTAACTTCATAATCTACAAGAGATCATAATCATAGCCTACGCCAAGTACTCACACGGTGCACACACTATCACCATTACACACGTGGAGGAGGAATAGAGTACTTTAATAACATCACTAGAGTAGCACATAGACGATATTCAACTAGATCACATAAAGAGAGAGATGAACCACATAGCTACAGCGGAGCCCTCAGCCCCGGGGTGAATTACTCCCTCCTCATCATGGAGGCAGCGATGGCGGTGAAGATGGCGGTGGAGACGGCGGTGGAGACGACTCCGGGGGCAATTCCCCGTCCGGCAGGGTGCCGGAACAGAGACTTCTGTCCCCCGAATCTTGATTTCGCGATGGCGGCGGCTCTGGAAGGTTTTTCTCCGTATCGTGGTTCTCCGTATCGCGTTTTAGGTCGGGGACCTTTAAATAGGCGAAGAGGCGAGTCGGAGGGGCGAAGGGGCGACGACACCATAGGGTGGCGCGGCCCAGCCCTGGCCGCGCCACCATGTCATCTGGGGCCCACAGGGCCCCCCTCTGCGGCTCTCGGGTGTTCTGGATGCTTCCGGGCAAAATAGGAACCTGGGCGTTGATTTCGTCCAATTCCGAGAATATTTCGTTACTAGGATTTCTGAAACCAAAAACAGCAGAACACAGCAACTGGCTCTTCGGCATCTCGTTAATAGGTTAGTTCCGGAAAATGCACAAATATGACATAAAGTGTGCATAAAACATGTAGGTATCATCAATAAAGTGGCATGGAACATAAGAAATTATCGATACGTCGGAGACGTATCAGCATCCCCAAGCTTAGTTCTGCTCGTCCCGAGCAAAACGATAACAAAGATAATTTCTGAAGTGACATGCCATCATAATCTTGATCATATTGTAAACATATGTAATGAATGCAGCGATCAAAACAATGGTAATGACATGAGTAAACAACTGAATCATAAAGCAATGACTTTTCATGAATAGTACTTTCAAGACAAGCATCAATAAGTCTTGCATAAGAGTTAACTCATAAAGCAATAAATCAAAGTAAAGGTGTTGAAGCAACACAAAGGAAGATTAAGTTTCAGCGGTTGCTTTCAACTTATAACATGTGTATCTCATGGATATTATCAACATAAAGTAATATAACAAGTGCAATATGCAAGTATGTAGGAATCAATGCACAGTTCACACAAGTGTTTGCTTCTTGAGATGGAAAGAATAGGTAAACTGACTCAACAATAAAGTAAAAGAAAGGTCCTTCAAAGAGGAAAGCATCGATTGCTATATTTGTGCTAGAGCTTTTATTTTGAAAACATCAAGAGAGTATAAAAGTAAAGTTTTGAGAGGTGTTTGTTGTTGTCAACGAATGGTAGTGGGCACTCTAACCCCCTTGCCAGACAAACCTTCAAAGAGCGGCTCCCATTTTATTTTATTTTTGGGTGGCACTCCTTCCAACCTTTCTTTCACAAACCATGGCTAACCGAATCCTCGGGTGCCTGCCAACAATCTCATACCATGAAGGAGTGCCTTTTTATTTTAGTTTTATTATGATGACACTCCTCCCCACCTTTGCTTTCTCAAGCCATGGCTAACCGAATCCTTCGGGTGCCGTCCAACAATCACATACCATGGAGGAGTGTCTATTTTTGTTAATTAATTTGGGACTGGGAATCCCATTGCCAGCTCTTTTTGCAAAATTATTGGATAAGCGGATGAAGCCACTAGTCCATTGGTGAAAGTTGCCCAACAAGATTGAAAGATAAACACCACATACTTCCTCATGAGCTATAAAACATTGACACAAATAAGAGGTAATAACTTTTGAATTGTTTAAAGGTAGCACTCAAGCAATTTACTTTGGAATAGCGGAGAAATACCATGTAGTAGGTAGGTATGGTGGACACAAATGGCATAGTGGTTGGCTCAAGGATTTGGATGCATGAGAAGTATTCCCTCTCGATACAAGGTTTAGGCTAGCAAGGTTATTTGAAACAAACACAAGGATGAACCGGTGCAGCAAAACTCACATAAAAGACATATTGTAAACATTATAAGACTTTACACCGTCTTCCTTGTTGTTCAAAACTCAATACTAGAAATTATCTAGACCTTAGAGAGACCAAATATGCAAACCAAATTTTAGCAAGCTCTATGTATTTCTTCATTAATGGGTGCAAAGCATATGATGCAAGAGCTTAAACATGAGCACAACAATTGCCAAGTATCACATTATCCAAGACATTTTACCAATTACTACATGTAGCATTTTCCAATTCCAACCATATAACAATTTAACGAAGAAGAAACTTCGCCATGAATATTATGAGCTAAGAACACATGTGTTCATACGAACCAGCGGAGCGTGTCTCTCTCCCACACAAGCATTTATTCAAACAAAAATAAAAACAAAACATACAGACGCTCCAAGTAAAGTACATAAGATGTGACTGAATAAAAATATAGTTTCAGGGGAGGAACCTGATGATGTTGTCGATGAAGAAGGGGATGCCTTGGGCATCCCCAAGCTTAGACGCTTGAGTCTTCTTAAAATATGCAGGGATGAACCACGGGGGCATCCCCAAGCTTAGAGCTTTCACTCCTCTTGATCATAGTATATCATACTCCTCTCTTGACCCTTGAAAACTTCCTTCACACCAAACTTCAAGCAAACTCATTAGAGGGTTAGTGCATAATCAAAAATTCACATGTTCAGAGGTGACACAAACATTCTTTTCACTTCTGGACATTGCATAAAGCTACTGGACATTAATGGATCAAAGAAATGAATCCAACATAGCAAAAGAGGCAATGCGAAATAAAAGGCAGAATCTGTCAAAAACAGAACAGTCCGTAAAGACAAATTTAAAGCTGGCACCAGACTTGCTCAAATGGAAAAACTACAAACTAATGAAAGTTGCGTACATATCTGAGGATCAAGCTCGTAAATTGGCAGATTTTTTCGAATTTTCTACAGAGAACTGTGCCCAGATTCGTGACAGACAGCAATGCTGTTTCTGCGCAGCGATCCCAAATATAACATCAACTTTGACATAGAAACTTTACTTGGCACAAAAACATGATAAGGAGAGGTTGCTACAGTAGTAAACAACTTCCAAGACACAAATATAAAACAAAGTACTGTAGCAAAATAACACATGGGTTATCTCCCAAGAAGTTCTTTCTTTATAGCCATTAAGATGGGCTCAGCAATTTTGGTGATGCACCCGCAAGAAATAGTATTTGAAGCAAAAGAGAGCTTCAAGAGGCAATTCAAAACACATTTGAGCCTAACATGCTTCCTATGCAAAAGAATCTTATACACAAATGAATTCATGAAGAGCAAAGTGGCAAGCATAAGAGGATAAAACACGAGTAACTTAAAGATTCTCAACATAAAGAGGGGAAACTTAATATTATTAAGATGCATATAACCATATTTCCCTCTCTCATAATAACTTTCAGTAGCATCATTGATGAAATCCACAATATACCCGTCACTTAAAACATTCTTATCATGGTTCATATGCATAGAAGTATCATTAATTTTGGCATAAGAAGAGTTATTCTCATTAATAGTAATTGGAGCAAGATTATTATCAAGAATTTGAACATGGTAAACAAGTTGCATATTAAAAGAATTGTTTTTGGCAAGCCCATCATAACTATGACAAGTTTCATAAGGATAATTGTAACATGTGTCATATACATCTCTATAGCAATTATCTAAACCTGAATATGTAATATCATCATTTTCACTAAAAGTAGATGTCTCAAATACAGGATCTTCAAGCACAACATCCCCAAGCTTAGAGCTTTCAATATCATCGTTTAAGGGGACATGAATAATGCTATCATCATTAATTTCATAATCAGTACCAAAGAGATTTCCAATATCAAAGGTAGTGTGCTCATTCAAATCATGATCGCTAATGTATGTAAAGGGCATAGGAAGATCATCGTATTCAGATTCATTATCACAATAATCATTAGGAGCAACATACTTACGGTTACCTAGCGTTATCTCGTTCACGCGGGGATACGCCGTTACCTCTTTCTTTTTATTCTCCTTCTTCTTCTTCTTCGTTCCCTTCTTCTTCTCCTTCTTCTTCTTCTTCTTCTTCTTCCCTTCTCCTCATTCCCTTCTTTAGGAGGAAGAGGCTTGAAGGGTGGCTTGTCCGCATAACCTGATTTACTTTTAGAAACAATAGAAGAAACTTGGGAGGATCCCTCCTTTTCATTAATTAGTTGAAAACACACAGCGGTCCTATCATATTTTGGCAAGGTGTCATCTTCTAAAATATTTTGTATGTAAGTATTTGTATGGCTATTATCAATGCAATAAGAAAGACAACCATGCAGGACATCATCAATATCAAGATCGTTAATATTTAACAAAGAAATTTTTCTTGATAACTCTTCACACTTCAAAAATAAGGTAAGTTCATCATGCTGATTAGGAGTAATTTCATCATCACAATACAAATTTGCAGCACTCATGGGGTTTGAATTATCATTGGAGGAACATTGAAAATTAAAATGACCAACTCTATGGCAAAGTTCACAAATAAAAGGATAGAGGGCACACACTTTTTCTCCAAGATCATCTAGAGCTCTAGACCACTTTCTAGTTTTTTCATTTCTGTGATGGATACAATATTCATCTTCTATTTGATTAATTCCACAAGGTCTATGTATTCCACAAAAATTAACATGCTTATAGGAAATAGCATTCTTAGGAGTTTGAGCATGCTTATTGCAATCATTAACAACAATGTCATTCTTCATGCAAGCCTCTTTAAAAGGTTCATGATACTTATCAAAATTATTTTTAGGCAATTCTAAATGAGAAGCAAAGGCTTTATAAAGATTTGCAGCAACTTGAGAGTCAAGACCATAAGTAGCACTCATATTTCGAAATTTATCAGTATTCATAAAAGTTTCAATGCATTCATAATCATAGTTTATACCTGACTCTTTACCTTTGTCGTTCTCCCAATCTTCAGCGTTCTCCTTAATCCGATCAAGAAGGTCCCTTTTAAACTCTTCTTTATTGCTCGTGAATGATCCAGAACAAGTAGTATCCAGCAAGGTCTTATCTTGAAAAGAAAGTCTTGCATAGAAATTATCAATGATGATATTACCTGGAAGCTCATGATTGGGGCATTTGAGCATTAAAGTCTTCAATCTCTCCCATGCTTGGGCAATACTCTCTCCATCATGAGGCCAAAAATTATATATATGGTTTCGATCTTTGTGAATTTCACTTGGAGGATAGAACTTGGAATAAAATAGAGGCACAATATCCTTCCAATCAAGAGAGCGCCCGTCCTTCAATAGTTTATACCAATGCGCCGCTTCACCAGATAGCGATATAACAAATAATTTCTTTCTAACTTCATCCATTGAAATACCTGCACACTTGAATAACCCGCATAATTCATGCAAAAACAGTAAATGATTCCTAGGATTGACAGTTCCATCCCCTTCATAGCGGTTATCCATAACACGTTCAATAATTTTCATAGGTATTTTATACGGAATACTTTCAGCAGGTGGATTTAAAATATCAGAAGCATCATTAAAGTTATCGCATATGGGAGATAAAGCATTATCAGAACAAAATATTTCTTCCAAAGCGGAGGAGCTAAAAAGATTATTTTTATGTAAACTAGCTTCCCCAAGCTTAGACTTCTTCATAGCATTAGCAGTAATTGCATTCATACTAATAACATTGCTACTATCATGTAAATAAGGTTCCATAGGTTTTTTAATTTTCGCATCAAACCATCCATGTCTTAAATCAGGAAATAGAATAAGAAGCTCTTTGTTGTCCATTATGCCTAACTAGTGTAAACAAGAAACAAAAAGATGTAATTGCAGAGTCTAAAGGAAATAGCTTCGAGCACACACACAATGGCGCCAGAAAAGTACTGTTACCTGGAACCGGAGTATGAGTGCCTTTTACCTTTCCTCCCCGGCAACGGAAAAGTACTTGATGTCTACGGGAGCTTCTATTCTTGTAGACAGTGTTGGGCCTCCAAGAGTAGAGGTTTGTAGAACAGCAGCAAGTTTCCCTTAAGTGGATCACCCAAGGTTTATCGAACTCGGGGAGGAAGAGGTCAAAGATATCCCTCTCAAGCAACCCTGTAATCACAAAGCAAGAAGTCTCTTGTGTCCCCAACACACCAAATACACTTGTCAGGTGTATAGGTGCACTAGTTCGGCGAAGAGATAGTGAAATACAAGTAATATGGATGTATATGAGTGGTAATAGCAATCTGAATAAAATATGGCAGCGAGTAAACATGCAACAAAACAGTAAACAAACGGAGATTCGATGTTTGGAAGCAAGGCCTAGGGATCCTGCTTTCACTAGTGGACACTCTCAACAATGATCACATAATAGGACTACTCTACACTCTTTTGTTGGATGATGAACGCATTGCGTAGGATTACACGAACCCTCAATGCCGGAGTTAACAAGCTCCACAATGCAATGTTCATATTTAAATAACCTTAGAGTGCAAGATAGATCAACATAATTACACCAAGAACTAACATAGCATGCACACTATCACCATCATGCATATGTAGGAGGAATAATACACATCAATACCATCATAGCAATAATTAACTTCATAATCTACAAGAGATCATAATCATAGCCTACGCCAAGTACTCACACGGTGCACACACTATCACCATTACACACGTGGAGGAGGAATAGAGTACTTTAATAACATCACTAGAGTAGCACATAGACGATATTCAACTAGATCACATAAAGAGAGAGATGAACCACATAGCTACAGCGGAGCCCTCAGCCCCGGGGGTGAATTACTCCCTCCTCATCATGGAGGCAGCGATGGCGGTGAAGATGGCGGTGGAGACGGCGGTGGGGACGACTCCGGGGGCAATTCCCCGTCCGGCAGGATGCCGGAACAGAGACTTCTGTCCCCCGAATCTTGATTTCGCGATGGCGGCGGCTCTGGAAGGTTTTTCTCCGTATCGTGGTTCTCCGTATCGCGTTTTAGGTCGGGGACCTTTAAATAGGCGAAGAGGCGGAGTCGGAGGGGCAAAGGGGCGACGACACCATAGGGTGGCGCGGGCCCAGCCCTGGCCGCGCCACCATGTCATCTGGGGCCCACAGGGCCCCCGGCTCTCGGGTGTTCTGGATGCTTCCGGGCAAAATAGGAACCTGGGCGTTGATTTCGTCCAATTCCGAGAATATTTCGTTACTAGGATTTCTGAAACCAAAAACAGCAGAAAACAGGAACTGGCTCTTCGGCATCTCGTTAATAGGTTAGTTCCAGAAAATGCACAAATATGACATAAAGTGTGCATAAAACATGTAGGTATCATCAATAAAGTGGCATGGAACATAAGAAATTATCGATACGTCGGAGACGTATCACTGCCTAACATGATCAAGATCATCTATATGTAATTCTATATGTTGTGTTTGTCGGGATCCGATGGATAGAGAGTACTATGATTATGGTGATTATCAATCTATTGTTTATGTGTTGTTTATGATCTTGCATGCTCTCCGTTATTAGTAGAGGCTCTGGCCAAGTTTTTGCTCTTAACTCCAAGAGGGGTATTTATGCTCGATAGTGGGTTCATGCCTTCATTGACACCTGGGATCGTGACAGTAGGTTCTAAGGTTGTGATGTGCTGTTGCCACTAGGGATAAAACATTGATGCTATGTCTAAGGATGTAGTTGTTGATTACATTACGCACCATACTTAATGCAATTGTCTGTTGCTTAGCAACTTAATACTGAATGGGGTTCGGATGATAACCTGAAGGTGGACTTTTTAGGCATAGATGCAGTTGGATGGCGGTCTATGTACTTTGTCGTAATGCCCAATTAAATCTCACTATATTTATCATATCATGTATATGCATTGTTATGCCTTTCTCTATTTGTCAATTGCCCGACTGTAATTTGTTCACCCAACATGCTTTTATCTTATGGGAGAGACACCTCTAGTGAACTGTGGACCCCGGTCCTATTCTTTACATAGCATACAATCTACTGCAATACTTGTTTTACTGTTTTCTTTGCAAACATCTTCCACTCGATACGCTTAATCCTTTGTTACAGCAAGCCGGTGAGATTGACAACCTCACTGTTTCGTTGGGGCAAAGTACTTTGGTTTTGTTGTGCAGATTCCACGTTGGCGCAGGAATCCCTGGTGTTGCGCCGCATCACATTTCGCGACCATCAACCTTCAACGTGCTTCTTGGCTCCTCCTGGTTCGATTAAACCTTGGTTTCTTTCTGAGGGAAAACTTGCTACTGTGCGCATCATACCTTCCTCTTGGGGTTCCCAACGAACGTGTGAGTTACACGCCATCAAGCTCTTTTTCTGGCGCCGTTGCCGGGGAGATCAAGACACGCTGCAAGGGGAGTCTCCACTTCTCAATCTCTTTACTTTGTTTTTGTCTTGCTTTATTTTATTTACTACCTTGTTTGCTGCACTAAATCAAAATACAAAAAAATTAGTTGCTAGTTTTACTTTATTTCTTGCTCTCTATATCAAAAACACAAAAAAAATTAGTTACTTGTCTTTACTTTGTTTGCCTAGTTTACTTTTTGCTTATTTCATCATGCTTAATCCTAAGTTTACTTTGGAAGAGATACCGGTAGGACGAGGGTGTATCATTGGAAGAGATAATATAGAAGAATTTTTCACCCATGTTAGTATGGATGAAGATTTTGAAGATATACCATTATTAAAAACTGCTCCTACTTAT
The DNA here is from genome assembly GCA_030979885.1 of Lolium multiflorum. NCBI lineage: Eukaryota > Viridiplantae > Streptophyta > Magnoliopsida > Poales > Poaceae > Lolium > Lolium multiflorum. Next base: position 200,562,026 of record CM061750.1, read on the forward strand.
GAAAGTGCTTCTGCCTGTTTGATACACATGTTAGAAACTAGATTTGTTAATCTCAATCCCATAATACAACATATGTTTCTTACACTTTCGGATATGGAGATGGGGGAAAAGAGAAATTTTGTTTTAAAAGTCCTTGTTAGAGAATTTGAGGATATAGTTAAAGAAGCTAGAAAAGTTTTTATTAAGCATAAGAGGCTTGGTTTCTTTCCTAATTTTAAACAAATACTTGAAAAGATGGATATGGATAGAATTAAGTATACTAATAATGTTAATGATGGTAGGGAAATTAAAGCGCCAATACCTAGTAAACTACTAGGGATGCATGAAGCTTTGGAAAATAACTATGCTTGGCTTGTTCCTGAAAATTTGTTTGATGAGAATAGTAAGCCTAGGAGCAATGAGAGAGGAGTTACTTATATAGACCAGATACAATGCATTGTTGAGAAAACTCCCAACACCCCTGGTAATGATGTTGATGCTTCTACTCTCGATAATACTTGATTTGCACTTTCTGCGCCTAGCTGAAAGGCGTTAAAGAAAAGCGCTTATGGGAGACAACCCATGTTTTTACCTACAGCAATTTTTTGTTTTATTGAGTCTTGGAAGTTGTTTACTACTGTAGCAACCTCTCCTTATCATGTTTTTGTGCCAAGTAAAGTTTCTATGTCAAAGTTGATGTTATATTTGGGATCGCTGCGCAGAAACAACATTGCTGTCTGTCACGAATCTGGGCACAGTTCTCTGTAGAAAATTCGAAAAAATCTGCCAATTTACGAGCGTGATCCTCAGATATTTACGCAACTTTCATTAGTTTTGAGTTTTTCCATTTGAGCAAGTCTGGTGCCAGCTTTAAATTCGTCTTTACGGACTGTTCTGTTTTTGACAGATTCTGCCTTTTATTTCGCATTGCCTCTTTTGCTATGTTGGATTTATTTCTTTGATCCATTAATGTCCAGTAGCATTATGCAATGTCCAGAAGTGAAAATAATGATTGTGTCACCTCTGAATGTGTGAATTATTAATTGTGCACTAACCCTCTAATGAGTTTGCTTGAAGTTTGGTGTGAAGGAAGTTTTCAAGGGTCAAGAGAGGAGAATGATATACTATGATCAAGAGGAGTGAAAGCTCTAAGCTTGGGGATGCCCCCGTGGTTCACCCCTGCATATTCTAAGAAGACTCAAGCGTCTAAGCTTGGGGATGCCCAAGGCATCCCCTTCTTCATCGACAACATCATCAGGTTCCTCCCCTGAAACTATATTTTTATTCAATCACATCTTGTGTTCTTTACTTGGAGCGTCGGTTTGTTTTTGTTTTTGTTTTTGTTTGAATAAAATGGATCCTAGCATTCACTTTGTGGGAGAGAGACACGCTCCGCTGTTGCATATGGACACATGTGTCCTTAGGCTTTACTCATAATGTTCTAGGCGAAGTTTCTTCTTCGTTAAATTGTTATATGGTTGGAATTGGAAAATGCTACATGTAGTAATTCTAAAATGTCTTGGATAATGTGATACTTGGCAATTGTTGTGCTCATGTTTAAGCTCTTGCATCATATGCTTTGCACCCATTAATGAAGAAATACATAGAGCATGCTAAAATTTGATTTGCATATTTGGTTTCTCTAAGGTCTAGATAATATCTAGTATTGAGTTTTGAACAACAAGGAAGACGGTGTAGAGTCTTATAATATTTACAATATGTCTTTTATGTGAGTTTTGCTGCACTTGTTCATCCTTGAGTTTGCTTCAAATAACCTTGCTAGCCTAAACCTTGTATCGAGAGGGAATACTTCTCATGCATCCAAAATCCTTGAGCCAACTACTATGCCATTTGTGTCCACCATACCTACCTACTACATGGTATTTCTCCGCCATTCCAAAGTAAATTGCTTGAGTGCTACCTTTAAAATTCCATCATTCACCTTTGCAATATATAGCTCATGGGACAAAATAGCCTTAAAAACTATCGTAGTATTGAATATGTACTTATGCACTTTATATTTTATTAAGTTGCTTGTTGTGCGATAACCATGCTTCTGGGGAACGCCATCAACTATTGTTGAATATCATGTGAGTTGCTATGCATGTCCGTCTTGTCTGAAGGATCTATCATTTTAGTGGTTGGAGCATGCAAAATTGTTAGAGAAGAACATTGGGCCGCTAACTAAAGCCATGAATCATGGTGGAAGTTTCAGTTTTGGACATATATCCTCAATCTCATATGAGAATAATAATTGTTGCTACATGCTTATGCATTAAAGAGGAGTCCATTATCTGTTGTCCATGTTGTCCCGGTATGGATGTCTAAGTTGAGAATAATCAAAAGCGAGAAATCCAAAATGCGAGCTTTCTCCTTAGACCTTTGTACAGGCGGCATGGAGGTACCCCTTTGTGACACTTGGTTGAAACATGGCATGCAAAGATCCGGTAGTCCAAGCTAAGTAGGACGAGGTGCGGGCACTATTAGTATACTATGCATGAGGCTTGCAACTTGTAAGATATAATTTTCATAACTCATATGCTTTATTACTACCGTTGACAAAATTGTTTCATGTTTTCAAAATAAAAGCTCTAGCACAAATACAGCAATCGATGCTTTCCTCTTGAAGGACCATTCTTTTACTTTTATTATTGAGTCAGTTTACCTATCTCCTTCCACCTTAAGAAGCAAACACTTGTGTGAACTGTGCATTGATTCCTACATACTTGCATATTGCACTTGTTATATTACTTTATGTTGACAATATCCATGAGATATACATGTTATAAGTTGAAAGCAACCGCTGAAACTTCATCTTCCTTTGTGTTGCTTCAACACCTTTACTTTGATTTATTGCTTTATGAGTTAACTCTTATGCAAGACTTATTGATGCTTGTCTTGAAGTACTATTCATGAAAAGTCTTTGCTTTATGATTCAGTTGTTTACTCATGTCATTACCTTTGTTTTGATCGCTGCATTCATTACATATGTTTACAAATAGTATGATCAAGATTATGATGGCATGTCACTTCAGAAATTATCTTTGTTATCGTTTTACCTGCTCGGGACGAGCAGAACTAAGCTTGGGGATGCTGATACGTCTCCAACGTATCGATAATTTCTTATGTTCCATGCTACTTTATTGATGATACCTACATGTTTTATGCACATTATATGTCATATTTATGCATTTTCTGGAACTAACCTATTAACAAGATGCCGAAGAGCCAGTTGCTGTTTTCTGCTGTTTTTGGTTTCTGAAATCCTAGTAAGGAAATATTCTCGGAATTGGACGAAACTTTCGCCCAGGGTCCTATTTTTGCACGAAGCTTCCAGAAGACCGAAGAGATAACGAAGTGGGGCCACGAGGCAGCCAGAGGCTAGGCGGCGCGCCCAAGCCCTGGCCGCGCCGACCTACCCCCGGGCCCTCGTGTGGCCCCCGCGTTGACCTTCCGCCTACTTAAAGTCTCCGTCGTGAAAACCCCATGAGAGCCACGATACGGAAAACCTTCCGAGACGCCGCCGCCGATCCCATCTCGGGATTCGGAGATCGCCTCCGGCACCCTGCCGAGAGGGGATTCATCTCCCGGAGGACTCTACACCGCCATGGTCGCCTCCGGAGTGATGAGTGAGTAGTTCACCCTTGGACCATGGGTCCATAGCAGTAGCTAGATGGTCATCTTCTCCTTGTTGTGCTTCATTGTTGGATCTTGTGAGCTGCCTAACATGATCAAGATCATCTATATGTAATTCTATATGTTGTGTTTGTCGGGATCCGATGGATAGAGAGTACTATGATTATGGTGATTATCAATCTATTGTTTATGTGTTGTTTATGATCTTGCATGCTCTCCGTTATTAGTAGAGGCTTGATACGTCTCCAACGTATCGATAATTTCTTATGTTCCATGCCACTTTATTGATGATATCTACATGTTTTATACACATTATATGTCATTATTATGCGTTTTCCGGAACTAACCTATTGACGAGATGCCGAAAGGCCAGTTGCTGTTTTCTGCTGTTTGGTTTCAGAAATCCTAGTAACGAAATATTCTCGAATCGGACGAAATCACCGCCCAAGTTCCTTTTTTCCCGGAAGCACCGGAGGAGGATGAGAGGGGAGCCAGGGGGGCCCACACCACACCCCGGCGCGGGCCAGGGGTGGCGCGCCCCCTAGGGTGTGGGCACCCCGTGGCCCCTCCGACTCCCTCTCTTCGCCTACTTAAGCCTCTCTGACCTAAAAACCCGACAGAGAGCCACGATACGGAGAAAACCTTCCAGAGCCGCCGCCATCGCGAAATCAAGATTCGGGGGACAGAAGTCTCTGTTCCGGCACCCTGCCGGACGGGGAATTGCCCCCGGAGTCATCTCCACCGCCGTCTCCACCGCCATCTTCACCGCCATCGCTGCCTCCATGATGAGGAGGGAGTAATTCACCCCCGGGCTGAGGGCTCCGCTGTAGCTATGTGGTTCATCTCTCTCTTTATGTGATCTAGTTGAATATTATCTATGTGCTACTCTAGTGATGTTATTAAAGTACTCTATTCCTCCTCCACGTGTGTAATGGTGATAGTGTGTGCACCGTGTGAGTACTTGGCGTAGGCTATGATTATGATCTCTTGTAGATTATGAAGTTAATTATTGCTATGATGGTATTGATGTGTATTATTCCTCCTACATATGCATGATGGTGATAGTGTGCATGCTATGTTAGTTCTTGGTGTAATTATGTTGATCTATCTTGCACTCTAAGGTTATTTAAATATGAACATTGCATTGTGGAGCTTGTTAACTCCGGCATTGAGGGTTCGTGTAATCCTACGCAATGCGTTCATCATCCAACAAAAGAGTGTAGAGTAGTCCTATTATGTGATCATTGTTGAGAGTGTCCACTAGTGAAAGCAGGATCCCTAGGCCTTGCTTCCAAGCATCGAATCTCCGTTTGTTTACTGTTTTGTTGCATGTTTACTCGCTGCCATATTTTATTCAGATTGCTATTACCACTCATATACATCCATATTACTTGTATTTCACTATCTCTTCGCCAAACTAGTGCACCTATACATCTGACAAGTGTATTTGGTGTGTTGGGGACACAAGAGACTTCTTGCTTTGTGATTACAGGGTTGCTTGAGAGGGATATCTTTGACCTCTTCCTCCCTGAGTTCGATAAACCTTGGGTAATCCACTTAAGGGAAACTTGCTGCTGTTCTACAAACCTCTGCTCTTGGAGGCCCAACACTGTCTACAAGAATAGAAGCACCCGTAGACATCAAGCACTTTTCTGGCGCCGTTGCCGGGGAGGAAAGGTAAAAGGTACTCACACTCCGGTTCCAGGTAACAGTACTTTTCTGGTGCCATTGTGTGTGTACTCGAAGCTATTTCCTTTAGACTCTGCAATTACATCTTTTTGTTTCTTGTTTACACTAGTTAGGCATAATGGACAACAAAGAGCTTCTTATTCTATTTCCTGATTTAAGACATGGATGGTTTGATACAAAAATTAAAAAACCTATGGAACCTTATTTACATGATAGTAGCAATGTTATTAGTATGAATGCAATTACTGCTAATGCTATGAAGAAGTCTAAGCTTGGGGAAGCTAGTTTACATAAAAATAATCTTTTTTGCTCCTCCGCTTTAGAAGAAATATTTTGCTCTGATGATGCTTTATCTCCCATATGCGATAACTCTAATGATGCTTCTGATACTTTAAATCCACCTGCTGAAAGTATTCCGTATAAAATACCTATGGAAATTATTGAACGTGTTATGGATAACCGCTATGAAGGGGATGGAACTGTCCATCCTGGAAATCATTTACTGTTTTTGCATGAATTATGCGGGTTATTCAAGTGTGCAGGTATCTCTATGGATGAAGTGAAGAAGAAACTATTCTCTATGTCGCTGTCTGGTAAAGCGGCGCATTGGTATAAACTATTGAAGGACGGGCGCTCTCTTGATTGGAAGGATATTGTGCCTCTATTTTATTCCAAGTTCTATCCTCCAAGTGAAATTCACAAAGATCGAAACCATATATATAATTTTTGGCCTCATGATGGAGAGAGTATTGCCCAAGCATGGGAGAGATTGAAGACTTTAATGCTCAAATGCCCCAATCATGAGCTTCCAGGTAATATCATCATTGATAATTTCTATGCAAGACTTTCTTTTCAAGATAAGACCTTGCTGGATACTACTTGTTCTGGATCATTCACGAGCAATAAAGAAGAGTTTAAAAGGGACCTTCTTGATCGGATTAAGGAGAACGCTGAAGATTGGGAGAACGACAAAGGTAAAGAGTCAGGTATAAATTATAATTATGAATGCATTGAAACTTTTATGGATACTGATAAATTTCGAGATATGAGTGCTACTTATGGTCTTGACTCTCAAGTTGCTGCAAATCTTTATAAAGCCTTTGCTTCTCATTTAGAATTGCCTAAAAAGAATTTTGATAAGTATCATGAACCTTTTAAAGAGGCTTGCATGAAGAATGACATTGTTGTTAATGATTGCAATAAGCATGCTCAAACTCCTAAGAATGCTATTTCCTATAAGCATGTTAATTTTTGTGGAATACATAGACCTTGTGGAATTAATCAAATAGAAGATGAATATTGTATCCATCACAGAAATGAAAAAACTAGAAAGTGGTCTAGAGCTCTAGATGATCTTGGAGAAAAAGTGTGTGCCCTCTATCCTTTTATTTGTGAACTTTGCCATAGAGTTGGTCATTTTAATTTTCAATGTTCCTCCAATGATAATTCAAACCCCATGAGTGCTGCAAATTTGTATTGTGATGATGAAATTATTCCTAATCAGCATGATGAACTTACCTTATTTTTGAAGTGTGAAGAGTTATCAAGAAAAATTTCTTTGTTAAATATTAACGATCTTGATATTGATGATGTCCTGCATGGTTGTCTTTCTTACTGCATTAATAATTGCCATACAAATACTTACATACAGAATATTTTAGAAGATGACACCTTGCCAAAATATGATAGGACCGCTGTGTGTTTTCAACTAATTAATGAAAAGGAGGGATCCTCCCAAGTTTCTTCTATTGTTTCTAAAAGTAAATCAGGTTATGCGGACAAGCCACCCTTCAAGCCTCTTCCTCCTAAAGAAGGGAATGAGGAGAAGGAAGAGAAGAAGAAGAAGAAGGAGAAGAAGAAGGGAACGAAGAAGAAGAAGAAGAAGGAGAATAAAAAGAAAGAGGTAACGGCGTATCCCCGCGTGAATGAGATAACGCTAGGTAACCGTAAGTATGTTGCTCCTAATGATTATTATGATAATGAATCTGAGTACGATGATCTTCCTATACCCTTTACCCATATTAGTGATCATGATTTGGATGAGCACGCTGCCTTTGATATTGAAAATCTCTTTGGTACTGATTATGAAATTAATGATGATAGCATTATTCATGTCCCCTTAAACGATGATATTGAAAGCTCTAAGCTTGGGGATGTTGTGCTTGAAGATCCTGTATTTGAGACATCTACTTTTAGTGAAAATGATGATATTACATATTCTGGTTTAGATAATTGCTATAGAGATGTATATGACACATGTTACAATTATCCTTATGAAACTTGTCATAGTTATGATGGGCTTGCCAAAAACAATTCTTTTAATATGCAACTTGTTTACCATGTTCAAATTCTTGATAATAATCTTGCTCCAATTACTATTAATGAGAATAACTCTTCTTATGCCAAAATTAATGATACTTCTATGCATATGAACCATGATAAGAATGTTTTAAGTGACGGGTATATTGTGGATTTCATCAATGATGCTACTGAAAGTTATTATGAGAGAGGGAAATATGGTTATATGCATCTTAATAATATTAAGTTTCCCCTCTTTATGTTGAGAATCTTTAAGTTACTCGTGTTTTATCCTCTTATGCTTGCCACTTTGCTCTTCATGAATTCATTTGTGTATAAGATTCTTTTGCATAGGAAGCATGTTAGGCTCAAATGTGTTTTGAATTGCCTCTTGAAGCTCTCTTTTGCTTCAAATACTATTTCTTGCGGGTGCATCACCAAAATTGCTGAGCCCATCTTAATGGCTATAAAGAAAGAACTTCTTGGGAGATAACCCATGTGTTATTTTGCTACAGTACTTTGTTTTATATTTGTGTCTTGGAAGTTGTTTACTACTGTAGCAACCTCTCCTTATCATGTTTTTGTGCCAAGTAAAGTTTCTATGTTAAAGTTGATGTTATATTTGGGATCGCTGCGCAGAAACAGCATTGCTGTCTGTCACGAATCTGGGCACAGTTCTGTAGAAAATTCGAAAAAATCTGCCAATTTACGAGCGTGATCCTCAGATATGTACGCAACTTTCATTAGTTTTGAGTTTTTCCATTTGAGCAAGTCTGGTGCCAGCTTTAAATTCGTCTTTACGGACTGTTCTGTTTTTGACAGATTCTGCCTTTTATTTCGCATTGCCTCTTTTGCTATGTTGGATTTATTTCTTTGATCCATTAATGTCCAGTAGCTTTATGCAATGTCCAGAAGTGAAAAGAATGTTTGTGTCACCTCTGAACATGTGAATTTTTGATTATGCACTAACCCTCTAATGAGTTTGCTTGAAGTTTGGTGTGAAGGAAGTTTTCAAGGGTCAAGAGAGGAGGATGATATACTACGATCAAGAAGAATGAAAAGTCTAAGCTTGGGGATGCCCCGGTGGTTCATCCCTGCATATTTCAAGAAGACTCAAGCATCTAAGCTTGGGGATGCCCAAGGCATCCCCTTCTTCATCGACAAAGTATCAGGTTCCTTCTCTTGAAACTATATTTTTATTCGGTCACATCTTATATACTTTACTTGGAGCGTCTGTATGCTTTTGTTTTTGTTTTTGTTTGAATAAATGATTGTTTGGGAGAGAGACACGCTCCGCTGGTTCGTATGAACACATGTGTTCTTAGCTTTTAATTTTCATGGCGAAGGTTGAAACTGCTTCGTTAATTGTTATATGGTTGGAAACGGGAAATGCTACATGTAGTAATTGGTATAATGTCTTGAATAATGTGAAACTTGGCAATTGTTGTGCTCATATAGATCTTGTTTAAGCTCTTGCATCATGTACCTTGTACCCATTAATGAATAATTACATAGAGCTTGTTAAAATTTGGTTTGCATGATTGGTCTCTCTAAGTCTAGATATTTTCTGGTTGAGGTGTTTGAACAACAAGGAGACGATGTAAAGTCTTATAATGCTTACAATATGTTTATATGTGAGTCTTGCTGCACCATTTCATACTTGAGTTTGCTTCAAATAACCTTGCTAGCCTAAACCTTGTATCGAGAGGGAATACTTCTCATGCATCCAAATACTTGAGCCAATATTCATGCCATTTGTGTCCACCATACCTACCTACTACATGGTATTTCTCCGCCATTCCAAAGTAAATTGCTTGAGTGCTACCTTTAAACCATTCAAAATTTATCACCTCTGATTTGTGTCAATGTTTTATAGCTCATGAGGAAGTATGTGGTGTTTATCTTTCAATCTTGTTGGGCAACTTTCACCAATGGACTAGTGGCTTCATCCGCTTATCCAATAATTTTGCAGAAAGAGTTGGCAATGGGATTCCCAGTCCCAAATTAATTAACAAAAATAGACACTCCTCCATGGTATGTGATTGTTGGACGGCACCCGAAGGATTCGGTTAGCCATGGCTTGAGAAAGCAAAGGTGGGGAGGAGTGTCATCATAATAAAACTAAAATAAAAAGGCACTCCTTCATGGTATGAGATTGTTGGCAGGCACCCGAGGATTCGGTTAGCCATGGTTTGTGAAAGAAAGGTTGGAAGGAGTGCCACCCAAAAATAAAATAAAATGGGAGCCGCTCTTTGAAGGTTTGTCTGGCAAGGGGGTTAGAGTACCCGCTACCATTCGTTGACAACAACAAACACTCCTCAAAACTTTACTTTTATGCTCTCTATATGTTTTCAAAATCAAAGCTCTAGCACAAATATAGCAATCGATGCTTTCCTCTTTGAAGGACCATTCTTTTACTTTATTGTTGAGTCAGTTTACCTATTCTTTCTATCTTAGAAGCAAACACTTGTGTAAATTGTGTGCATTGATTCTTACATGTTTACCTATTGCACTTGTTATATTACTTTGTGTTGACAATTATCCACGAGATATACATGTTAAAGTTGAAAGCAACCGCTGAAACTTATATCTTCCTTTGTGTTGTTTCAAAGCTTTCTACTAAGAATTTATTGCTTATGAGTTAACTCTTATGCAAGACTTATTGATGCTTGTCTTGAAAGTATTATTCATGAAAAGTCTTTGTTATATGATTCATTTGTTTACTCATTATCTTCATCATTGCTTCGAATCTCTGCATTCATCTCATGTGCTTTACAATAGTATGATCAAGGTTATGATGGCATGTCACTTCAGAAATTATCTTTGTTATCGTTTTACCTGCTCGGGACGAGCAAAGCTTGGGGATGCTGATACGTCTCCAACGTATCGATAATTTCTTATGTTCCATGCCACTTTATTGATGATATCTACATGTTTTATACACATTATATGTCATTATTATGCGTTTTCCGGAACTAACCTATTGACGAGATGCCGAAAGGCCAGTTGCTGTTTTCTGCTGTTTTTGGTTTCAGAAATCCTTGTAACGAAATATTCTCGGAATCGGACGAAATCACCGCCCAAGTTCCTATTTTTCCCGGAAGCTTCCAGAGCACCGGAGGAGGATGAGAGGGGGGGGGCCCCACACCACACCCGGCGCGGGCCAGGGGGGGCGCCCCCTAGGGGTGGGCACCCCGTGGCCCCTCCGACTCCCTCTCTTCGCCTACTTAAGCCTCTCTGACCTAAAAACCCCGACAGAGAGCCACGATACGGAGAAAACCTTCCAGAGCCGCCGCCATCGCGAAATCAAGATTCGGGGGACAGAAGTCTCTGTTCCGGCACCCTGCCGGACGGGGAATTGCCCCCGGAGTCATCTCCACCGCCGTCTCCACCGCCATCTTCACCGCCATCGCTGCCTCCATGATGAGGAGGGAGTAATTCACCCCCGGGGCTGAGGGCTCCGCTGTAGCTATGTGGTTCATCTCTCTCTTTATGTGATCTAGTTGAATATTATCTATGTGCTACTCTAGTGATGTTATTAAAGTACTCTATTCCTCCTCCACGTGTGTAATGGTGATAGTGTGTGCACCGTGTGAGTACTTGGCGTAGGCTATGATTATGATCTCTTGTAGATTATGAAGTTAATTATTGCTATGATGGTATTGATGTGTATTATTCCTCCTACATATGCATGATGGTGATAGTGTGCATGCTATGTTAGTTCTTGGTGTAATTATGTTGATCTATCTTGCACTCTAAGGTTATTTAAATATGAACATTGCATTGTGGAGCTTGTTAACTCCGGCATTGAGGGTTCGTGTAATCCTACGCAATGCGTTCATCATCCAACAAAAGAGTGTAGAGTAGTCCTATTATGTGATCATTGTTGAGAGTGTCCACTAGTGAAAGCAGGATCCCTAGGCCTTGCTTCCAAGCATCGAATCTCCGTTTGTTTACTGTTTTGTTGCATGTTTACTCGCTGCCATATTTTATTCAGATTGCTATTACCACTCATATACATCCATATTACTTGTATTTCACTATCTCTTCGCCGAACTAGTGCACCTATACACCTGACAAGTGTATTTGGTGTGTTGGGGACACAAGAGACTTCTTGCTTTGTGATTACAGGGTTGCTTGAGAGGGATATCTTTGACCTCTTCCTCCCTGAGTTCGATAAACCTTGGGTAATCCACTTAAGGGAAACTTGCTGCTGTTCTACAAACCTCTGCTCTTGGAGGCCCAACACTGTCTACAAGAATAGAAGCACCCGTAGACATCAAGGCTCTGGCCAAGTTTTTGCTCTTAACTCCAAGAGGGGGTATTTATGCTCGATAGTGGGTTCATGCCTTCATTGACACCTGGGATCGTGACAGTAGGTTCTAAGGTTGTGATGTGCTGTTGCCACTAGGGATAAAACATTGATGCTATGTCTAAGGATGTAGTTGTTGATTACATTACGCACCATACTTAATGCAATTGTCTGTTGCTTAGCAACTTAATACTGAATGGGGTTCGGATGATAACCTGAAGGTGGACTTTTTAGGCATAGATGCAGTTGGATGGCGGTCTATGTACTTTGTCGTAATGCCCAATTAAATCTCACTATATTTATCATATCATGTATATGCATTGTTATGCCTTTCTCTATTTGTCAATTGCCCGACTGTAATTTGTTCACCCAACATGCTTTTATCTTATGGGAGAGACACCTCTAGTGAACTGTGGACCCCGGTCCTATTCTTTACATAGCATACAATCTACTGCAATACTTGTTTTACTGTTTTCTTTGCAAACATCTTCCACTCGATACGCTTAATCCTTTGTTACAGCAAGCCGGTGAGATTGACAACCTCACTTTTCGTTGGGGCAAAGTACTTTGGTTTTGTTGTGCAGATTCCACGTTGGCGCCGGAATCCCTGGTGTTGCGCCGCATCACATTTCGCGACCATCAACCTTCAACGTGCTTCTTGGCTCCTCCTGGTTCGATTAAACCTTGGTTTCTTTCTGAGGGAAAACTTGCTACTGTGCGCATCATACCTTCCTCTTGGGGTTCCCAACGAACGTGTGAGTTACACGCCATCAATGCATTCAAAAGAGATCGTTCCCGCCGATTCATCGCGATCAGAGTAGCGGCGATCGATCAAAGTACTGGGCGCGCGATCATATTACAGACCGGTGGTGCATGCAAATTAGAATAAGGGGAAGGGGTTGGGCGACGGCGTCGTATCCTGAGTCGACGCAGGCCCGTCGAGCACGACGACCTCGTCGCGATCTGCCTGTTCCTGTGCATGGTGCGTCCTCCGTCGACGAGCTGATACGTCTCCAACGTATCGATAATTTCTTATGTTCCATGCTACTTTATTGATGATACCTACATGTTTTATGCACATTATATGTCGTATTTACGCATTTTCTGGAACTAACCTATTAACAAGATGCCGAAGTGCCAGTTCCTGTTTTCTGCTGTTTTTGGTTTCAGAAATCCTAGTAACGAAATATTCTCGGAATTGGACGAAATCAACGCCCAGGTTCCTATTTTGCCCGGAAGCATCCAACACCCGAGAGCCGCCAGAGGGGGGCCCTGTGGGCCCCAGACCACAGGGTGGCGCGGCCAGGGCTGGGCCGCGCCGCCCTATGGTGTGGTCGCCCCTTCGACCCTCCGAGGCTGCCCTTTCGCCTATATAAAGCCCCTGCATCGAAAACCCTTACGGAGGAAGCCACGGTACGCGAAACCTTCCAGAGCCGCCGCCATCGCGAAGCCAAGATCTGGGGGACAGGAGTCTCTGTTCCGGCACCTGCCGGACGGGGAAGTGCCCCCGGAAGGCTTCTCCATCGACACCGCTGCCATCTCCACCGCCATCTTCATCACCGCTGCTGCTCCCATGAGGAGGGAGTAGTTCTCCATCGAGGCTCGGGGCTGTACCGGTAGCTATGTGGTTAATCTCTCTCCTATGTACTTCAATACAATGATCTCATGAGCTGCTTTACATGATTGAGATTCATATGAGTTTTGTATCACTACTATCTATGTGCTACTCTAGCAAAGTTATTAAAGTAGTTCTATTCCTCCTGCACGTGTGTAAAGGTGACAGTGTGTGCACCGTGTTAGTACTTGGTTTATGCTATGATCATGATCTCTTGTAGATTGCGAAGTTAACTATTGCTATGATAGTATTGATGTGTATTATTCCTCCTACATAAGCATGAAGGTGACAGTGTGCATGCTATGTTAGTACTTGGTTTAGTCGTTTCGATCTTTCATGCACTCTAAGGTTATTTAAATATGAACATTGAATTGTGGAGCTTGTTAACTCCGGCATTGAGGGTTCGTGTAATCCTACGCAATGTGTTCATCATCCAACAAGAGTGTAGAGTATGCATTTATCTATTTTGTTATGTGATCAATGTTGAGAGTGTCCACTAGTGAAAGTCTATTCCCTAGGCCTTGTTCCTAAATACGCTATCGCTGCTTGTTCTGTTTTACTGCGTTACTACTGCTGCGTTACTACTGCATGTTTACTTCCCGCAATATTACTACCATCAACTGCACGCCAGCAAGCACTTTTCTGGCGCCATACTACTGCTCATATTCATTCATACCACTTGTATTTCACTATCTCTTCGCCGAACTAGTACACCTATTAGGTGTGTTGGGGACACAAGAGACTTCTTGCTTTGTGGTTGCAGGGTTGCATGAGAGGGATATCTTTGACCTCTTCCTCCCTGAGTTCGATAAACCTTGGGTAATCCACTTAAGGGAAACTTGCTGCTGTTCTACAAACCTCTGCTCTTGGAGGCCCAACACTGTCTACAAGAATAGAAGCACCCGTAGACATCAAGCACTTTTCTGGCGCCGTTGCCGGGGAGGGAAGGTAAACGGCACTCACACATTGGCAAGCCCGGCAACTAAGCACTTTTCCTCCCTCGTCAACTACGCGCCAAGCACTTTTCTGGCGCCGTTGCCGGGGAGGAAAGGTAAAAGGCACTCATACTCCGGTTCCAGGTAACAGTACTTTTCTGGCACCATTGTGTGTGTGTGCTCGAAGCTATTTCCTTTAGACTCTGCAATCGCGACATTTGGTTTCTTGTTTACACTAGTTAGGCATAATGGACAACAATGACCTTTTTATTCTATTTCCTGATTTAAGACATGGATGGTTTGATGCGAAAATTAAAAAACCCATGGAACATATTAATATGAATGCTTTGAACACTATTGTTGTTAATGATATGGAAAATTCTAAGCTTGGGGAAGCTGGCTTTGATGAGCATGATATTTTTAGTCCCCCAAGCATTGAGGAGAAAATTTACTTTGATGATACTTTGTCTCCTATTTATGATGATTATAATGATAGTAGTCTTTTGTTACCACCTGTTATGGAGGATAAATTTGATTATGATTACAATATACCTCCTATATTTGATAGCTACTTTGTTGAATTTGCTCCCACTACAATTAATAAGAATGACTATGCCTATGTTGGGAGTAGTAATTATTTTATGCATGAGACTCATGATAAGAATGCTTTAAGTGATAGTTATATTGTTGAGTTTGCTCATGATGCTACTGAAAGTTATTATGAGAGAGGAAAATATGGTTGTAGAAATTTTCATGTTACTAAAATGCCTCTCTATGTGCTGAAATTTTTGAAGCTACACTTGTTTTATCTTCCTATGCTTGTTACTTTGCTCTTCATGAACTTGTTTATTTACAAGATTCCTATGCATAGGAAGCATGTTAGACTTAAATGTGTTTTGAATTTGCCTCTTGATGCTCTCTTTTGCTTCAACTACTATTTCTTGCGAGTGCATCATTAAAACTGCTGAGCCCATCTTAATGGCTATAAAAAAAGAACTTCTTGGGAGATAACCCATGTGTTATTTTGCTACAGTACTTTGTTTTATATTTGTGTCTTGGAAGTTGTTTACTACTGTAGCAACCTCTCCTTATCATGTTTTTGTGCCAAGTAAAGTTTCTATGTTAAAGTTGATGTTATATTTGGGATCGCTGCGCAGAAACAGCATTGCTGTCTGTCACGAATCTGGGCACAGGCCTCTGTAGAAAATTCGAAAATATCTGCCAATTTACGAGCGTGATCCTCAGATATGTACGCAACTTTCATTAGTTTTGAGTTTTTCCGTTTGAGCAAGTCTGGTGCCATCTTTAAATTCGTCTTTACGGACTGTTCTGTTTTTGACAGATTCTGCCTTTTATTTCGCATTGCCTCTTTTGCTATGTTGGATTCATTTCTTTGATCCATTAATGTCCAGTAGCTTTATGCAATGTCCAGAAGTGTAAAGAATGTTTGTGTCACCTCTGAACATGTGAATTTTTGATTATGCACTAACCCTCTAATGAGTTTGCTTGAAGTTTGGTGTGAAGGAAGTTTTCAAGGGTCAAGAGAGGAGTATGATATACTATGATCAAGAGGAGTGAAAGCTCTAAGCTTGGGGATGCCCCCGTGGTTCATCCCTGCATATTCTAAGAAGACTCAAGCGTCTAAGCTTGGGGATGCCCAAGGCATCCCCTTCTTCATCGACAAAGTATCAGGTTCCTTCTCTTGAAACTATATTTTTATTCGGTCACATCTTATGTACTTTACTTGGAGCGTCTGTGTGTGCTTTTATTTTTGTTTTTTTATCTTAGTTCTCTGAATAAGTTCATCCTTGTGTGGGAGAGAGACACGCTCCGCTGGTTCGTATGAACACATGTGTTCTTAGCTCATAATATTCATGGCGAAGTTTCCTCTTCGTTAAATTGTTATATGGTTGGAATTGGGAAATGCTACATGTAGTAATTGGTAAAATGTCTTGGATAATGTGATACTTGGCAATTGTTGTGCTCATATTTAAGCTCTTGCATCATATACTTTGCACCTATTAATGAAGAAATACATAGAGCTTGCTAAAATTTGGTTTGCATATTTGTTCTCTCTAAGGTCTAGATAATTTCTAGTATTGAGTTTTGAACAACAAGGAAGACGGTGTAGAGTCTTATAATGTTTACAATATGTCTTTTATGTGAGTTTTGCTGCACCGGTTCATCCTTGAGTTTGCTTCAAATAACCTTGCTAGCCTAAACCTTGTATCGAGAGGGAATACTTCTCATGCATCCAAAATCCTTGAGCCAACCACTATGCCATTTGTGTCCATCATACCTACCTACTACATGGTATTTCTCCGCCATTCCAAAGTAAATTGCTTGAGTGCTACCTTTAAAATTCCATCATTCACCTTTGCAATATATAGCTCATGGGACAAAATAGCCTTAAAAACTATCGTAGTATTGAATATGTACTTATGCACTTTATCTCTTATTAAGTTGCTTGTTGTGCGATAACCATGCTTCTGGGGAACGCCATCAATTACTCTTTATTGAATATCATGTGAGTTGCTATGCATGTCCGTCTTGTCTGAAGGATCTACCACCTTAATGGTTGGAGCATGCATATTGTTAGAGAAGAACATTGGGCCGCTAACTAAAGCCATGAATCATGGTTGAAGTTTCAGTTTTGGACATATATCCTCAATCTCATATGAGAATAATAATTGTTGCTACATGCTTATGCATTAAAGAGGAGTCCATTATCTGTTGTCCATGTTGTCCCGGTATGGATGTCTAAGTTGAGAATAATCAAAAGCGAGAAATCCAAAATGCGAGCTTTCTCCTTAGACCTTTGTACAGGCGGCATGGAGGTACCCCTTTGTGACACTTGGTTGAAACATGGCATTGCAAAGATCCGGTAGTCCAAGCTAAGTAGGACAAGGTGCGGGCACTATTAGTATACTATGCATGAGGCTTGCAACTTGTAAGATATAATTTACATAACTCATATGCTTTATTACTACCGTTGACAAAATTGTTTCATGTTTTCAAAATAAAAGCTCTAGCACAAATACAGCAATCGATGCTTTCCTCTTTGAAGGACCATTCTTTTACTTTTATTGTTGAGTCAGTTTACCTATCTCTCTCCACCTTAAGAAGCAAACACTTGTGTGAACTGTGCATTGATTCCTACATACTTGCATATTGCACTTGTTATATTACTTTACATTGACACTATCCATGAGATATACATGTTATAAGTTGAAAGCAACCGCTGAAACTTAATCTTCCTTTGTGTTGCTTCAATGCCTTTACTTTGATTTATTGCTTTATGAGTTAACTCTTATGCAAGACTTATTGATGCTTGTCTTGAAGTACTATTCATGAAAAGTCTTTGCTTTATGATTCATTTGTTTACTCATGTCATTACCATTGTTTTGATTGCTGCATTCATTACATATGTTTACAAATAGTATGATCAAGATTATGATGGCATGTCACTTCAGAAATTATCTTTGTTATCGTTTTACCTGCTCGGGACGAGCAGAACTAAGCTTGGGGATGCTGATACGTCTCCAACGTATCGATAATTTCTTATGTTCCATGCTACTTTATTGATGATACCTACATGTTTTATGCACATTATATGTCGTATTTACGCATTTTCTAGAACTAACCTATTAACAAGATGCCGAAGTGCCAGTTCCTGTTTTCTGCTGTTTTTGGTTTCAGAAATCCTAGTAACGAAATATTCTCGGAATTGGACGAAATCAACGCCCAGGTTCCTATTTTGCCCGGAAGCATCCAGAACACCCGAGAGCCGCCAGAGGGGGCCTGTGGGCCCGGACAGGGTGGCGCGGCCAGGCTGGCCCGCCGCCCTATGGTGTGGTCGCCCCTTCGACCCTCCGAGGCTGCCCTTTCGCCTATATAAAGCCCCTGCATCGAAAACCCTTACGGAGGAAGCCACGGTACGCGAAACCTTCCGAGCCGCCGCCATCGCGAAGCCAAGATCGGGGACAGGAGTCTGTTCCGGCACCCTGCCGGACGGGGAAGTGCCCCCGGAAGGCTTCTCCATCGACACCGCTGCCATCTCCACCGCCATCTTCATCACCGCTGCTGCTCCCATGAGGAGGGAGTAGTTCTCCATCGAGGCTCGGGGCTGTACCGGTAGCTATGTGGTTAATCTCTCTCCTATGTACTTCAATACAATGATCTCATGAGCTGCTTTACATGATTGAGATTCATATGAGTTTTGTATCACTACTATCTATGTGCTACTCTAGCAAAGTTATTAAAGTAGTTCTATTCCTCCTGCACGTGTGTAAAGGTGACAGTGTGTGCATCCGTGTTAGTACTTGGTTTATGCTATGTGATACGTCCAATTTGCATCACTATTTTGTATCATAATTTGCTGTTATTCATTGATATATTTCATATTGGGACACAATACTTATGTTATTTCATCTATTTTGCATGTTTCGTCATCATTGGAGGATCAAGCACCGGAGCCAGGATTCTGCTGGAAAAAGCACCGTCAGAACGCAATATTTCGGAAGATCAACTGTGGAAGGGAATTTCACGTAAATTCCTATTTTTCCAGATGACGGAGGGAGCCAAAAGGGGAGCAGAGAGGAGCCACTGTGGGCCCAGACCACGGGCGGCGCGGCCCAAGGCCTGGCCGCGCCACCCTGTGCTGGGGCCCCAGCCCCTTTCGCCTCCTTTTCTTCGCGTACTCCTTCGTCCCGAAAACCTAAGCCACGAGAGGGACCTCACGAAGGGTTACAGCCGCCTCTGCGGGGCGGAGAACACCAGAGAGAAAAGAGCTCTCCGGCGGGCAGGAATCCGCCGGGGAAATTCCCTCCCGGAGGGGGAAATCGACGCCATCGCCATCGTCATCGAGCGGGACATCATCTCCATCATCATCACCATCATCTCCACCATCTACACCGCCATCACCACCGCTGCACCTCGTCACCGCTGTAGCAATTCGGGTTAAATCTTGATTGTTTGATAGGGGAAACTCTCCCGGTGTTATTCTATACTTGTTGTAGATGCTATTGAGTGAAACCATTGAACCAAGGTTTATGTTCAGATTGTTATTCATCATCATATCACCTCTGATTGTATTCCATATGATGTCTCGTGAGTAGTTCGTTTAGTTCTTGAGGACATGGGTGAAGTCTAAATGCTAGTAGTGAATTATGGTTGAGTAATATTCAATGTTATGATATTTAAGTTGTGGTGTCATTCTTCTAGTGGTGTCGTGTGAACGTCGACTACACGACACTTCACCATTTATGGGCCTAGGGGAGTGCATCTTGTATTCGGTTGCTAATTGCGGGGTTGCCGGAGTGACAGAAACCTGAGCCCCCGTTAGTATATCGATGCAGGAGGGATCGCAGGATCTCAGAGTTTAAGGCTGTGGTTAGATTTATCTTAATTACTTTCTTGTAGTTGCGGATGCTTGCAAGGGGTATAATCACAAGTATGTATTAGTCCTAGGAAGGGCGGTGCATTAGCATAGGTTCACCCACACAACACTTATCAAAACAATGAAGATTATTAAACCACATGAAGCGAAAGTACTAGACTAAAATCCCCATGTGTCCTCAGGAACGTTTGGTCATTATAAGTAAACAAACCGGCTTGTCCTTTGTGCTAAAAAGGATTGGGCCACTCGCTGCAATTATTTCTCTCGCATTTTATTTACTTGTACTTTATTTACTGCAATATCAAAACCCCCTGAATACTTGTCTGTGAGCATTTACAGTGAATCCTTCATCGAAACTGCTTGTCAACACCTTCTGCTCCTCGTTGGGTTCGACACTCTTATTTATCGAAAGTACTACGATACACCCCCTATACTTGTGGGTCATCAAGACTATTTTCTGGCGCCGTTGCCGGGGAGTGAAGCGCTATTGGTAAGCGGAATTGGTAAGGAAATTTACTGTTTGTGCTGATTTTATTTCTGCCTGCTGCTATAAATCATTATGGAGAGATCCTCTCTTCAATTTCTATTTGGGAAATCTACTACTACTGCAACGGTAGTGGATGAAGCGCCAGGTGAGGAAGTAGTACCATATAAAATACCTATGAAAATTATTGAACGTGTTATGGATAACCGCTATGAAGGGGATGGAACTGTCCATCCTGGTGATCATTTACTGTTTTTGCATGAATTATGCGGTTTATTCAAATGTGCAGGTATTTCTATGAATGAAGTTAGGAAGAAACTATTCACTATATCGCTGTCTGGTAAAGCGGCGCACTGGTATAAATTGCTGAAGAATGGTGATTCTATTGATTGGGAGGACATTGTGCCTTTATTCTATTCCAAATTTTATCCTCCAAGTGAAATTCACAAAGATCGGAACCGCATATATAATTTCTGGCCTCATGATGGAGAGAGTATTGCCCAAGCTTGGGGGAGATTGAAGTCTTTAATGCTCAAATGCCCCATTCATGAGCTTCCTGGTAATGTTATTATTGATAATTTCTATGCAAGACTTTCTTTTCAAGACAAGACCTTGCTGGATACTTCTTGTTCTGGATCATTTACACGCAAGAATGAAGAGTTTAAAAGGGACCTTCTTGATCGGATCCAAGAAAATACTGAAGGATGGGAGAACGACAAAGATAGAGAATCAGGTATAATTTATGATTATAAATGCATTGAAGCTTTTATGGATACTGATAAATTTCGTAATATGAGTGCTACATATGGTCTTGATTCCCAAGTTGTTGCAAATCTTTATAAAGCTTTTGCCTCTCATTATGAACTGCCTAAGAAGAATTTTGATAAGTATCATGAACCATATAAAGATAAAATTGATTCATCTATAAACAAATGTGTAGTGGTTGAAACTGTTGATAATGTTATTCCTGAAGCTTATATTGAAAAAACTCCTTTCCCTGCTAAAATGAAGGAGTACTCTGTCATATCTAGTGCGGTTAATAAAAGTGAAAAGAAACCTAAAGAACCTGAAGAACAAATTAAAATTGAACCTGCTGTTGCTATAGTTAAAGATCTTGTGACTGAAAATGTGGAGGATGGTCATATTATTTTCTGTGAAGATGCTTCTAATATTGTTTCACATCCTAATAAATCCAAACAAGTTAGTGTTCCTATGCTATCTGTTAGAATTGGTGATCATTGCTATTATGGTTTATGTGATATTGGTGCAAGTGTTAGTGCTATTCCTTATGAGCTTTACACGGAGATTATGCACGAAATTGGTTCTTGTGAACTTGAAGATATTGATGTGGTTATTCATTTGGCTAATAGAGAAACTATTTCTCCAATTGGTATTGTTCGAGATGTGGAAGTTCTATGTGGTAAGATTAAATATCCTGCTGACTTTTTGGTACTTGGTTCTGCTGCTAGTGATCATTGTCCTATCATTTTTGGTAGACCTTTTCTAAATACTTGTGGAGCTATTATAGATTGTAAGAAAGAGAAAATTTTGACTAGATTTGCTGGTGAACCTTATGAATTTAACTTTTCTAAATTTACCAAAACTCCTTATAAAACTGACTTGCCTAGTAATGATTTTAAAATGGAGCAGTGTGCATCTATTGTTCTTGTTCCTAATAATCCTTTGCAGCAACATTTGGAGAATAGTGAAAGTGAAGCTTTTAGGAAAGAAAGAGATGAGCTTGAGGAAATTTTTCTTCGCCAACCTATTCTCAAGCATGATTTACCGGTGGAAGATTTGGGTACAACACCGCCACCAAAGGAAGATCCTGTTTTTGATTTAAAGCCTTTACCTGATAATCTTAAATATGCTCATATTGATGATAAGAAAATATATCCTGTTATTATTAGTTCTAAGCTTTCAGAGGTTGAGGAAGAAAGGTTATTGGAAATATTGAAGAAACACCGAGGAGCTATTGGCTATACTCTTGATGATTTGAAAGGGATTTCTCCTTCTATTTGCCAACATGCTATTAATATGGAAGAAGATGCAAAGCCTGTTGTTGAACATCAACGTCGTCTAATTCCGAAGATGAAAGAGGTGGTAAGGAATGAGGTATTAAAACTCCTTGAAGCTGGTATTATATATCCTATTGCTGATAGTAGATGGGTTAGTCCTGTTCATTGTGTTCCTAAGAAAGGAGGAATGACTGTTGTGCCTAATGATAATGATGAGCTTATTCCTCAAAGAATAGTTGTAGGTTATAGAATGTGCATTGATTTTCGAAAAGTTAATAAAGTTACTAAGAAAGATCATTACCCTTTACCCTTTATTGATCAAATGCTAGAGAGGTTATCTAAAAATACTCATTTTTGCTTTCTTGATGGTTATTCTGGGTTTTCACAAATTGCTGTTAAAGCTAAAGATCAAGAGAAAACCACTTTTACTTGTCCTTATGGAACTTATGCTTATAGGCGTATGCCTTTTGGTTTATGTAATGCTCCTGCTACTTTTCAAAGATGCATGTCTGCTATTTTTCATGGTTTTTGCGAAAGTATTGTAGAGGTGTTCATGGATGATTTTTCTGTCTATGGGAATTCTTTTGATAATTGCTTGCGAAACCTTGATAAAGTTTTGCAGAGATGTGAAGAAACTAACCTTGTTCTTAATTGGGAGAAATGCCACTTTATGGTTAATGAAGGAATTGTATTGGGGCATAAAATTTCTGAGAGAGGTATTGAAGTTGATAGAGCTAAAGTTGAAGCAATTGAGAAGATGCCCTATCCGAGGGATGTTAAAGGTATTCGTAGTGTTCTTGGTCATGCTGGGTTTTATAGGAGATTTATTAAAGATTTCTCTAAAATTTCAAAGCCTCTTACTAATCTTCTTCAAAAAGATGTACCTTTTGTTTTTGATGATGATTGTAAGGAAGCTTTTGAAACTCTAAAGAAAGCCTTAACAACTGCTCCTGTAGTTGAACCTCCTGATTGGAATTTGCCTTTTGAAATTATGTGTGATGCTAGTGATTTTGCTGTAGGCGCTGTTCTTGGACAGCGGGTAGATAAAAAATTAAATGTTATTCATTATGCTAGTAAGACTCTTGATGCTTCTCAAAGAAATTATGCTACAACTGAAAAGGAATTGTTAGCTGTAGTCTTTGCTTGTGATAAGTTTAGACCCTATATTGTTGATTCGAAAGTTACAATTCATACTGATCATGCTGCAATTAGATACCTTATGACAAAGAAAGATGCTAAGCCAAGGCTTATTAGATGGGTACTTCTGTTGCAAGAATTTGATTTACATATTATAGATAGGAAAGGTGCTGATAATCCTGTTGCTGATAATTTGTCTAGATTGGAAAATATTGCTTATGATCCTGTTCCTGTTAATGATAGTTTTCCAAATGAACAATTGGCTGTAATAAAGGTGAGCTCGCGAGAGAGCCCTTGGTATGCAGATTATGCTAACTTTATTGTTTCGAAGTATTTGCCTCCAACCTTTTCAGCTCAGCAAAGGAGGAAATTCTTTTATGACTTGAGGCATTATTTTTGGGATGACCCACACTTATATAAAGAAGGAGTGGATGGTATTATGCGAAGATGTGTTCCTGAATATGAACAACAGGAGATATTGAATAAATGTCATGGAAGTGTTTATGGAGGACATCACGCTGGAGATAGAACCGCGCAAAAGGTTCTACAATCAGGTTTTTATTGGCCAACACTCTTCAAAGATGCAAGGAAATTTATTTTATCTTGTGATGAATGTCAAAGAGTTGGTAATATCTCTAGACGCAATGAAATGCCTATGAATTATACTCTTGTTATTGAACCATTCGATTGTTGGGGATTCGACTTCATGGGACCTTTCCCTTCTTCAGACGGTAACACTCATATACTTGTCGCTGTTGATTATGTTACTAAATGGGTAGAAGCTATACCTACAAAAAGTGCTGATGGTGAGACCTCTATAAAAATGCTTGTAGATGTTATATTTCCTAGATTTGGAGTACCTAGATATATTATGACTGATGGAGGTTCTCATTTTATTCATGGAGGTTTTAGAAAAACTCTTGCTAAGTATGGTATTAATCATAGAATTGCTTCCGCTTATCACCCTCAAACTAGTGGTCAAGTAGAATTATCAAATAGAGAGATTAAAGCTATCTTAGGTAAGACTGTTAATAAATCTAGGAGGAATTGGGCTAGCAAATTGAAAGAAGCACTATGGGCTTATAGAACTGCTTATAAAAATCCTATGGGAATGTCACCTTATAAAATGGTTTATGGAAAAGCTTGTCATTTACCTCTAGAACTAGAGCACAAAGCTTATTGGGCTGTTAGAGAATTAAATAAAGATCCTAAATTAGCCGGTAATAAGAGGTTGTTGCAATTAAGTTCTCTAGATGAATGGAGAAGTGAAGCTTATGAAAATGCTAAACTCTTTAAAGAAAAAGTTAAGAAATGGCATGATAGAAGGATCATCAAAAGAGAATTTAATGTTGGAGATCAAGTTCTATTATATCGGTCTCGTCTCAGATTCTTTGCAGGGAAATTACTCTCGAAGTGGGAAGGACCATATGTTGTTGAGGAGGTGTATCGTTCAGGAGCAATTAAAATTAGCTCTCTCCAAGGCAATGCCACACAAGTGGTGAATGGACAAAGACTCAAGCATTATATCTCGGGCGATTCTTATAATGTTGATGTTGATATTATTCAAGTGGAAACACCGGAGGCCTTCATCAAAGGACAAATTGACAGTCCGCCAGAACTGGACTTTGAATAGGTAACAGTATAGGTAATAAAAAGTCCGCGTTTACCTTTCCGAACATTATTTCTGCTGTTTTTAGAAGATATGAAAAATTACGAGTTCGAAACGGAGTGGAAAGGACGCACGAGGGCGTGCCACCATAGGCCGGCGCGGCCTGACCTGGGCCCGCGCCGACCTATGGTCTGGCCGCCTCGTTGCCCCTTTCCGACTCTGGTTCGATCTGGAACCTTCCTTTTGTCGTAAAAATATTTGCTATATAATCCCCCGGACCCCTGGAGGTCCGTAATATCGTTTTCTCGTCGTGTTTTGTTTCGAGCTGTTTTCTGCCAGATTTGTTTTGATCTAGAAGCACCATGGTCTCCAACAACAAAGACAAGGGGCCTTGGAGGGAAGAGATGGATGAGAGGATCAATAAGGAGAAGGAGAAGATAGCGTCGGCAAAAGGAGAGTGGGAAACTACGAGGAGTAAGCCAATTTTGGTGGGATCGGTTAATACTGGGCGCTCTTTTTCTCATAACTTGCAGGGAGCTCTCCCGCCTGCTCTGGACCTCGATTCTTTCCCTTGTGTGGAGGAAGCAATACGGGTTGCTGATGAGTTTTGTGATCAATATCGTGCTCTAAGGAGGGAAGTGGAGATACTTCAGGAGGAGAACCAGCGACTTCGCAGAATGCTGGAATATTACTCAAATCCCAGCACAAGGCCGTCACCGCCACACTCGGGTAACAATGAGTCTTTTCAGGTTTTGGTGCAGAATTGCAAAATTGAGAAGCTGAAGCTGAAGGAGATCCTTATGAAGCGCGAGAAGAATCCATCACCACCATCGCCGAAGGAGTAATTCATCATCGGTATTGGCATCCCCTTGGTTTGTTCCAAGCTTGGGGGAGTGCCGCGGTATCACATCATCACCACCTTTATCTTTTACTATCAAGTAGTGTCATATCATGAATAGGGAAGTTATCATATGGAATAGTATGCAATATGGAAGTATCTCTCTTAGTTAGTTATCTATGTATCCGTTGGTGTGAGTTATCGTTATGGAATATTAATGAGAAGTCTTATCATTTACTTTTTGCACACCTTATTTTAGTTTGCAATCTCCATTATATGATTACTCTTGACATGAGTATTGATATCACTTTGGGAGCATCAAGTAAATCTATTTGGTTTTGGCAAACTTAGCATTGGTCAATAGCAACAACATCTTGATGTTTAATAAAGAGAGAAATATACT
Organism: Lolium multiflorum; assembly: GCA_030979885.1. Taxonomy (NCBI): domain Eukaryota; kingdom Viridiplantae; phylum Streptophyta; class Magnoliopsida; order Poales; family Poaceae; genus Lolium; species Lolium multiflorum. The sequence goes on from CM061750.1 coordinate 200,588,377, forward strand.
TAGATACATTACTCTACTATCTCTATGCTTAGTATTCTAAAGTTAAAATTGCTTGTGCTTATGAGAAAGATGCATGATTGTTTCTATCATATGTATATTTGTTTGTTTCCCTCAACCTTTATGCTTGCTATCAAACCTTGCTAGCCAAAGACCTGTATCGAGAGGGAATGCTTCTCATACATCCATAACTTTAGACCAAACCTATGCCATTTGTGTCCACCATACCTACCTACTACATGGTATTTTCTGCCATTCCAAGTAAATACTTCATGTGCTACCTTTAAATTATTCAAACTATTACTCCTTATTTGTGTCAATGTTTTATAGCTCATGAGGAAGTATGTGGTGTTTCATCTTTCAATCTTGTTGGGCGGACTTTCACCAATGGACTAGCGGCACATCGCTTATCCAATAATTTTGCAATAAGAGCTGGCAATGAGGTTCCCAGCCTCAATTAATAACCTTCATTAATAATTCTCTTCACATGTTTTGCTGATTCATCAGTAAGCAACTTAATTTTGCAATAGACACTCCTCCATGGTATGTGAATGTTGGAAGGCACCCGAGGATTCGGTTAGCCATGGATTGAGAAAGCCAAGGTTGGGGGAGTGTCATCCTAAATAAAACTAAAATACATGTGTAAACAAAAGAGAAGGGGGATCTACCTTGCTGGTAGAGATGCCGTCCCTCATGGGAGCCGCTCTTTGAAGGTTCGTTTGGCAAGGGGGTTAGAGTGCCCGCTACCATTCGTTGACAACAACAAGCACCTCTCAAAATTTTACTTTTATTCTCTTTATATGATTTCAAAACTTGAAAAGCTCTAGCACATGATTTAATCCCTGCTTCCCTCTGCGAAGGGCCTATCTTTTACTTTTATGTTGAGTCAGTAAACCTATTTCCCTCTATCTCAAGCAAGCAATTGAGTTGTTGTGAACCAATCATTTATGCTGTGATCCAGTTAATCATGTCTTTTATACTTTCTTGTTTAGTACCAATTTTATCTGAATGAATATGACTTTGAAGTTATCAATGATTATGAGGAGATTGTTATGCTTAAATATGAAGGCTCAGCTATAAATTCTAATATGAAAGCTTTGCTTAGAAGTACAATCCGTTAGTAGTTCTCTGACCAAGAACAAAGTTTGCCATCACCAATTATGATTTCTTATGCACCTTTACTTGTGATCTCTCTTTACTTATTTCAAGATGAGTTATATGAGGAAGTTATTTACTAGAATGTCTTGTGTGAATGAATATGATGCTTCTTGTCCGTATTTTATTTATCGACTCTTCACTCCATAAACATGTGGTCTCGTTTATCGAGCTCAGTTTCGCTTGGGGACAAGCGAGGTCTAAGCTTGGGGGAGTTGATACGTCCAATTTGCATCACTATTTTGTATCATAATTTGCTGTTATTCATTGATATATTTCATATTGGGACACAATACTTATGTTATTTCATCTATTTTGCATGTTTCGTCATCATTGGAGGATCAAGCACCGGAGCCAGGATTCTGCTGGAAAAAGCACCGTCAGAACGCAATATTTCGGAAGATCAACTGTGGAAGGGAATTTCACGTAAATTCCTATTTTTCCAGATGACGGAGGGAGCCAAAGGGGAGCAGAGGAGCCACTGTGGGCCCAGGACCACGGGCGGCGTGGCCCAAGGCCGCCGCGCCACCCTGTGCTGGGGCCCCACCCCTTTCGCCTCCTTTTCTTCGCGTACTCCTTCGTCCCGAAAACCTAAGCCACAGAGGGGACCTCACGAAGGGTTACACCGCCTCTGCGGGGCGGAGAACACCAGAGAGAAAAGAGCTCTCCGGCGGGCAGGAATCCGCCGGGGAAATTCCCTCCCGGAGGGGGAAATCGACGCCATCGCCATCGTCATCGAGCGGGACATCATCTCCATCATCATCATCATCATCATCTCCACCATCTACACCGCCATCACCACCGCTGCACCTCGTCACCGCTGTAGCAATTCGGGTTAAATCTTGATTGTTTGATAGGGGAAACTCTCCCGGTGTTATTCTATACTTGTTGTAGATGCTATTGAGTGAAACCATTGAACCAAGGTTTATGTTCAGATTGTTATTCATCATCATATAACCTCTGATTGTATTCCATATGATGTCTCGTGAGTAGTTCGTTTAGTTCTTGAGGACATGGGTGAAGTCTAAATGCTAGTAGTGAATTATGGTTGAGTAATATTCAATGTTATGATATTTAAGTTGTGGTGTCATTCTTCTAGTGGTGTCGTGTGAACGTCGACTACACGACACTTCACCATTTATGGGCCTAGGGGAGTGCATCTTGTATTCGGTTGCTAATTGCGGGGTTGCCGGAGTGACAGAAACCTGAGCCCCCGTTAGTATATCGATGCAGGAGGGATCGCAGGATCTCAGAGTTTAAGGCTGTGGTTAGATTTATCTTAATTACTTTCTTGTAGTTGCGGATGCTTGCAAGGGGTATAATCACAAGTATGTATTAGTCCTAGGAAGGGCGGTGCATTAGCATAGGTTCACCCACACAACACTTATCAAAACAATGAAGATTATTAAACCACATGAAGCAAAAGTACTAGACTAAAATTCCCATGAGTCCTCAGGAACGTTTGGTCATTATAAGTAAACAAACCGGCTTGTCCTTTGTGCTAAAAAGGATTGGGCCACTCGCTGCAATTATTTCTCTCGCATTTTATTTACTTGTACTTTATTTATCTGCAATATCAAAACCCCCTGAATACTTGTCTGTGAGCATTTACAGTGAATCCTTCATCGAAACTGCTTGTCAACACCTTATGCTCCTCGTTGGGTTCGACACTCTTATTTATCGAAAGTACTACGATACACCCCCTATACTTGTGGGTCATCACTATGATCATGATCTCTTGTAGATTGCGAAGTTAACTATTGCTATGATAGTATTGATGTGTATTATTCCTCCTACATAAGCATGAAGGTGACAGTGTGCATGCTATGTTAGTACTTGGTTTAGTCGTTTCGATCTTTCATGCACTCTAAGGTTATTTAAATATGAACATTGAATTGTGGAGCTTGTTAACTCCGGCATTGAGGGTTCGTGTAATCCTACGCAATGTGTTCATCATCCAACAAGAGTGTAGAGTATGCATTTATCTATTCTGTTATGTGATCAATGTTGAGAGTGTCCACTAGTGAAAGTCTATTCCCTAGGCCTTGTTCCTAAATACTGCTATCGTTGCTTGTTACTGTTTTACTGCGTTACTACTGCTGCGTTACTACTGCATGTTTACTTCCCAATATTACTACCATCAATTGCACGCCAAGCACTTTTCTGCGCCATACTACTGCTCACATTCATTCATACCACTTGTATTTCACTATCTCTTCGCCGAACTAGTACACCTATTAGGTGTGTTGGGGACACAAGAGACTTCTTGCTTTGTGGTTGCGGGTTGCATGAGAGGGATATCTTTGACCTCTTCCTCCGAGTTCGATAAACCTTGGGTAATCCACTTAAGGGAAACTTGCTGCTGTTCTACAAACCTCTGCTCTTGGAGGCCCAACACTGTCTACAAGAATAGAAGCACCCGTAGACATCACCGACGCAGGTGTAGCAGTAGAAGACGCGTCAGCCTGCTCTTGCTGCGCTGCCGCTGCCGCCGATGCCGATGCCGCTGCCAGGGCCGCCGCGTCCGCCGCCGCCATTTTGGCTTCGATGTCGTCGAGGATCTGGCCTTTGAAGAAGTTGTGCGCCGCTCGCGTCCGGGGAGACATTCCCTCTGTCGACGTTCTCAGCAGGGACATGTCGTCCCTGCGTTTCTTGAGCTCCAGCTTCTCCTCTTGCCTCTTGAGCAGCTCGGCCCACCTTTGGTCGGTCTTTTTGTCGTGTGCCCGACGGCTTCTTCTTCTTCTTCTTCTTCTTCTTTGTCCTCACGCCGTCCGCGTCTACCTCCACGAGATCATCGTCACCGGCACCCTCGTCGTCCTCTTCCTCGCCGCCCTCTTCGTCCTCATCGTCGTCCTCCTCGTCGTCCTCCACCCCCTCCTCTTCCTCGACGTCCTCCTCCTCAACCCCGTCGTCCTCCTCAGCACCGGCGCCGTCGTATTCGAGCGGACCCCTGCGGCCGGTGAAAGGGTCGCCGTCCGGACCGGGTCCTGGCTCGCGCTGCTCGTACGCCGGGGAGTAGAGGTTGTTGGGGTTGAAGCCGCCGTGCGGCAGCGCATCCTGGTAGTGCGGCGACAAGTTAGGCGTCACGCACCCGGGAGTGGCGGAGGGGCCGTCGTTGTAGAAGGCGGCTTGCGACGGAGAGATCAGTCCCGGAACGTACACCGGCATGGACGTACTCCATGGGCTCGCGTTGGTGGCGGCGATACACCCGGCCATTACGTGCTGGTGCTGGCGCGCCGCCTGAGCCTTCTTCTCCAGCTCCACCGCCCTCCGTCCTCCAACGTCGCCTTCCGGCGCAGGCAATCGTTGATGGTCATTCCTTCAGGCTTCTTCTTCGGAGCCGGCGCCTTCCGCGGCTTCGCGAACGCATTGCCCGGCGGCTTCTTGGCCGCTTTCTTCGCCATCTTTTTGGGGGCTGTCGGCGGCGCCATGGAATGGGGAGAGGGTAGCGGCGGCGGGTGGACGGCGGGAGGGAGAAAGAAATCGGCGGGATAGGAGAAAGAAATCGGCGGGATATGTTTTGGGAGGCCTGTGCGCGCCGGTATAGGCGCGATTTGGCGGGAGCGGCGGGATTTGGCGGGAGTGTGCGACGATTTTTCCCTGTGCCGTGACGCGTCGCCCGCGTCGGTTGGCCTCGCTTTCGTTGTGTCCGGCGTCCCGGAGCGTCCTGTGGGACGGGGGCTCGGCGGACACCGTATCGTACAAAAATTGGCTTTGGGGGACGCGGCTGGAACGCTTTTTTTGTCCGGCGCGCCCTAAATCGCTTTGGGGGACGGTTTGGGGGACGCGACTGGAGATGCTCTAAACCGGTTCAATTCGCAATGTTAATGTGAGAGCCTCCTGTTTCAAAATATACTCCAACAAATGACAATACAGGTTCCCTATAAAAAATGACAATACAGGTCAAGAAATAAATGACAATACCTGGTCAAAATGACACGTTACCTCACGGAAAAAAGAATTGGACTTGGTGGCGACGCACTCCGTCAGTCAACACGGCCGCCGTTACCTCTATAGGCCGCCGTCGCGTTCGTCGTCTTCCTCCGCGACGACGCGCTTTCGATCTGCTCAGTTTTCTTCCATTGCAGAGCAAACCGAAACCAACCCACGTCCCACTCCGCCATCCGGCGATCTCCCTGACCCGAGCACAGGAACCCCAATTCCCCATGGCCGGCTACCCACCACCCCCCGGCTCCGGCTACCCCTACGGCGCCCCTGCCGCCGGCGGAGGCTACGGGGCCCCACCCACCGATCCATACGGCCAGAAACCCCCAAAGGAAGGCAAGAACTCCGGCTCAGACCCCTACCACGGCGCCCCGCCCCCGCAGCAGCCTTACGGCGGCGCCGGCGGCTACGGAGCACCAGCGCCCTACGGCCAGAAGCCCCCCAAGGAAGGAAAGACCTCCGCTTCCGACTCCTACCACGGCGGTCCGCCCCCGCAGCAGCCTTACGGCGGCTACGGAGCCCCAGAACCGTACGGCCAGAAGCCCCCCAAGGAAGGCAAGACCTCCTCCGGCGCCGACCCCTACCACGGCTCCTCGCCCCCTTACGGCGGCGGCGGGTACGGAGCCCCAGCGCCGCCCTACGGCCAGAAGCCCCCCAAGGAAGGCAAGGCCTCCTCCGGCTCCGACCCCTACCACGGCGGCCCGCCCCCGCAGCAGCCCTACGGCGGGTCCGGCGGCGGCTACGGAACCCCGCCCGCCGGGCAGCAGCCCTACGGCGCCCCTCCGCCCTCGTCGTACGGCGGCGGCTACGGGAGCCCGTTCGCGGCGCTCGTGCCGTCCGCGTTCCCGCCCGGGACCGACCCCAACATCGTCGCGTGCTTCCAGGCGGCGGACCGCGACCGCAGCGGCATGATCGACGACAAGGAGCTGCAGTCCGCGCTCTCCGGCTACAGCGGATTCAGCCTCCGCACCGTCCACCTACTCATGTACCTCTTCACCAACACAAACGTCCGCAAGATCGGCAAGTCCTCTCTCCCTCCCTACCGATCTCTATTTCAGCCTCTCAGGTCTCTGGCACGATCGTTCTAGGATCAATGGGAGTCCATGGCCATTACCCATTAGGGTCTTAGCTTCCAGGAGGTAAATCGTGCGAACCTCCCTGGTCAATGGCGCACGCACAGCTTTGCGTTGCAACTTTGAGCTGGGGATGTTTTTTTTTAGTCTTTCGAGGGCATGCAATTTGAGAGCTTCTAGTGCCGAATTTTAAAAGGTTCAAATTCACAAGTGGATCTATTTCCTTTCTGGGTAGGGATTTGGTTGGGATGCGCGCAATATTACCCTCACCTTGACTGGATTTCACTCTGCCTGCCTCTGGACTAGCGTTACATACAATGGGACACATGCCAAGTATTGTCATGTTGGAGATTGTTTGGATCGTAGTTAGCACTTCAATGAGGACATGAGGTTCCTGTAGAAAAACAACAAGGTACTTTCTTATTATGGACATATTGCTAGCCACTGGTGTCTGTTGTATTTTTCTTACCTTCGCAGTGTGAGAAATGGTTTTCAGTAGACGCGGCGGGTTGCTTCTCAGAGCTTCATTTCATAGTGCAAGCTTTGTAAATTTTCCACTTTCAGTTTAACTTGTTCCATTATGAAAACTTTATTGAAGATGTCATTGAGTATACCTCTAAGCAGTAGAGTAGACAACAAAGCCAGCATCGAAGGCTTATTTTGGACGCAATTTGTAGAATCAGTAGAGCACTTACACAGTAAGACAGTGTACAAGTAGAGCAATTACGCAGTAGTTGAGCAATTACGCAAAAAAAAAAAATTTGACCAGGGAAACCGCAGAGGAGGCCTTTACAGTAATTTTTAATTATTACTGTATTGTCAATGGCGCACGTACAGCTTTGCTTTGCAACTTTGAGCCGGGGAAGTTTTCTAGTCTTTCGGGCACACAATTTGAGAGTGTCTAGTGCCGAATTTTAAAAGGTTGAAATTCACAAGTGGATCCATTTCCTTTCTGGGTAAGATTTTGGTTGGAGTGCGCGCAACATTAGCTCAGCCTGACTGGATTTCACTCTGTCTGCCTGTGGACTAGCGTTACATACAATGGAACACATGCCAAATATTGTCATTTTGGAGATTGTTTGGACTGTAGTTAGCACTTTAATGAGGACACAAGGTTCCTGTAGAAAAACACCAAGTTGTTTTCTTATTATGGACATATTTACTAGCCACTGGTGATTGTTGTCGTTCAGTGTCAGAAATGGTTTTCAGTAGACGTGGAACTGCGGGTTGCTTCCCTGAGCTTCATTTTCCAAGTACAAGCTCTGTAAATTCTCCACTTTCAGTTTAACTTGGTCCATTATCAAAAACTTTATTAAAGATCTCATTGAGTATAGCTCTAAGTTGTAGACAACGAAGCCAGCATTGAAAGGCTTATTCTGGACGCAATTCGTAGAATGGGTAGAGCAATTCTATCTCTGGAGTTGATCTTCCAACAAAAAAATTCTGAAGTTGAAGTTTTCTTGAGGTCATAATATCTAGCGGTAGGATAGTGTACAGTTTTTTGGTCTTGATTTTCAGTAGCTTGTTTGCAGCTTTCTGTCTTTCATCTGTCTTCTGCTGCTTTCAGTTTTGTAGTTCGTGTGTTGTTCTTCTAATGAAGATGATACACATTTAGGTGCAGGTTCAAGAAAAAAAAACTGAAAGTTCGTGGTCACTTGTATAGATTGGGAACTCCGCACAACATAAGTAGCTCCATGGTGGAGTTCATAGTCAATTTACTATCATGCAAACATTCTATATACAAAACTTTCATGAGGAATTTTCGCAAAATTAAAATAAAATTTCATGATGAACCTGAAACCATCACACTTCCAGAGGTAAAAATATTTAACATGGTTATTCCCTCCAAAAAGATAAGTAGGCATCTCTCAGAATCTATGTTGCATCTGAGTAAACAGTTTAATTTAATTTTCTCCAAAGCTTCGATGCTTGAACTGCTTTGAAGTTAGTCCTACCAAAGTTTCTTGATGAAAATTCTGCCCTTGAAAGTTTGAGATGTGTCTCATAACTGTCCTAAACCAAAACCAAGGTAGTTTCTTTTGTGATAAACTACTGTTTGCTGATAATTTTTCTGCAGGATAAAATCAGTAGGATGTTAGTTCTTTGGTGAGAAGTCCATCACATTACAAGAAGTTTGTAGTTTACGGCTTGAAAGTTTTACGTAATACATGAAGTGATCTTAATCTGCCTCATAATTCACATTTCTAGCTTGCTATCTAGAATGACCCCCCGTTTGTATTTTGTCTTCGTTTGTGAAGTGCACAGTACACATGTACTATTATTTCTACATATCAATTTTCATCTTATCTTCTGTATCTTTTTTCATTAACTTCCTAACTTTTAATATTTTGTGTTTAATTCTTTCAGGGCCCAAGGAGTTCACTTCTGTGTTTTACAGTCTTCAGAACTGGAGGGTGAGATGCTACATCAGTACAGCTTCAAGCTTCCTTACTTTTTTGTGGGGGAACCAATCAGCTAACTGTATGTATTGATTCTGAACATTGCATTTTAAATTTTCCACATGTATTTTGCAGGGTATATTTGACAGGTTTGACCGTGACCGAAGTGGAAAAATTGATGCACCAGAGCTGCGTGATGCTCTTCTCGATCTGGGATATTCAGTTTCCCCAACAGTGCTAGATTTGCTTGTATCTAAATTTGACAAGACTGGGGGCAAGAACAAAGCTGTCGAATATGACAACTTCATTGAGTAAGATCACTCCAATTAAACTTTGCTGTTTTCCATCAAACTGCACAAGCATTTTTGCATCCTCTAATGTACTGACACTTGGATAGCTTAAAGTTATGTAGTTTCTCAGTTAAGATCAAAATTGGTGAAACACTCTGCATTCCTGTTCAAAGCTTAGCACAATGTGATAATGTTCTTTAATTTCAGCAGCATTATGTGCTCATGCAATATTGGAAAACGTGCATCACTGCTATGGGGCTCCCATGGATTAAATTGTGCATATCTTGCTGATATTTGTACTATATCATGCTGTTCGGTTTCTTCCACTTATGAATACCAATATCCTGTCCAACTTGTGAAAGATCAAACTGAAAAATGGTCGGTTGTTGAATCGACTCTTTATTTTCCACCTTTTTTTTCTGAAGCAAAGCTAAGCCTTATGATTCCAATCTGAGGAATAATATGAACCCTACTATTTAGTACCATTTTGAGACATTCCTGACTGATTGTTTGTTCTGTATGTATGCAGATGCTGCCTCACAGTGAAGGTAATTCCTCCTCCATGCCGCAGAAAATTGAACACAGTACTATTATTTCGTACTTCACCGAGCTCATTTGGCTGAACTACTTTCGCAGGGTCTGACCGAGAAATTCAAGGAGAAGGACATGGCATACTCGGGGTCTGCAACTTTCGGTTACGAGGCCTTCATGCTCACCGTGCTCCCTTTCCTCATCGCATGATTCAGCTGTGGTGCTTCAGGGCTGAGCTTAATAACGCCGGCGAGTTACTGTATCGTAATGGTTATACCTGTTGCTATAGCTGTTGTTGCAACTACTGGTATCTGTGTGGCTGTAATTCAGGCGAGTCGAAAGTAATGGATGTTTAGTGCTTAATTTGCTGTGCGACAGGTTTTTTTTCCCCTCCGAGAATCAATACAGACAAGTAAACCGTGCAGTTTATATCAAACACGCTTCATCTTTCCCATAGAATTCAAATGAGCATGACATCCTGACCTTATGTTTTTCCTATTTCTATGTTTTTTCTATCCTATATAAATCAAAAAAGCCCTAAGTCGGTAAGTAGTGAGGGTGGACATAGTGTAGTCAGATAAAGAGTAATTGTTGATATTGGATAACTTAGAGCAGGTGAAGTACACAAGTCGCCAAAAGACAGCTTGCAAGGTGAGTCGTACGTACCATAAAAAAAAATTAGCTCATAGGTCTAGACACACCTATTGCAAAAAGTATATTTTATAAATGCATTTTAAAATGTTAAAAAGGAATTGAAAACCCTGTGCATATATCTAACATTTCATGTCCGTACACAAGGTTTGGACATTCCATGTTAGCATCAAAAATTGTCATTCTTTTTCGCGAAAACGCAGAAGATTTGTGTTTCGATGCATTGATAGATAAAGAAGGTTCAATATGTACATGCCCCCCATGGAGGGGCAAACACCCCGCGCTACAACTCGATCCAAGAAAAGAGATCATATTCTAGGGAAGTAGATGGCGAACACCCCGGGCTCCCGCGTCCGTCCATTGCCGCGCCTCAGTCCTGATGTCATCGAATAAGGAGGGCACCGAGGGCTGTGCATTATCGAAGATCACAGCGTTCTGATGCTCCCAGATCCACCACGCCGTGAAAAAAATTGTCATTCTGACCAAACCAGAACTGTCGTCAAGATAACAATGATTACGTGGGAGTGTAATCCACAAGGACCTTAAAAGGGGAGAGGATACCTAATCTGTCAGTAAGAATTACGGCTAGATAACTCCAGCGGTCAGGTCCGGAGGGAAAACGCAGGCGCGAGGAAGCATGTTTCCGACGCAGAAGAATCACCAGCAAATGAAAGTCTTCCATCCGACGTGTTTGCTTAGCCTGTGTGCTAAGCAAGGCACAAGACGATGTGGCGCCTAAGTTGGGATAACAGCGTCGCACTCGGTATCCCGTGTATATCTAGACGGGAACTAGGGATAAGTACAGACCTGACAGAAGGAAGTACTTACAGAAGCGTTGCTTTCGCTCCAAGCCTATATATAATCAGAGCCCTCGGCCAGAGCGAGCGCCATGCATTCTTCCCCCCACATCAGCAGCCTCCAAGGTTCCCTCTCTCTTGATTAGGTCCAATTCTCTGCTGCTTATGTTCAATTCTGACCTGATTCAGTTGTTCTTTTTAGTTATGATCGCGCCTGCCGCTATGGGCAAACTGACGCAACCACCGCCGGCGAAATACGGCCCGGACCAGGACACGGACTTGGATGATACAGTTGTGGATTCTGAGGGTGGCTTGATTTTCATAAAGGGTGGATCAAACCGACAGTAACTGGTAGATGCCCCTGCCTTTTCCTCTTCTTCATTCTCTATATATTGTGTTTTGAGTTTGACGAAAGTTGCGTGTGAATAGCTAGAGTATTTCGTAGCAGTTGCCATACAGAGAACAAGCAGTAGTAGTACCTTTTTGCTGGTTAAATTTGTTTAGTTGTCGGGGGTTCGCTCGGGATCTTGATCCATCCCTTCCGGAATGGGCTTCCAGATCGTAGCCTGATGCGTAAATTCGCTCTGTGATTAGCTAGAGACCGATACACGCAAGCGTAGGCGACACACGTTCAATCGGAATAACATATCTGAAACGTACTGTATTCTGATCCACGTTAGGATCACGTTAGGTGGACATTATTGGGAGGTAGGAGAGATCCTTCAGCAGTCTATAAGATCCTGTTCAGTTTACTAATTTTTAGTATGTTGCTGCCATGATGCAAGAAGTCTAACCATTGCTTTTTGTATTATGACGACAGAACACTTAAATAAATGACAGAGGAATAAGGGAAAAGCGAGGCTGGTCGGCAACTGCTGGATGCACGTATGCCTCATTGCCTCAATATATGCTCGGCAACTGCTGGTCGACTGTTCGTCATCATCATAATATAGGGTCTTTTCAAGTCTTCGTCCTTTGGCGTCATTTCGTGAAGTCCCAGAAATAGCAACCTTGGTACTGGGTGTCGCATGGTCTGAAGAAACAAATCGAGTAGTACGTTTCTTTACTACTACTAGTGAAGATGTGTTCCATGGTTAAACCAGATAAAATTCAGAAGTGGCTCTCGGTAGCATATGCTTCGTGTGAATATTACTTATGGACTTATGGTATATGAGGGCCTAGTGTAATTCGTGTGATGTAGTACTCCAGTATTTGCTATGTAAGAAAACCCTTGGGAGAGTTTGGTATGTTGCTTGCTGCTCTTCTCAATCGCCGCGGTTGTTCTGCGTTGTTTCTACTCCCGTTACCAGAAATTACATCATGGCCCTGGAGCACCCAGGCACGCGTACAATTAATCGGCCTCGCGTCAGCGGTAGCGTGGCGCTAATGGCCAGTTATCAGTGTACTAGCAACGTCATTACACCATCGTTCGACGCTTGTAGTCCTACTTCGCCATGGCCGCCAGTAGCACAGCATGCTTGAACGATGCCAGCAGCGCCCGGCATCGCGTCCACCACCGTACCCATGGCCGTGCCCGCCGGCAGCAAGCTAGCTCCGGACGAGTCTTACACCATGGCCACCAGTAGATGCTTAATAGATGTTCTCAGAAGAACCGCGGAACGCCGCGGCGAGGGAGAGAAAGGCGTGGGTGAGGAGATTACCGCGACGGCAGCTCCACGCGTTATCTACACAGTTGGGGCATTTCTCCCTTGTGCTGGTCTTTTTTTCAACGGAAAGGGTAGCTTGCCTTGTAGCGGTGTGAAAACTTTGTTGACTACACGGTCTGGTAATTTTTTTCTTAGGCTGGTAACAAATCTCAGGGCATTACTAATCCACTGCATGCGGACATGAAAAATAATTAGAGCAAAAATTCTGTTAATTTGCTTGGATAATATGAAAAATATATATGGACCGGCAAAGCCCTCACACCTTTCCTCAATGCTAGGCAGAATAATAATGCAATTGGGTAAGATAATATGAATACATTTTGAGGCATTCCTGACTGATTGTTTGTTCTGTATGTATGCAGATGCTGCTGTTAGGTCTAAAACCTCAGGGGTAGCACAAGATCGTGAACGACATCCACTAGAACACCTAAAGAACATAAAACAGGGAGAGACGATGTGTTGTATTACGGGGCATTGAAGATTCCATCGATGCCTGCGTGAGGCAGGCTTGATGCAGGGGTGTTGATGACGATCCGGTGGTTGATGATAATCTGGAGATTCTCATGATCCCCTCCGGCCGCCACCTGCACTGCCCTGGAAAAGCACGGCGAGGTTCCAGCCTTCCTGCTGCTTATGCGCGGACTGCGATCGGTGCAGAGCTTTAGAAATATTGGGGAACAATGAGACTAAGCGACTAACTCGTGAGATCGCTAGCCACCGGGGCTCCCCCTTTTATGTGCGCATGCAACAGGGGGCCACGAACCATTAGTTGGTTGGCGATGCCCCTGATCAAGGCGTTCTGTTTACGTACGAGAGGGTTTCTAGACGTTGGTCCATGCGTCCCACCCTTTGACTTAACGTTAATATTGACTTTGTCTTATTTTCGTTTAACTGAACCTGATAGTTAACTCTGAACTTTGACAGTTGAACCTGACAGATCAACCAACATTCTCCCCTTTGATCGTTATGTTTAACTTCATTTGCCCATTCTCTATAGGAATAATAAACCAAAGTGAGGTGTTGCAACAACCAATAAAATGCTATTGAACCTCAACACTTATAGCATACCAGCCTATTTTGTAATGGATAACATAATACTTATTAGAAGTGGTTCTTATTGTGGTCCCTTTATTCCAGAATCATAAGGCTTTCAGTAATCCCATGCCGGCAACATGCTCACAAAAAATACCGGGTGGTAAGCCTTTCGTTAGTGGATCCGCAAGCATACGAGTCGTACTTATATGCTTAACATTAGTTGTATGATCCTGGATTCTATGCTTCACAATATGATACTTAATGTCAATGTGTTTGGAAGCATCACTTGACTTGTTGTTATTCGCATAGAAAACTGCAGGTTCATTATCGCAGTACAATGGAAGTGGTTTTGAAATGCTGTCGACCACTTTAAGCCCGGGAATAAAATTCTTTAGACATACAACCTGTCCAATGGCCTCATAACATGCTATAAACTCTGCTTGCATCGTAGATGAAGCAACTATCGTTTGTTTGGAGCTTTTCCATGATATAGCTCCTCCGGTAAGTGTGAATATATAACCTGACGTGGATTTCTTACTATCCACACAACCGGCATGATCAGAATCTGAATAACCAACAACTTGTAGGTTATCAGACCTTGTGTATGTAAGCATGTACCCTTTTGTTTCTTGCATATAACGCAAGATTTTCTTTGCGGCCTTCTAGTGGTCTAGTCCTGTATTTGATTGGAATCTGCCAAGCATCCCGGTTACAAAAGCCAAGTTAGAACGTGTACAAACTTTTGCATACATGATGCTTTCGACAACTGAAGCATAAGGAACCGACTTCATCTGATCAGTTTTGATTTGGTTCCTCTGACATTGAAATGTCCCAAACTTATCGCCCTTGACTATTGGAGCAGGTGATTTTCTTCACCTTCTGGATTACCGTTATCATTAGTTTCAGGAGCACCATCAGGTTGAGGACTACAACTGTGAGGTCCAATCTCAACATGAGAAGTGATTCTCTTCTGCATTGGTAGAACGACCTCTTGGGTAATTGGGGATGGAGCACACACCCGCTTTTCCTCAAGGTCGATCTTCCTTATTTCAGTAACTTCATTATCCTAAAAAAATACCGCTCGTCGGGTCTCCACGTACTTAGTGCTTTGACCGGGGCAATAGAAATGGTATCCCTTTCCCCTGTGCGGGTATCCGACGAAGAAACAACTAACCGTTTTTGGATCTAACTTCTTAAGTTGTGGATTGAAAATTCTAGCTTCAGCAGGACAGCCCCACACACGTAAATAGTTCAAGCTCGGTTTCTTTCCCGTCCACATCTCGTGAGGTGTGTTCGGTGCTGACTTAGTTGGAGCAAGATTTAAAATATGTGCAGCCGTCTTAAATGCCTCCATCCATAGGCTTACTAGCAAACTTGCGTGACTAAGCATGCTACACACCATATCCAAAAGTGTCGGATTGCGGCGCTCAGCCACACCATTTTGTTGAGGTTCACCAGGCATTGAATAATGGGCAACAATTTCATTCTCAGCTAGGAACTTATCAAAAGGTCCTGGAATTCGCCCATAAGGAGCATGCCTACCGTAATACTCTCCCCCGCGATCAGATCGTACAACTTAATTTTTTCATTCAGTTGGTTCTCAACTTCGGCTTTGAACACTTTGAATTTGTCCAAAGCTTCCGATCGATCACGTATAGGGTAAATGTACCCATAACGGGAAAAGTCATCTGTGAAGGTGATGAACGAATCAAAACCATCTATAGACTTAACATTAAGAGGTCCGCATATGTCAGTATGTATGAGTTCGAGGACACTCGTGGCTCTTGCCGCTCCTTTCTTAATTGTTTTTGTATATTTACCTTTGATGCAATCAACACATTTGTCCGCATGAGAGAAGTCTAATGGGAAGAGTACATCATTTTTAATAAGTCTTTCCATTCTCCCCCTCGAAATGTGGCCCAAATGACAGTGCCACAATTTCGAAGAACTACTATTATCCTTCCATTTCTTCTCAACATTTGAACATTACACACATGCAAAACATAATCATTCATAGATAACATAGGCCAACATCATTATTACAATAGTTTAAAACAAATTGTTTGTTACCAAACTTGCACTCATACATGTTATCATCAAGACAAAAGACTGAAATTAAATTCCAACTTAAAGTAGGTACATAAAGAATATTATTTAAATGAAGGTGAAAGCCGGTGTGGAGCTCCAAGGTGAGTGACCCAACAGCTTCGACATCAACTTTAACTCCATTCGCAACTCTAAGTCGTCTTGCCCCGCTTGTTATGGTTTGGATCATATTTAGTCCCTGCATAGAATTAGCAACGTGAGCAGTTGCACCTGAATCAATCCACCATGATGTACAAGAGAAATCATTATATAACATTTGATCAACAAAAGTGATTTCATCTGTACCTTTCTTCATCATCCACTTAAGTTATTCATGACAGTCCTTCCTGTAATGGCGTTCCTTCTTACAGTGGAAACACACATTATCAGTAGGCGCTGAAGACTGTCCATTATCCTTTTCCTTTTCTTTAAACTTTGGCATTTCTTTCTTGAAATTATTATTTGGCGACTTAGAAGGGCCCATTCTTTCTCTTTGATGAGCCAACATGAAAAGCCTGATCCTTGTTTTGCCTTATCATTCTTTCTTCTTCTTGGACAATCCGAGGGGATATCTCAGCAAGTGTCCACTCCTCCTTCATGTAATTGTAGTTGATCTTGAACTAATCGAACTCTTCAGGGAGGGGCTCTAAGATCATGATGACAAGGAGGTTGTCACTGAGCTCACACTTTAGGTGCTTCAACTTATTTGAAGCATTTATCATTCTCAGTATGTGTCCCCTAACATCACCATCATTTTTATACTTGCCAAGTAGCTTGTGAAAAAGCTCATGTGCATAAACCTTTACAGAGCCTTTGAATTGCTCCTCCAAGGCTTCCATAAATTTCTTGGCAGTATCTTTCTTGGGGAGAGCCCCAATAATCTCAGGTGAAATGGAAGAATTCATCACGAGCATTGCAAGGTGATTGGATTTATCCCACTTCTCCATCTTGGAGTCATAAGTTTCTTTAGTTCATCATACCCCATAGCACCAGCAACTGGCGCCACGGGCTTATCCTCCCTTAAGGCAAAATCAAACTCGTTGAAAGTCAAATATAGCTTAATGGAATTCTTCCAACGAGGAAAGTTACTGCCGGTCAACTTCTCGACATCATCATAACGCATCGCAGCGGAAGCTGAAAATTGACATGAACATTCATAAGTAAAATTGCATGAATATAAAATAAACATGCCATAAAATTATTATTCTATGTCAAACACCGTTGAGCAGAAATGACACGAATTAGAACAACATTAGGGTTGACATGCAGAAATAACACAAACGTTGGTCAGAATTATTTTTGCAGTCATGACATTCTCAAAATTAAACATCAACATTAAGCATTTAAGGAACAACGTATTTGATGTTTAATTTGATTATTCAATATTAAAACATACTAAATACTCTAAACAAAAAAAAACTCGGTGGTTCATTTCTGTCTAGAACAAATAGCATGTTTTCTGATCATAATTATTTTAGGCAATTTAACATTAAAACATCAACTTAATAACCATTTATTTGCACTGAAAAGAACATAAACAGATACAGAATAACGTACACAGCCCAAAACGTTGTGGGCTGTCAACAACCTGGGCCGAAGCCCGCCCTTAGATTTGATCCAACCCCCCCCCCCCTCCCCCGGGAACCTTCCCCGCATGGATCTGCACCATCCGATCGATCGGACGATCGAGATCGACGCGGCCTCGAACAAAACTACCACGGGCCGAAAACCCTAGCTCATTCCATCTCCTTCCCCCGTTTTTTTCGCGCCCGAGTGGAGAGGCGACGATGTCGGCGACAAGACTTTTCCACGGCGACCATGGCGGCATGGTGGCTGCGCTCGATGGAGCGGCATGCGAGGACCGAGTACCGCGTGCTCCTCCACCGAGCGTGGCTACTGGTGCCTGCCTCTTTTCTCTGGTGGGGGCGCTGGTGTTTCGGCGGTCATGCGTCAACGACGGCGGCCGGTGGCTCGGAAGCGGAAATGACCGCGCGTCCATCCGCGCGCGAGGCGGCCGGTCTGGCCTCGTCCCGACGCGGTGGCAGCCGGAGGTGGTTGATACGTCCATTTTGCATCACTATTTTATATCATAATTTGCTGTTATTCATTGATATATTTCATATTTAGATGATACTTATGTTATTTCATCTAATTTGCATGTTTCATGATCATTGGAGAAATATTCACCGGAGTCAGGATTCTGCTGGAAAAAGCACCGTCAGGACACCATATTTCTGAAGATCAACAATTGACGGAAGTTACACAAAAAATCCTATTTTTCCAGGGGACGAAGGGAGCCAAAAGGAGGAGCCGAGAGGGGCCGCCATGGGCCCCCCCATAGGCCGGCGCGGGCCCTGGCCTAGCCGCGCCGCCTTGTGGGGAGGGGACCCACCCCCTGGCCTCCTCTCCTTCGCGTACTTCTTCGCCCAAAAACCTAAGACCAGAGTTACGGAGATTTGACAGAGCCGCCTCTGCGGGGCGGAAAAACACCAGAGAGAAAAGAGCTCTCCGGCGGGCAGGAATCCGCCGGGGAAATTCCTTCCCGGAGGGGGAAATCGACGCCATCTACACCGCCATCTCCAGCGCTGTAACGATTTGGGTTGGATCTTGATTGTTTGATAGGGGAAACTCTCCTGGTGTTGATTACTACTTGTTATTGATGCTATTGAGTGAAACCATTGAACCAAGGTTTATGTTCAGATTGTTATTCATCATTATATCACCTCTGATCATGTTCCATATGATGTCTCGTGAGTAGTTCGTTTAGTTCTTGAGGACATGGGTGAAGTCTAAATGTTAGTAGTGAATTATTGTTGAGTAGTATTCAATGTTATGATATTTAAGTTGTGGTGTTACTCTTCTAGTGGTGTCATGTGAACGTCGACTACATGATACTTCACCTTTATGGGCCTAGGGGAGTGCATCTTGTATTAGTTTGCTAATTGTGGGGTTGCCGGAGTGACAGCCCTAAACCCCCGTTAGTATATCGGTGCAGGAGGGATAGCAGGATCTCAGAGTTTAAGGCTGTGGTTAGATTTATCTTAATTACTTTCTTGTATTTGCGGATGCTTGCAAGGGGTATAATCACAAGTATGTATTAGTCCTAGGAAGGGCGGTGCATTAGCATAGGTTCACCCACACAACACTTATCAAAACAATGAAGATTAATCAGCCGTATGAAGCGAAAGCACTAGACTAAAATCCCCGTGTGTCCTCAAAATCGTTTGGTCATTAAAAGTAAACAAACCGGCTTGTCCTTTGTGCTAAAAAGGATTGGGCCACTCGCTGCAATTATTTCTCTCGCATTTTATTTACTTGTACTTTATTTATCTGCTATATCAAAACCCCCTGAATACTTGTCTGTGAGCATTTACAGTGAATCCTTCATCGAAACTGCTTGTCAACACCTTCTGCTCCTCGTTGGGTTCGACACTCTTATTTATCGAAAGTACTACGATACACCCCCTATACTTGTGGGTAATAAAGACTATTTTCTGGCGCCGCCGGGGAGTGAAGCGCTATTGGTAAGTGGAATTGGTAAGGAAACTTTTACGTGCTGATTTTGTTTCTGCTTGCTACTATAAGTCATTATGGAGAGATCCTCCATTGAATTTCTATTTGGGAAATCTACTACTACTGCAACGGTAGTGGATGAGGCGCCAGGTGAGGAAGTAATACCATATAAAATACCTATGAAAATTATTGAACGTGTTGTGGATAACCGCTATGAAGGGGATGGAACTGTTCATCCTGGAGATCATTTACTGTTTTTACATGAATTATGCGGGTTATTCAAATGTGCAGGTATTTCAATGGATGAAGTTAGGAAGAAATTATTTGTTATGTCGCTATCTGGTAAAGCGGCGCATTGGTATAAACTGCTGAAGGATGGGCGTTCTCTTGATTGGAAGGATATTATGCCTATATTTTACTCTAAATTCTATCCTCCAAGTGAAATTCACAAAGACCGCAATCGTATATATAACTTCTGGCCTCATGATGGAGAGAGTATTGCCCAAGCGTGGGGAGATTGAAGTCTTTAATGCTCAAATGCCCCATTCATGAGCTTCCTGGTAATATTATTATTGATAATTTCTATGCAAGACTGTCTTTTCAAGATAAAACCTTGCTGGATACTTCTTGTTCTAGATCATTCACACGCAATAAAGAAGAGTTTAAATGGGACCTTCTTGATCGAATCCAAGAAAATACTGAAGGATGGGAGAACGACAAATGTAGAGTGTCAGGTATAAATTATAATTATGAATGCATTGAAACTTTTATGGATACTGATGAATATCGTAATATGAGTGCTACATATGGTCTTGACTCTCAAGTTGTTGCAAATATTTATAAAGCCTTTGCCTCTCATTTTGAATTGCCTAGGAAGAATTTTGATAAGTATCATGAACCATATAAAGATAAAGTTGATTCACCTAAAGGTAAATGTATTGAAATTAAAATTGTTGATCATGTTCTTCCTGAAGCTTATATTGAAAAAACTCCTTTCCCTGCTAAAATGAAGGAGTATTCTGTTATAACTAGTGTAGTTAATAAAAGTGCAAAGAAACTCATAGAACCTGAAGAACAAATAAAAGTTGAACCTGCTGTTGCAATAGTTAAAGATCTTGTTACTGAAAATGTGGAAGATGGTCATATTATTTTTTGTGAAGATGCTTCTAATATTGTTTCGCATCCTAATAAGTCTATGAAAGCCAGTGTTCCTGTGCTCTCTGTTCGAATTGGTGATCATTGCTATTATGGTTTATGTGACATTGGTGCAAGTATTAGTGTCATTCCTTATGAGCTCTACACGGAAATTATGCATGAAATTGGTTCTTGTGAACTTGAAGATATTGATGTGGTTATTCGGCTAGCTAATAGAGAAACTATCTCTCCCATTGGTATTGTTCGAGATGTTAAAGTTCTATGTGGTAAGATTAAATATCCTGCTGACTTTTTGGTACTTGGTTCTGCTGCTAGTAAGTTTTGTCCTATTATTTTTGGTAGACCTTTTCTAAATACATGTGGAGCTATTATAGATTGAAAGAAAGAGAAAATTGTTACTAAATTTGCTGGTGAATCTTATGAGTTTAACTTCTCTAAATTTGCCAAAACTCCTTATAAAGCTGATTTGCCTAATGATGATTTTAGAGTTGAACAGTGTGCATCTATTTCTCTTGCTCCTAGTAAT
This sequence comes from Lolium multiflorum, assembly GCA_030979885.1. Classification (NCBI taxonomy): domain Eukaryota; kingdom Viridiplantae; phylum Streptophyta; class Magnoliopsida; order Poales; family Poaceae; genus Lolium; species Lolium multiflorum. The sequence continues at coordinate 200,609,196 of CM061750.1, forward strand.
CCTTTGCAGGAGAATAGTGAGAGTGAAGTTTTTAGGGAAGAAAGGGATGAGCTTGATGAAATTTTCCTTTGTCAACCTATTCTTAAACATGACTTGCCGGTTGAAGATTTAGGTGTAACACCACCACCAAAAGAAGATCCTGTATTTGATTTGAAACCATTACCTGATAATCTTAAGTATGCTTATATTGATGAGAAGAAAACATATCCTGTTATTATTAGTGCTAAGCTTTCAGATATTGAGGAAGAAAGATTATTGGAAATATTGAAGAAGCACCGAGGAGCTATTGGCTACACTCTTGATGATTTGAAGGGGATTTCTCCCGCTATTTGCCAACATGCTATTAATATAGAAGATGGTGCAAAACCTTTGTTGAACATCAGCGTCGTCTAATTCCTAAGATGAAGGATGTGGTAAGAAATGAGGTATTAAAACTTCTTGAAGCAGGTATTATATATCCTATTGCTGATAGTAGATGGGTTAGTCCTGTGCATTGTGTTCCTAAGAAAGGAGGTATAACTGTTGTGCCTAATGATAATGATGAGCTTATTCCTCAAAGAGTAGTTGTAGGGTATAGAATGTGTATTGATTTTCGAAAAGTTAATAAAGTTACTAAGAAAGATCATTACCCTTTACCTTTTATTGATCGAATGTTAGAAAGGTTGTCCAAAAATACTCATTTCTGTTTTCTTGATGGATATTCTGGGTTTTCACAAATTGTTGTTAGAGCTAAAGATCAAGAGAAAACCACTTTCACTTGTCCCTATGGAACTTATGCTTATAGGCGTATGCCTTTTGGTTTATGTAATGCTCCTGCTACTTTTCAAAGATGCATGTCTGCTATTTTTCATGGCTTTTGTGAAAAGATTGTTGAGGTATTCATGGATGATTTTTCTATCTATGGGAATTCTTTTGATAATTGCTTGCGAAACCTTGATAAAGTTTTGCAGAGATGTGAAGAAACTAACCTTGTTCTTAATTGGGAGAAATGCCACTTTATGGTTAATGAAGGAATTGTATTGGGACATAAAATTTCGAAAGAGGTATTGAAGTTGATAGAGCTAAAGTTGAAGCAATTGAGAAGATGCCCTATCCTAGGGATGTTAAAGGTATTCGTAGTATTCTTGGTCATGCTGGTTTTTATAGGAGGTTTATTAAAGATTTCTCTAAAATTTCAAAGCCTCTTACTAATCTTCTTCAAAAAGATGTACCTTTCGTTTTTGATGATGATTGTAAGGAAGCTTTTGAAACTCTAAAGAAAGCCTTAACAACTGCTCCTATAGTTGAACCTCCTGATTGGAATTTACCTTTTGAAATTATGTGTGATGCTAGTGATTTTGCTGTAGGTGCTGTTCTTGGACAACGAGTAGATAAAAAATTGAATGTTATTCATTATGCTAGTAAAACCCTAGATGCTGCTCAAAGAAATTATGCTACAACTGAGAAAGAGTTATTAGCCGTAGTTTTTGCATGTGACAAGTTTAGACCCTATATTGTTGATTCAAAAGTCACAATTCATACTGATCATGCTGCGATTAGGTACCTTATGGAAAAGAAAGATGCTAAGCCAAGGCTTATTAGATGGGTTCTTCTTTTGCAAGAACTTGATTTACATATTGTAGATAGGAAAGGTGCTGATAATCCTGTTGCTGATAATTTGTCTAGATTGGAAAATATTACTTATGATCCTGTTCCTGTTAATGATAGTTTTCCAAATGAACAATTGGCTGTAATAAAGGTGAGCTCGCGAGAGAGCCCTTGGTATGCTGATTATGCTAACTTTATTGTTTCGAAGTATTTGCCTCCAACCTTTTCAGCTCAGCAAAGGAGGAAATTCTTTTATGATTTGAGGCATTATTTTTGGGATGATCCACACTTATATAAAGAAGGAGTGGATGGTATTATGCGAAGATGTGTTCCAATAATGAACAACAAGAGATATTGAGTAAATGCCATGGTAGTGTTTATGGAGGACATCACGCTGGAGATAGAACCGCACAAAAGGTTTTACAATCAGGTTTTTATTGGCCAACACTTTTCAAGGATGCAAGGAAGTTTATCTTATCTTGTGATGAATGTCAAAGAGTTGGTAATATCTCTAGACGCAACTAAATGACTATGAATTATACTCTTGTTATTGAACCATTTGATTGTTGGGGATTCGACTTCATGGGTCCTTTCCCTTCTTCAGAAGGTAATACTCATATACTTGTCGCTGTTGATTATGTTACTAAATGGGTAGAAGCTATACCTACAAAAAGTGCTGATGGTGAGACCTCTTTAAAAATGCTTTTAGATGTTATATTTCCTAGATTTGGAGTACCTAGATATATTATGACTGATGGAGGTTCTCATTTTATTCATGGTGGTTTTAGAAAAACTCTTGCCAAATACGGTATTAATCATAGAATTGCTTCAGCTTATCATCCTCAAACTAGTGGACAAGTAGAATTATCAAATAGAGAAATTAAAGCTATTTTGGGAAAGACTGTTAATAAATCTAGAAAGAATTGGGCTAGTAAATTAAAGGAAGCATTGTGGGCTTATAGAACTGCTTATAAAAATCCTATGGGAATGTCTCCTTATAAAATGGTTTATGGAAAAGCTTGTCATTTACCTTTAGAACTAGAGCACAAAGCTTATTAGGCTGTAAGAGAACTTAATAAAGATTTTAAACTTGCCGGTAAGAAAAGGTTGCTACAATTGAGTTCTTTAGATGAATGGAGAAGTGAAGCTTATGAAAATGCTAAACTTTTTAAAGAGAAAGTTAAGAAGTGGCATGATAGAAGAATTATTAAAATAGAATTTAATGTTGGAGATAAAGTTCTATTGTATCGGTCTCGTCTCAGATTTTTTGCAGGGAAATTACTCTCAAAATGGGAAGGACCATATGTTATTGAGGAAGTCTATCGTTCAGGAGCAATAAAAATTAGCTCTTTGGAAGGTAACGCTACACAAGTAGTGAATGGACAAAGATTCAAGCATTATATTTCTGGAGATTCTTATAATGAAGATATTGATATTATTCAAGTGATAACTCCGGAAGCTTTCATCAAAGATCAAATTGACAGTCTGCAGAGTCCGACTTTGAATAGGTAACAGTTTTAGTAATAAAAAGTCCGCGTTTAGCTTTCCGAACAATATTTCTGTTGTTTTTGGAAAATATGAAAAATTACGGGATCGAAACGGAGTGGAGGAGACACGCGAGGGCCCGTCACCATAGGCCGGCGCGGGCCCCACCCTGGCCGCGCCGCCCTATGGGGACAGCCCCTCGGCGTCCCGTTTCCACTCGTTTTCGGCCTGGAACCTTCCTTTTGTTGTAAAAATATTTTCTATATAATCCCCCGGACCCCTGGAGGTCCGTATATCGTTTTCTCGTCGTGTTTTGTTTCGAGCTGTTTTCTGCCAGGATCTATTTTGATTTAGAAGCACCATGGTCTCCAACAACAAAGACAAGGGACCTTTAGAGGAATATATTCAAGACCCCGAATTGAAGGAAGAATCGAGAGCAAGGATGAGGTAGAAGTGGAGGAGATTCCGCGAGTACACCAGCATGCCACCATTGCAAGCATTGGCGTGATATCAAATCCATCCAACACGAAGAGAAGTGCACGGATCGCTACCGGAGGAGCAGTTCCACGTCGCTTTTTAGCTCCAAGGACATCTTCTCCGGGCAATTACCACCCTTTCCGCAATCTAATCTACAATCGTCAAACTGAAAGGACCCCCAAGGTAGTGTTGCCAAGTGGTTGGGATATAGATCATTCTAACATTGCAGGAGAGATGAAATCTGAAGCTGAAGGATGGGGAAACAACTCTAGGAGTTGGGACTCGCCACCTGACATGATTATGAGCCGCGTTGAGCACAACTCGGAGCTGATTCGCAACCTCACCTATGAGATTGAGGATTTAAAGGAACTTGTTAAGAAGCTTGTCGAGAAGAATCCACCACCATCACCGTCGAAGGAGTAATTCATCATCGGTATTGGCATCCCCTTGGTTTGTTCCAAGCTTGGGGGAGTGCCGCGGTATCACATCATCACTATCTTTATCTTTTACTATCAAGTAGTGTCATATCATGAGTAGGGAAGTTATCATATAGAATAGTTTGCAGTGTGGAAGTATCTCTCTCTTAGTTGGTTATCTATGTATCCGTTGGTGTGAGTTATCGTTATGAAATATTAATGAGAAGTCTTATCATTTACCTTTTGCACACCTTATTTTAGTTTGCAATCTCTATTATATGATCACTCTTGACATTGGTATTGATATCACTTTGGGAGCATCAAGTAAATCTATTTGGTTTTGGCAAACTTAGCATTGGTCAATAGCAACAACACCATGATGTTTAAGTAGGAAAAGTAAATACATGTGGATATATTGCTTCATTATCTTTATGCTAATAAGTTTAGTATTCTGAAGTTAAAATTGCTTGTGCTTACAAGAAAGATGCATGATTGTTTCTATCACATGTATATTTGTTTGTTTTCCTCAACCTTTATGCTTGCTATCAAACCTTGCTAGCCAAAAACCTGTATTGAGAGGGAATGCTTCTCATGCATCCATAACCTTAGACCAAACCCATGCCATTTGTGTCCACCATAACTACCTACTATGTGGTATTTTGCGCCACTCCAAGTAAATACTTCATGTGCTACCTTTAAATAATTCAAACTATATTACTCCTATTTTGTGTCAATGTTTTATAGCTCATGAGGAAGTATGTGGTGTTTTATCTTTCAATCTTGTTGGGCGGACTTTCACCAATGGACTAGTGGCACATCCGCTTATCCAATAACTTTGCAATAAGAGCTGGCAACGGGGTTCCCAGCCCCAATTAATAACCTTCATTAATAATTCTCTTCACATGTTTTGCCCTGATTTATCAGTAAGCAACTTAATTTTGCAATAGACACTCCTCCATGGTATGTGAATGTTGGAAGGCACCCGAGGATTCGGTTAGCCATGGCTTGTGAAAGCAAAGGTTGGGGGAGTGTCATCCATAATAAAACTAAAATACATGTGTAAACAAAAGAGAAGGAGGATGATCTACCTTGCTGGTAGAGATGCTGTCCTCCATGGGAGCCGCTCTTGGAAGGTCTGTTTGGCAAGGGGGTTAGAGTGTCCGCTACCATTCGTTGACAACAACAAACACCACTCAAAATCTTACTTTTATGCTCTTTATATGATTTCAAAACTTTAGAAGCTCTAGCACATGATTTAATCCCTGCTTCCCTCTGCGAAGGGCTTATCTTCTACTTTTATGTTGAGTCAGTAAACATATTTCCCTGTATCCTAAGAAAGCAATTGAGTTGTTGTGAACCAACCATTTATGCTATGATGCAGTTAATCATGTCTTTTATGCTTTCTTGTTTAGTACAAATTTTATCTGATTGAATATGACCTTAATGAAAGATATCAATGATTATGAGAAAATTGTTATGATTAAGAATGAAAGCCTTGCTATATAAATTCTAATATGAAAGCTTTGCTTAGAAGATAAGTACAATCCGTTAGTAGTTCTCTGACCAAGAACAAAGTTTGCCATAACCGTTTATGATTTCCTATGCACCTCTATTTGTGATTTCTCTTTACTTATTTCGTTGAGTTATATGAAGAGAATGTTTACTAGAATGTCTTGTGTGAATCAATATGATGCTTCTTGTCGTATTTTATTTATCGACTCCTCACTCCATAAACATGTGGTCTTGTTTATTGAGCTCAGTTTCGCTTGGGGACAAGCGAGGTCTAAGCTTGGGGGAGTTGATACGTCCATTTTGCATCACTATTTTATATCATAATTTGCTGTTATTCATTGATATATTTCATATTTAGAGATGATACTTATGTTATTTCATCTATTTTGCATGTTTCATGATCATTGGAGAAATATTCACCGGAGTCAGGATTCTGCTGGAAAAAGCACCGTCAGGACACCATATTCTGAAGATCAACAATTGACGGAAGTTACACGAAAAATCCTATTTTTCCATGGGACGAAGGAGCCAAAAGGAGGAGCCGAGAGGGCCGCCATGGCCCCCCCCATAGGCGCGCGGGCCCTGGCACGCGCCGCCTTGTGGGGAGGGGCCCACAGCCCCCGGCCGCCTCTCCTTCGCGTACTTCTTCGCCCGAAAACCTAAGACCAGAGAGTTACGGAGATTTGACGAGCCGCCTCTGCGGGGCGGAAAAACACCAGAGAGAAAAGAGCTCTCCGGCGGGCAGGAATCCGCCGGGGAAATTCCCTCCCGGAGGGAGAAATCGACGCCATCGCCATCGTCATCGAGCTGGACATCATCTCCATCATCATCATCATCATCTCCACCATCTACACCGCCATCTCCACCGCTGCATCTCGTCACCGCTGTAACGATTTGGGTTGGATCTTGATTGTTTGATAGGGGAAACTCTCCCGGTGTTGATTACTACTTGTTATTGATGCTATTGAGTGAAACCATTGAACCAAGGTTTATGTTCAGATTGTTATTCATCATTATATCACCTCTGATCATGTTCCATATGATGTCTCGTGAGTAGTTCGTTTAGTTCTTGAGGACATGGGTGAAGTCTAAATGTTAGTAGTGAATTATTGTTGAGTAGTATTCAATGTTATGATATTTAAGTTGTGGTGTTACTCTTCTAGTGGTGTCATGTGAACGTCGACTACATGATACTTCACCTTTATGGGCCTAGGGGTGTGCATCTTGTATTCGTTTGCTAATTGTGGGGTTGCCGGAGTGACAGCAACCTAAACCCCCGTTAGTATATCGGTGCAGGAGGGATAGCAGGATCTCAGAGTTTAAGGCTGTGGTTAGATTTATCTTAATTACTTTCTTGTATTTGCGGATGCTTGCAAGGGGTATAATCACAAGTATGTATTAGTCCTAGGAAGGGCGGTGCATTAGCATAGGTTCACCCACACAACACTTATCAAAACAATGAAGATTAATCAGCCGTATGAAGCGAAAGCACTAGACTAAAATCCCGTGTGTCCTCAAGAACGTTTGGTCATTAAAAGTAAACAAACCGGCTTGTCCTTTGTGCTAAAAAGGATTGGGCCACTGATACGTCTCCAACGTATCGATAATTTCTTATGTTCCATGCTACTTTATTGATGATACCTACATGTTTTATGCACATTATATGTCGTATTTACGCATTTTCTGGAACTAACCTATTAACAAGATGCCGAAGTGCCAGTTCCTGCTGTGTTTTGGTTTCAGAAATCCTAGTAACGAAATATTCTCGGAATTGGACGAAATCACCTCCCAGGTTCCTATTTTTCCACGAAGCTTCCAGAACACCCGGAAGGACCGAGAGGGGGCACGGGCCCCAGGACCATAGGCCGCGCGGCCCAGGCCCTGGCCGCGCCGCCTTATGTCGCCACCCCTTCGACCCTCTGCGCCGCCTCTTCGCCTATATAAAGCCCCTGCATCGAAAACCCTTACGGAGGAAGCCACGATACGAGAAAAGTTCCAGAGCCGCCGTCATCGCGAAGCCAAGATCTGGGGACGGAGTCTTCCGGCACCCTGCCGGAGCGGGGAAGTGCCCGGAAGGCTTCTCCATCGACACCGCTGCCATCTCCACCGCCATCTTCATCACCGCTGCTGCTCCCATGAGGAGGGAGTAGTTCTCCATCGAGGCTCGGGGCTGTACCGGTAGCTATGTGGTTAATCTCTCTCCTATGTACCTCAATACAATGATCTCATGAGCTGCTTTACATGATTGAGATTCATATGAGTTTTGTATCACTACTATCTATGTGCTACTCTAGTGATGTGTTATTAAAGTAGTTTTATTCCTCCTGCATGTGTGCAAAGGTGACAGTGCGTGCACCGTGTTAGTACTTGGTTTATGCTATGATCATGATCTCTTGTAGATTGCGAAGTTAACTATTGCTATGATAATATTGATGTGATCTATTCCTCCTACATATGCATGAAGGTGACAGTGTGCATGCTATGCTAGTACTTGGTTTAGTCGTTTTGATCTATCTTACACTTAAGGTTACTTAAACATGAGCATTATTGTGGAGCTTGTTAACTCCGGCATTGAGGGTTCGTGTAATCCTACGCAATGTGTTCATCATCCAACAAAAGTGTAGAGTATGTATTTATCTATTCTGTTATGTGATCAATGTTGAGAGTGTCCACTAGTGAAAGTCTATTCCCTAGGCCTTGTTCCCAAATACTGCTGAGTTACTACTGCTTGTTTACTGTTTCTTGTGTTACTACTGCTGCAATACTACCACCATCAACTACACGCCAACAAGCTATTTGGCACCGTTGCTACTGCTCATATATATTCATACCACCTGTATTTCACTATCTCTTCGCCGAACTAGTGCACCTATTTGGTGTGTTGGGGACACAAGAGACTTCTTGCTTTGTGGTTGCAGGGTTGCATGAGAGGGATATCTTTGACCTCTTCCTCCCTGAGAGTTCGATAAACCTTGGGTGATCCACTTAAGGGAAAACTTGCTGCTGTTCTACAAACCTGCACTTGGAGGCCCAACAATACGGGAAAGGAGGGGGAACGTAGACATCAAGCTAATTTTCTGGCGCCGTTGCCGGGGAGGAAAGGTAAAAGGAACTCACACTCCGGATCTCGGCTACTAAGCTATTTTCCGGCGCCATTGTAAGTACTCGAAGCTATTTCCTTTAGACTCTGCAATTGCGACATTTGGTTTCTTGTTTACACTAGTTAGGCATAATGGAAAACAACAAAAATATGAGAGATCTTTATGAACTTTATCTTGAATTAGGACATGATGTGTTTGAAGAGAGAATTAAAAAACCCATGGAACTTTATATGCATGATAATGGGAATGTTATTAGTATGAATGCTTTGAACACCATTGTTGCTAATGCTATGGAAAATTCTAAGCTTGGGGAAGCTTTGATGAGCATGATATTTTTAGTCCCCCAAGCATTGAGGAGAAAATTTACTTTGATGATACTTTGCCTCCTATTTATGATGATTATAATGATAGTAGTCTTTTGTTACCACCTGTTATGGAGGATAAAATTGATTATGATTACAATATACCTCCTATATTTGATAGCTACTTTGTTGAATTTGCTCCCACTACAACTAATAAAATTGATTATGCTTATGTTGGGAGTAGTAATTATTTTATGCATGAGACTCATGATAAGAATGCTTTATGTGATAGTTATATTGTTGAGTTTGCTCATGATGCTACTGAAAGTTATTATGAGAGAGGAAAATATGGTTGTAGAAATTTTCATGTTACTAAAACACCTCTCTATGTGCTGAAATTTTTGAAGCTACACTTGTTTTATCTTCCTATGCTTGTTACTTTGCTCTTCATGAACTTGTTTATTTACAAGATTCCTATGCATAGGAAGCATGTTAGACTTAAATGTGTTTTGAATTTGCCTCTTGATGCTCTCTTTTGCTTCAACTTCTATTTCTTGCGAGTGCATCATTAAAACTGCTGAGCCCATCTTAATGGCTATAAAGAAAGAACTTCTTGGGAGATAACCCATGTGTTTTTTTTACTACAGTAATTTGTTTTATATTTGTATCTTGGAAGTTGTTTACTACTGTAGCAACCTCTCCTTATCTTAGTTTTGTGTTTTGTTGTGCCAAGTAAAGTTTCTATGTCAAAGTTGATGTTATATTTGGGATCGCTGCGCAGAAACAGCATTGCTGTCTGTCACGAATCTGGGCACAGTTCTCTGTAGAAAATTCGAAAAAATCTGCCAATTTACGAGCGTGATCCTCAGATATGTACGCAACTTTCATTAGTTTTGAGTTTTTCCATTTGAGCAAGTCTGGTGCCATCTTAAAATTCGTCTTTACGGACTGTTCTGTTTTTGACAGATTCTGCCTTTTATTTCGCATTGCCGCTTTTGTTAAGTTGAATGAGTTTCTTTGTTCCATTAACTTTCAGAAGTTTTGTGCAATGTCCAGAAGTGTTAAGAATGATTGTGTCACCTCTGAACATGTGAATTTTTGATTATGCACTAACCCTCTAACGAGTTTGCTTGAAGTTTGGTGTGAAGGAAGTTTTCAAGGGTCAATAGAAGAGGGTGATATAATGTGATCGAGAAGAGTGAAAGGTCTAAGCTTGGGGATGCCCCGGTGGTTCATCCCTGCATATTTCAAGAAGACTCAAGCATCTAAGCTTGGGGATGCCCAAGGCATCCCCTTCTTCATCGACAACTTATCAGGTTTCTTCTAGTGAAACTATATTTTTATTCGGTCACATCTTATGTACTTTACTTGGAGCGTCTGTGTGCTTTTATTTTTGTTTTTGTTTTGTTATCTTAGTTCTCTGAATAAGTTCATCCTTGTGTGGGAGAGAGACACGCTCCGCTGGTTCGTATGAACACATGTGTTCTTAGCTCATAATATTCATGGCGAAGTTTCTTCTTCGTTAAATTGTTATATGGTTGGAATTGGAAAATGCTACATGTAGTAAAAGGTAAAATGTCTTGGATAATGTGATACTTGGCAATTGTTGTGCTCATGTTTAATCTCTTGCATCATATACTTTGCACCTATTAGTGAAGAAATACATAGAGCATGCTAAAATTTGGTTTGCATAATTGGTCTCTCTAAGGTCTAGATAATTTCTAGTATTGAGTTTTGAACAACAAGGAAGACGGTGTAGAGTCTTATAATGTTTACAATATGTCTTTTATGTGAGTTTTGCTGCACCGGTTCATCCTTGTGTTTGTTTCAAATAAACCTTGCTAGCCTAAAACTTGTATCGAGAGGGAATACTTCTCATGCATCCAAAATCCTTGAGCCAACCACTATGCCATTTGTGTCCACCATACCTACCTACTACATGGTATTTCTCCATTCCAAGTAAATTGCTTGAGTGCTACCTTTAAACAATTCAAAAGTTATTACCTCTTATTTGTGTCAATGTTTTATAGCTCATGAGGAAGTATGTGGTGTTTATCTTTCAATCTTGTTGGGCAACTTTCACCAATGGACTAGTGGCTTCATCCGCTTATCCAATAACTTTGCAAAAAGAGCTGGCAATGGGATTCCCAGTCCCAAATTAATTAACAAAAATAGACACTCCTCCATGGTATGTGATTGTTGGACGGCACCCGAAGGATTCGGTTAGCCATGGCTTGAGAAAGCAAAGGTGGGGAGGAGTGTCATCATAATAAAACTAAAATAAAAAGGCACTCCTTCATGGTATGAGATTGTTGGCAGCACCCGAGGATTCGGTTAGCCATGGTTTGTGAAAGAAAGGTTGGAAGGAGTGCCACCCAAAAATAAAATAAAATGGGAGCCGCTCTTTGAAGGTTTGTCCAAGGGGGTTAGAGTACCCGCTACCATTCGTTGACAACAACAAACACCTCTCAAAACTTTACTTTTATGCTCTCTATATGTTTTCAAAATCAAAGCTCTAGCACAAATATAGCAATCGATGCTTTCCTCTTTGAAGGACCATTCTTTTACTTTTATTGTTGAGTCAGTTTACCTATCTCCTTCCACCTTAAGAAGCAAACACTTGTGTGAACTGTGCATTGATTCCTACATACTTGCATATTGCACTTGTTATACTACTTTATGTTGACAATATCCATGAGATATACATGTTATAAGTTGAAAGCAACCGCTGAAACTTCATCTTCCTTTGTGTTGCTTCAACACCTTTACTTTGATTTATTGCTTTATGAGTTAACTCTTATGCAAGACTTATTGATGCTTGTCTTGAAGTACTATTCATGAAAAGTCTTTGATATATGATTCACTTGTTTACTCATGTCATTACTTTTGTTTTGATCGCTGCATTCATTACATATGTTTACAATATGATCAAGTTTATGACATGTCACTTGAAATTATCTTTGTTATCGTTTTACCTGCTCGGGACGAGAGAACTAAGCTTGGGGATGCTGATACGTCTCCAACGTATCGATAATTTCTTATGTTCCATGCTACTTTATTGATGATACCTACATGTTTTATGCACATTATATGTCGTATTTACGCATTTTCTGGAACTAACCTATTAACAAGATGCCGAAGTGCCGGTTCCTGTTTTGCTGTTTTTGGTTTCAGAAATCCTAGTAACGAAATATTCTCGGAATTGGACGAAATCACCTCCCAGGTTCCTATTTTTCCACGAAGCTTCCGAACACCGGGAAGGACCGGAGGGGGCAGGCCCCGGACCATAGGCCGGCGCGGCCCAGGCCTGGCGCGCCGCCTTATGGTGTCGCCACCCCTTCGACCCTCTGCGCCGCCTCTTCGCCTATATAAAGCCCCCATCGAAAACCCTTACGGAGGAAGCCACGATACGAGAAAAGTTCCAGAGCGCGTCATCGCGAAGCCAAGATCTGGGGGACAGGAGTCTCTGTTCCGGCACCCTGCCGGAGCGGGGAAGTGCCCCGGAAGGCTTCTCCATCGACACCGCTGCCATCTCCACCGCCATCTTCATCACCTTGCTCCCATGAGGAGGGTAGTTCTCCATCGAGGCTCGGGGCTGTACCGGTAGCTATGTGGTTAATCTCTCTCCTATGTACCTCAATACAATGATCTCATGAGCTGCTTTACATGATTGAGATTCATATGAGTTTTGTATCACTACTATCTATGTGCTACTCTAGTGATGTGTTATTAAAGTAGTTTTATTCCTCCTGCATGTGTGCAAAGGTGACAGTGCGTGCACCGTGTTAGTACTTGGTTTATGCTATGATCATGATCTCTTGTAGATTGCGAAGTTAACTATTGCTATGATAATATTGATGTGATCTATTCCTCCTACATATGCATGAAGGTGACAGTGTGCATGCTATGCTAGTACTTGGTTTAGTCGTTTTGATCTATCTTACACTTAAGGTTACTTAAACATGAGCATTATTGTGGAGCTTGTTAACTCCGGCATTGAGGGTTCGTGTAATCCTACGCAATGTGTTCATCATCCAACAAAAGTGTAGAGTATGTATTTATCTATTCTTATGTGATCAATGTTGAGAGTGTCCACTAGTGAAAGTCTATTCCCTAGGCCTTGTTCCCAAATACTGCTGAGCTGCTTGTTTCTTGTTTTACTGTGTTACTACTGCTGCAATACTACCACCATCAACTACACGCCAGCAAGCTATTTTCTGGCACCGTTGCTACTGCTCATATATATTCATACCACCTGTATTTCACTATCTCTTCGCCGAACTAGTGCACCTATTTGGTGTGTTGGGGACACAAGAGACTTCTTGCTTTGTGGTTGCAGGGTTGCATGAGAGGGATATCTTTGACCTCTTCCTCCCGAGTTCGATAAACCTTGGGTGATCCACTTAAGGGAAAACTTGCTGCTGTTCTACAAACCTCTGCACTTGGAGGCCCAACACTGTCTACAGGAAAGGAGGGGGAACATAGACATCAGCCACTCGCTGCAATTATTTCTCTCGCATTTTATTTACTTGTACTTTATTTATCTGCTATATCAAAACCCCCTGAATACTTGTCTGTGAGCATTTACAGTGAATCCTTCATCGAAACTGCTTGTCAACACCTTCTGCTCCTCGTTGGGTTCGTCACTCTTATTTATCGAAAGTACTACGATACACCCCCTATACTTGTGGGTAATCAGTGGTGCACACTATTGAGGTCGGCTGCCGTTTGGCGACGACAGAGGCAGGCGGCGTGACGGCCACCGGCGTGTGCGTCCGTTCCGCGCCTTTCGGCACGTCCATCCGCGTGCTCCTCCATCGGGAGGCAACAACGGCGCGGGATCTCTGCCCACGCCGGAGCAGCGGCTGCTCCGACGGGCCCCAGAGGGAAAGGCAAAGACCTGGCGGCATAAGGTAAGATCTTTATCCCAAAAACGTTGTGCTCGTGCTAGAAAAATTGAAAGTGTGTGCAGATTCTAGGGTTCATCCAAATTTTTGGGGAAAAATCTAGGGTTAGGGTTTCGGTAATTGGGATCCGTGTTTAATCATGCATATATGTGGTTAATCCAAGGCTAAGACTAAACAAGGAAACACTTAAAACATGATAGCATCATTAGATTGCTTGCAGATGGAATAATCCGAGGGCCTAATATCAACATAAACAGCCTAAAAAATATGATCTTTATACAAAATCGTGATCTCAGATCACCACTAGGGTTCTAGTGCTAGCAATAAAAGGCTCTCGTACCATTGTCAGGTCTAAAACCTCAGGGGTAGCACAAGATCGTGAAATGCAGTCACTAGAACATCTAAAGAACATAAAACATGGAGAGTAGATGTGTTGCATTACGGGACATTGAAGATCTCATCGATGCCTGCGTGAGGCAGGCTTGATGCAAGGGTGTTGATGACGATCCGGTGGTTGATGACGATCTGGAGATCCTCCTGATCCCCTCCGGCCGCCACCTGCACTGCCCTGGAATAGCACGGCGAGGTTCCAGCCTTCCTGCTGCTTGTGCGCGGACTGCGATCGGTACAGAGCTTTAGGAATATTGGGAAGCAACGAGACTAAGCAACTAACTAGTGAGATCGCTAGTCTCCGGGGCTCCCCTTTTATGTGTGCATGCAACAGGGGGCCACGAACCATTAGTTGGTTGACGACGCAGGGCGTTCTGTTTACGTATAAGAGGGTTTCTGGAAGTTGGTCCATGCGGCCCACCCTTTGACTTAAGGTTAATATTGACTATGTCTTATTTTCGTTTAACTGCACTGAACTTTGACTGTATCCGGTTTGGAGTCCAACATCATGTTATTCCTTTTGGCTACTGAATGCCGTCTCGGACTCGTACTCGGGCACGGGAACCTCCTATATATATGCCGTGGTGCACGCGATCTTGCTCTCCACAGTCGGTAGTCCTTCCACAGTTCTCGCGCGTAATCGTTTTGCAACGCCACACACGCACGCGGGGGGGCGATGGCGCCGCCGCTCCTGCCACCGGGATACCACTTCACGCCGTCCGCGGAGGAGCTCGTCCACAACTACCTGGAACCCTGGATCGCAGGGCAGCCGCTGGGCGAGCTGGCCTCCGTCGTCTGCGTCGCCGACGTGTACGGCAGCGACCCGGCGACGCTGACGGAGAGGTTCAGGGAGTTCGGCCACGACGGGCAGCACTGGTACTTCCTATGTGTCACGAAGTGGAAGGTGAGAGGGGCAGCCGCGCTAAGAAGCCGGCCGGCGGCGGTCATGAACCGGGCCGTGGAAGGAGGCGGCTACTGGCACCGCTGGGGGCAGGTGGGCGCCGGCCAGCACAGCTTCCAGTACCGCGACGCGGACGGCAGGAACACGGGGTGGCTCATGGTGGAGTTCCGCAGCGGCCTACCGGAGGCGACGAACGGCGAAGGCGTCAAGGTCATCTGCAAGGTGTACCTATCGCACAAGGCGGCGACCACGCCGGCGGTCGACGAGGAGCGCCAGCACGTCGGGACCAAGAGGCCGGCAATGGCGGTGAAGGAGGAGCAGCGAGATGGCAAGGTCGTCGAGGATGCGGGTAACTTGGTGCCTGACACGGTTGATGGCGCCGCCGCCGCCGGGACGACAGCCTGGCTGCAACCGCAATACGGCGGCGCTTTCATCAAGATGGAGGACGTGAAGCCGTTGGTAATGGTGCGTCCAAACGGGGAGGTGGTGCGATTCGGCCTACCGGCGCCGGCAGTCAGCCCTGGGAGCACCGTCGAACCATGAAAGAAGCCAAAGGGCGGGGTGATGTTGTCAACGTTCAGCCAAACTTAATGTCTGAGTTCAAGGTTTTGTACTAGAATTATATTCGTAGCTGAGTTATCTGATGTCAGTGAATCTAGTAGCAACTGATAATTATTTTATGAAACCACACGTCTGCTCGTGCGTGCAATTCAAAGGATTAACAGAGAAGTTCATAGATGTAGAACAAACTGAAACCAAGCTAGTCCACATGAGCGGCATTTGCTCTTGTTCTACTCTGGATTTGTTCTTGCCAGAGCAGCCCAGCTACCACGAATATCAGACACCAATGTTGCTCCTGTCGGTTCTAAACTGGATCCGCCATAGCAGAAACTACGCAAAGACAGACCAAAAACGACCTCAAGGTGTAATTCACACAGCAGCGGAAAGTAGTGGTGCAAAAAACGTTAGTCCCTGAAACGGGCAGCATGATTCTCAACGTTCAGGCAAACTAAAAGCCTTATAATTTCTGCCTAGAAAAAGGTTTTGTAGAATTAAATTTGTAACTGAGATATCTGATGATAGCCATCACATGAATGCTGTAGTAACTGATACTAATTTTATGAAACCATTTGGTATTTCCGTTCGTGCATGCAATTCAAAGGATCAACAAACAAGTTCACAGCTGTAGAACGAACTGAAACTAAGATAGTCCACAAAAGAGTGTCATTTGCTGTTGTTCTGCAGTCTGCTCTGGATGGGCAGCCTAGCAAACACGAACATCAGACACCAGTGTAGTTCCTGTCGGTTCTAAACTGGACCCGCCATAGCAGAAACTACGCAAAGACAAACCAAAAACGACCTCAATGTGTAATTCACAGCTGGTAAAGATAGTGGTGCAGAAAAGATGGTTTTGCAGTTCACATGGACAAGCAGGTTGGTTTGTCAAAAAATCTGAGGGGGGGAGACATGGACTCATTACTCCTAGCTGGTGCTAGAACCAAAAGTACCACACACCTCCTAAGTCCACTATCGACGTTGCCGGCCATTGTTGCGGCTGCTGCTGCTGCTGTTGTCATCTCCCCTTGGCCGCTTCGTACCAGACCCGTACCTGCTTGATCCACCACTGCCCCCACCACTACTACCACCACCATGGTGTCCACTTTGCCGTGCATGTGACGAATGAGGTGAGAAATGATGATGCTGCCGCACCTGGGGTGGAGGGGAAGCGTAGTGCTGCTGCACTGCATGCTGTTGTCTGCAAAGAGGAACGGAATGTTAGTTCAGCATTGTAAATGTATATCAATATAACGAGAATCAGCATGGCAGCAAACGATCATCAGATCTATAACGACATGACATATATGGGTCTCTGGCCAACACAAATTGGTCAAAGAACAGCCTTATGACACCCAGGTATCCAGCTAGCACACATAATTTTCCGACCTCGTCTTTACCAAGATAGGCGTGTGCTGTTTACTAAGTAACATGTGCAACTGTCGCACATTTCTTTGTTACAGTATTCTACTTTTAATGTGTGCTGGATAATTTAATGCAAGTGGTGCATATAATGTATCTATGACAAGAGAGTGACTCATGCTTTTTTACCAGACTTGTATAAACAACTAACTTTACATGATAATAACTCCAAGAATCCGATGAAAAACAGGGACACATCTACTCCTCACAGCAGCTAATCAAGAGTTCATGGGTGTATCTTGTAGGGATTTCAGCACAAGGTAGTACTTACACAACATATACAAGACGCCCATCTGGTAGAAGCATCGGAACCATTGCTGCACCAGGAGGAGCTCCTGGGGCATACAACAAAGGCTGCAAAAGTTGCAAGACATTTAGCATGGTTTCTTCCCTAATCCGTACATATATGCATCATCAATTTACCACATGAAACAGGTGTCGGAAGATGTGATATACCTGTGCACCATAAGCAGGGGGTGCACCGTAAGCAGGAGGTGCACCATAGGCATCTGGTCGTGGCATGATACCATATCCAAGTGGGGCATGGAGCAACGGACCACCTTTTGCATTAGATACTGATACGGTCTCGTCCTTTCTATCGGCAGGAGGTTTTGCAAGCGAGCATTCCAGGAGCTGACCTGTTAGAGAGAAAAAAAAATGATCTTAAGTGCACCAAATATAACAAACAAGACTAGAACATTCCAACTCAAGAGGAAAGCTCACCGTCCAGCTCATATTTCTCTGTGTTCTTCACAGCCTTCATGGCCATGTGATGGTCCTTAAAGTGAACAAAACCATACCTATTATCATGACCATCTTTTGAAGGGGGGAGAACAACTTTTATAATTTCACCATGGTGCTCAAACAGCTTTTTCAGCTGCTTTGGAGTAACATCCATGGGCAGGTTTTTGACATATACAGATTTTCCCTAAAACCGAACACAAGTTCATATAAGATATCATGATAAGAAACCAGAAAAAAGAGTAGGATTTGTCTATCTGATTATTCAAGAACCTGTGAGGTAGAGCCGGCAGAGGTAGAATCAACATTCTTAACATCTGCCCAGCTGACAGTAGGAGAGTTTGTATCTAGTTTGAAATCATCTGTAGACATCTTCTGCTTTGAATACTCAGCACATGCATTATTATGGTATTCAACAAAACCATAACCCTTATTGCCATCCGCACGCTTGTCCTATAACAACATAAATTTTTTTAGGGTAAAAAGAGATTTGTGGGGTTGCAGCGTAGTTGGTCAACTATTCTAGTTTTGATCATCAATTTTTTTTTTACCTTAATGAGATCAACTTTTAATACTCCAGGACCAACCTCTTCCACAGCCTTTTTCAAATTGTCATGTGTCCAACTGCGAGGAACATTTCCAACAAATAGCTTGTTCTTAGCCTGCGAGGAAGAAACATTTATCCTATTTCCCTGTTATGAGAAGAAGCAGACAAATTTCAGTTAGCACAAGACTACCACTGCACATCTATGTTGTAAGGTACCGAAACTATGATCCACATTATATGGAGTCCTAAAATATCAGTATAATTATAGGTTACAATCCTCCACGAAATTGAAATTGCAATTGAATAGCAGTTTGCAGTTAAACGTAACAGCAAGGTTTGATAGGTCAAACTTACTTTAAAAAAAACATACACTTAGTTCTCAATATTGCCAGATGATGTACCGGAGTACATAAGTTAACTACTTAACACGGTTTTATTCCACACCTCCCTACTCACTTACGCAGGGAGGTCTGGAGTACACAGATACAAATGTAATTGTTTAAGCTTGTAAAGTACCATGTCAAACCATGAACATTAAGTTCATTATTAAGAGTTAAGATTCATTGACACGAGAACATGATAGTCAATGTGTAAGATCAGTGGAAAACAAACCTTGAAAGTTGAATTGTCCAATTTTTCAATGGCCTTCAAAGCCAGATTCTTAGTTCTGAAAGTAACAAAAGCATGTCCCATTTTGCCCGGCTTGCCTTGCATTATTCTCACCTGCATACAAAAAAGGAGAACATGTAAGTGCAGAAAATACACATAGAAATATTAACCCTAAAAAAGTGGGCGGTACTCACTTCCACAACTTCACCAACTGGCTCGCATAGTTTCTTGAGATCTTCAGAAGATGCCCCAGTGGAGATGCCCCCAACATATATTTCAGATCCATGAGGAGGAAGAGAAAGAAGCTCCGCATGCTTCTCTTTGTCATTCCCATCTTCGGCATCAACCTGCTGATGAACAACTTCCAATTTGCTGTCACTGTCATCAACTTCTCTTTCTTCAGGGTCTTCCTCCTCCTCCGACTCCTCTACTTCCTCCAAAATATCCTCATCCTCCTCCACCTCCTCCTCTACCTCCTCTACCTCCTCCTCAATTTCTTCATACTCAACCTCTTCCTCTTCTACCTCCTCTTCATGATCATCAAACTCCAAGCATTCTTCTGGTTCAACTTGGTTGGGAAAAGCAGCATCTTCTGTCCTCCTAGGCATCTTGAAGAGCTCGAAGTTGCAAGGCAACTAAGGAAAGAGCACAGAAGCCAAAAATATCGGGAGAGCAAACTGATGACATGTGGATAGGACAAAAAACAACAGAAACAAGTAGAACAAGTGGTATGCACTAATATCAACTTGGATGTAGCCATAGGTGACAAACTGGATAGCACGGAATTGCTTTAAGGAACAAATGAAGAAATTGCGTATGCTCAGGGTGATACAGAGAGGTTCTCAAGAACACAATCCTGAACAAGCACGGAGAGAGAGACGGCAAGGGTATACAAACGAGGGACAAGCATGCTGATGGTGTAATTGAAAGGTGCCAATATTCCATGAAATGAATGGAATGAAATGGAAAGGGACAGGAAGAAAAAGCACAGTGAGAAGTAGATCATAATGTACATAATATGTGCATCTAATGTAAACCAAACTGAAGTAAATAGCATGGCACTAGTTAAAATAAAATATGATCGTCCTACACAGATTAATTAAATCTGCAAAGGATTGTACAGACTCATGATAGGCAAATTACAACGCAAATGACTTCCATACTGACAGCAAACTAACCGTTCTTTTTTAATCGGGGAAGTAAGTAACCACTACTGTTGGTTGTGCCACAATGTCCATAAAAAAATGTACCCATTATTAATAAATTGTTCAAGGCATCCTTGAGGTAAAGCTGAACCTAATTTTGTGTTTTGAGGAGTGCAAATTGAAGAACCTAGTAGCCATTTTTTTAACGGCAAACGACAGAAGAGCAATAGCAACACGTCGGCAACACAATCTGAATTAACATAAAATTAAAACGAAGAAAAATAAGTGGGTAAAATCACACCATTTAGTAAAACTTACAAAATAGCGGATACAAATTGGATTGCAGTTTCTTTCGCAATTTTTTTTTTTTTTGGATTGCAGTTCGTTAGCAAAGCAACCGATGCAAGATGGATCATTTTAGCCAGGTACATGTCACTACGGCATCTGCCCGAATTGGACAAATAAAACTATTACAAAAATCGAAGCAACAGAATCTATGATTTTACCAGTTCAATCAACGCAACAGGCAACAAGGCGGCCTACCCTACATGGAAGGAATCAACAGTTATCCTATATACATATCGCTCGGCACCTCTGCCGCAGCACAGAACCCAAATCGCACCGAATCGGAGCCCGGAAAAGGACAGATCTTGGCGAGGGATTCGGCGAGTTTACCTCTGTCTCTCTCTTATCGTCGAGGAAGTAACACGGCTCGAATCCAGCGGGGTGGCGGCGCAGCTCGATTGGCGGAGATGGAGGAGGCGGGGCGTCGGCGAAGGGGAAGAGGAGCAGCCAGCCCTAGCTAGAGGGAGACGAAGAAGAAGAGGCCCGACAAGGTCGCGGCACATTTAGTGAGGATTTTTTCAGTCTAGCCCCTCAGTCTTTTCCGTCGTCACAGTCTCATCCCTGAGATTTCGTTTTTTCAGGATAACTTGCTCCCTTTATTGATCAAAGGCCAAAACAACACGAATTAACAAAATAGCATGTGGTTCCCTTGGCCTAAAGAAAGAGCATGACCAGCTAAGCTATGACCTTCCGAGTTTGATTTCCTTCCTTCATGTATAAAGGTGGATTTTTCAAACTCTAAAGGATGTACTAAGATCTCTTTGATAATCGCTGCATAAACGCCTCCCGAATCAGCAGCAATATCATTAACAACTTGCTTGCAATCAGATGCAACACAGACTTTGTATTGATAAATCAGCCGCTAAAGAGAGAGTCTCGCGACAGTCTAGTGCTTCCAGCGATTGTGGATCCGTAACTCCCAGGAAGACAATAGCTGAAGATCCCAAATAGTGCCCTTCTCTATCTCTGAAAATAACAGCTGTTGAACCTTTTCCATTGTCCTGTGAGACCACCCCATCTACATTTGCTTTAACAAGATCGTCTGGAGGAGGAATCCATCGAGGTGAAGTTGCCAGTGGTGTTGGATGAGTAGAAGGTGGATTCGGCTTTGTGACCAAGGCTATGTCATCAAGAAAACTCCGTAAAAAATCGCCCAAAGGGTGACTAGAACTTTAACATAATCGTGCCTCCGTAGGGACTCCATCTGATGAGGACATCCCTACTGAACTACTACCTCTGTCATTACATGATGATAAAGATGTTGTTGTGAAGCTCAAGTCTAACAAAGTCAGGATTAGACCCATTACAAGGGCTCGTGCAAAGCTACTTAAACAACAGGTGAATTCACTCCTAAATGATATTGCTGATATACATGTTGAGAGCTTTATACTACCTAAGTCGTTGCATTTTATGTATGATCAGGTATGAAGGAGAATCAAGCATTGTACGAGAAGAAGAAAAGCTACACGAGGTGTTGGACGTGAAGATATTCCACGGATGGGCGAGGGAGGAGAGGGAGGCAAGCGCTTCGGAGTTGCGAATATCTTGCAGGGTTGAGAGTTGTTGCATTGGCGACAGGGATAGATCGAGAGAGACTCGTTAGCGTCATACAAGTTATCATCCACTTATCATCGAGTTCATCATCGTGTTCATCACCATCCACCACGCTTACTGAGAAGATGGGGCCACCCCTTATCATATTAGTACCAGATTCCAGTGTTTCCTCAGTAAGCATCTACAAATCCACCCCATAGTTTGAGTTGTGAGTTGTGTCCTATGCAGAAAAAGCCGAAAATATTTGAAAGTTCGGAGATGGTAAACCTAGAGGGGGGTGAATAGGTTTCTACAGATTTTAATTCTTTCTTTGCAATATTAGGCTTTGCGGAATATAAAGGTGAGCCTAATGCAAACTAGGTGAAACAACCTATATGAGGATACAACTAACTCAAGCACGAAGGCTCTCACAGGCAGTTAAAACACAAGTAAAGAGTTCGGTTAGAGATAACCGATAGCACGCGGAGACGAGGGTTTATTCGTGTTCCCTTCCTTTGCAAGAAGGTACGTCACGTTTGGAGGAGTGGAGGTCCCACGAAGGATTCCCGCGCCACGAAGGCTCACCCTATTCTCCGGAGCCTATCCCACGAAGGAATAGCTCTCTCACTTGTGGTAGACTTTGAGGTAGCCTCCAAACCTTCACAATCTTGTCAGGAGCAAATCCACAGCCCGGATGCTTCCGGACCACTCTTGCCCGCCTAGGGTTTCTAAGAAACCCTAGAGAGCAAGCTTCTTGATGAATACAAGGGGGGATGAGATTTGGCTTGGTAGAACAGTAGATCGGGTCCTCCTCTATCGTTTCCCTGGAGGGATTTGAGTTTGGGTGGTGGAGGATAGAGATCTGAGGCTTTTGGTGTTTCTAACAATGGAGTATGAGAGAAGGAGCTCAAGAACAGCTTGTAGTGTGCCTACCCCTTCAGAGGTAGGAGAAGGGGTATTTATAGTGTCACTTGAAATATGGCCGTTGCTCACTTGCCAACTCAGCTTTCTCCCGAGAATCCCGGTGGGATCACGAGACCGAGAGCTCGGCGCAGGGCCGGACCGGGGCCGGTCCAAACCGGCCGCAGCCGGACCCCAACCGGAGCTGGAAATGTCTTGCAGTACTCCCTCCGAGTTCTTTGTCAGAGCCGGTGGCGCCGGGCACCCGGTCGGACCAGTGGACCGGACTCACCGGTCCAAACCGGCGACCGACCCCTGGGGGCAATTCCGTGTCTTCCAAGACATCGCCCGGTTGCCATCAGCGCGGGCCCGGTTGGGGCGGAGCGCTCGGCCGCGCCCGGTCCACCGGGCGGCACACCGGAGCGTCTTGGCGCACGGGCTGGTCCAACCGACTTGAAATCTGCCGGAGACCCCTTTTGATTGTGTTGCCAAAACCCAGCGGCGAGTGGTTAAGCAACACGAAGAGCCGGGAGGCTTCCAAGACTGCATGGGGCCCTGGTCCCTCGACGTCGTCCCGCAAATGTTCCGGCACACGTCCTAGCGGTTGCAGGCGTGCCACACCTATGCCTGGTCGGGAAGGTGTTGGATTGCTTCGATTAGTTTCCTGCATGGCGGACACGTAAACATTAAATACGAGCCCTATCGGCTCTCGGGTTTCCCTGTGGATCGGCTCAAAGGCCGATCGCCCCATGGCGTCGGGTTAACGATGACATGGGGCTCTGCTTGATCAATATAAAGCTATACCAATCTACGACAGTTTAGGGTTTTCACCGTATGATCGGAACATCCTACGCGTAGTTGAGCCTAATAGACATGAAAGATGATGGAAAACTAACCCTAAAAGAGGCCTAAAAACCAACATTAAGTTAATTCCGAACATCCCTCTTAGGACTAACAAACCATACCTAGCACTACCGGATCGTTCAACCCGTTTGCAAGGCCTAACCATACGGATATTAAACCAATCCTTGAAGAATCAAGGAGCAACTATAATGGATCAGATCTACTAAACAACGAACAAGCGAGGCGCGCCCCCACCTGGATAGGTGTAAGGGCCAATATTGAGGGACGGCATAGCTAAGCAGATATGCATAAGAAAAGCATCCATGCAAGCCCCAAAACATCTACGATAAATAGTGTTACTCGCCATCAACAATGCTTCAGCACGAGCAACACAAGGTAAACGAATAAACGTGCGCTGCCTAGATCGCAACATGCGATCTAGGCAGCATGATGCTACCGGAGAAACCCTCGAAAGAAGGGGTGGCGATGCGCCGATTTGTGTTTGTTGTGAACGTGATTGTCCTCTTTTCGATAACCCTAGATACATATTTATAGTCCAAGGGACTTTCTAATTCGGGCGTGCACCTAACCGGGAGTTAAACTCTATCTTTTAATTCTAAACTAAGATGCGATCTACTATATTACAGATACATGGGCAATTAAGCCCAAACTCTTCGTGCAGGCCGCTTCAAAGATGCTCCACGCGTGTATCCTTCAAGCCCATCTTCACTTACGACCCATCTCCTGATTTGGCCAAAATCGGTGATAACACATGCCCCCTGGTTTTGGCAATGATAATTTCAAAACCACTCGTTTTTCCTTGAAGGGTCATGTCGTGGCGGAACCGCAGATACTCTTCGGAAATGATTTTGCCGATTGTCAACACGAGTTAAGGTGCAAACAGCCGATGGCACACTTCGGCTTTTACCACGGAGTGTTTGCCGATTGTCAATGCAAGTCAACGCGCATAGAGCCGATGGCAAAACGTCGGCCCTTATCACAAAACGCAAACGAGGCCAACCCAGTCGCATGTTCAAACGGTAACTTGCACCCTTGCCTATAAGAGCAAACTCAGATCCCCAAATCACCGCTCGATTCTACTTCCAGCCACGCAACTCTCAGATCCCAATCGCACAGACTCCTCCGCGACGACTCCAATGGCGGAATCATTCAACGCCAACACTGAGGTCTCTGGATTGAAGGTAATCCCCCACCGTTCTTCACATCCGAGTAAATTGCTGGAATTATCAACAAAACACCTGAATTAACGTCTCATTACGCCATTAATTTTTAGGTATCAGATATCCTGCTGCCACATCCTTCCCTTCCGAATTCTCTTTGTCTTGATCCTCGTTCCACCGAGAGTCCTGCTCATCTAATTTCATGTGAGGCCAATAGGATTCCCTTTGTGAACCAGAACTTAGATCTATCTACTTGGGCCGATTGCTTACGAGCCTAGCCTAATCCTCCTGAGGATTGGGTTTCATGGTATAACAGGATGGCCAAGACCCACCAATCCACCTGGGAAACCACGGGAATAGCCGATGCCTTAGCCTTATCACTGTCCCCGCTTGAGAAACATGAAAACCTTCTGAAAACCATCGGCTACTTCTGGTCTGATGCTTTGAATTGTTTCATGTTTGGCCATGGTCCCATGACCCCAACCCTACTAGACGTGGCCATGATTACTGGTCTAGATATTGCATCCCCAAGCCCTTCTGCTTTTAGGCTGCCAAAGGTTCCTTTCCAACTTTCCTCCAAAAAGGAATGCACAAACTGGGGTGCTTATCTTCGACGCCACATGAAAACCAAAGGCCCTGTAACAGAGAAAGAACACACGGCCTTCTTAAACTTCTGGTTGGAGCACTTCATATTTTGTGGCCCTTCCCTTGCTCCCACCAAGAATTACCTTTCCTTGGCCTATGAACTTGCCAAAGGCACCAAGCTTGGTATTGGCAAACTGTTCCTTGGAGAGGTCTATAGATATCTCCAGCTGATGTCTGTCAAACTGTTTTCCCAAAAGACAGTCAAAACAGGAGGTCCTTGGTGGTTTATTCAATTATGGGCCCAACTATACTTCCAGAACCACATCCCAAACTTCCCTCGCCTGGCAACTCGCACCTTTCCAGATGCCACTGGGAAGCAAATTCGGTGCACCAGCTACGACCAAGCTCTGTCAGCCTCCCAGGTAGTAAGTTGATTCCCCAGAAGCCTCGGAGTGGTTCGGGCGTCTTCTTCCAAGGCACAGACAATCCCCTCTTCTTTCCTTACATGGAGTCTGAACATTTCGAGAACCCAGTCCTCTTTAGGTTAGACAGCTTTGCCGATGACACCAGCACCCGGCAATTATACTCCATCATGATTCATCCCTGTTTTCTTCCGGTGGGCATGAGCACCTCCAACAGGATCATCAAACCTGGTTATGAGTCCTATCAGCCGGTCGTAGCAGCCCGGCAATTTGGTCTTGGGCGGTGTGTCTCCACTTCTTCCTTCACTTCTTAACAGTAAGCAGGGCTGATGTCCTCACTAGTCAGAGGTGTTACTCTTTCTTTGATGCTCTCGTCCCAATTCCTCACAACCTCTCTTTCACCCCATCAACGGATGACTTCGAGGCCTGGTGGGCAATGTGGAAGACTCATGCCTTCCGGAGGGCTCTAGGACCATTGCTGAAACAACTTGATGCTGAATACGATATCCCTGCAGAACAGGTACCACCACTCATAATTCTTGAAGTGGCCTATCGTGATTTCCTTTTTACGACCCTGCTCTGTTTCCTTGCAGCAACAAGACGGTCCAGAGCCTGTACATGATGCGGCTCCTCTTTCACACTCCACCCACCAGCTCCGGTGGTCCTTTTCTGCAAAAACTCACCATCCTTGAAGAAGGTCGTGATGCGAGCCAGCCGATTTTACCCAAATCGGCTTCCCAAAGCGGAGTGTCTTCTAGGCCAGCTGGAGCCTCAGCGAGAACAGCAGTGAGGAAAGTAGCTGCCAGGAAGACCTTGAGGCATCACACCTCCTCTCCAGCTCAAGAAATTATGCACGTAAGCTAATCCGCTCCTTGGCTGGTTTCATTCATTCTCCTAGGCTTTTGTAATATGTTCATATTCCTTTCACAGACCTCTACTGAAGAAATCTCCAGCGAGGATACCCAGTCCGGTCGAGAGGACTCAAGCTCAGGCACCTCCGGAAGAACACCACGACGAGCCCAGACTTACCACCGTCGGCTTCCAAGAAAAGGTCAGCCCCCGAACCTGCTTCCTCCCAAGCTTCTCCAAAAGCAGGGCAAGGTGGTCTTCGCACAAAGAGTCGATGCATCAAGAGAGCTCGCAAGACGCCACAAACTTCTTCATCCGACCAGGAGCTTTCAAACGTAATTGCTCTCCACATTCCCTTTAACTCATATCATGTGCTGACCTGTTGTTGTTCCTATCGGCTGACCATTCCCTTTTTTAGACTGATGATACCTCTAGTGGGGAAGTCAAGGAGGTAGTGATGCCGTCCACCACCCTGGACCTAGCAACCTGATACGTCTCCAACGTATCGATAATTTCTTATGTTCCATGCTACTTTATTGATAATACCTACATGTTTTATGCACATTATATGTCGTATTTGCATTTTCGGACCTAACCTATTAACAAGATGTCAAGAGCCGTTCTGTTTTCTGCTGTTTTTGTTTCAGAAATCCTAGTAAGGAAATATTCTCGGAATTGGACGAAATCACCGAAGTCCTATTTTTGCACGGAGCTTCCGGAGAAGACCGAAGGAGTCGAAGTGGGGCCACGAGGTGGCCGGGTGTGACGGCGCGGCCGGGCCACGGCGCGCGGCCTGCCTGAGCCTCGTGCGCCTCTGACCTGCCCTGCCGCCTACAAATAGCCTCAGTCGCGAAACCCCCGATCGAGCCACGATACGGAAACCTTCCCGAGAGACCGCCGCCTGGAATCCCATCTCGGGGGATTCGGAGATCGCCTCCGGCACCCTGCGGGAGGGGATTCATCTCCCGGAGGACTCTTCATCGCCATGATCGCCTCCGGGAGTGATGAGTGAGTAGTTCACCCCTGGACTATGGGTCCATAGCAGTAGTTAGATGGTCGTCTTCTCCTAATTGTGCTTCATTGTTGGATCTTGTGAGCTGCCTAACATGATCAAGATCATCTATCTGTAATACTATATGTTGTGTTTGTCGGGATCCGATGGATAGAGAATACTATGTTATGGTGATTATCAATCTATTGTTTATGTGTTGTTTATGATCTTGCATGCTCTCCGTTATTAGTAGAGGCTCTGGCCAAGTTTTTACTCTTAACTCCAAGAGGAGTATTTATGCTCGATAGTGGGTTCATGCCTTCATTGACACGGGACAGTGACAGAAAGTTCTAAGGTTGTGATGTGCTGTTGCCACTAGGGATAAAACATTGATTCTATGTCTAAGGATGTAGTTGTCGATTACATTACGCACCATACTTAATGCAATTGTCTGTTGCTTTGCAACTTAATACTGAATGGGGTTCGGATGATAACCTGAAGGTGGACTTTTTAGGCATAGATGCGGTTGGATGGCGGTCTATGTACTTTGTCGTAATGCGATTAAATCTCACTATATTTATCATATCATGTATATGCATTGTTATGCCCTTCTCTATTTGTCAATTGCCCGACTGTAATTTGTTCACCCAACATGCTTTTATCTTATGGGAGAGACACCTCTAGTGAACTGGGACCCCGGTCTATTCTTTACATCGCATACAATCTACTGCAATACTTGTTTTTGTTTTCTTGCAAACAATCATCTTCCACACAATACGGTTAATCCATTGTTACAGCAAGCCGGTGAGATTGACAACCTCACTGTTTCGTTGGGGCAAAGTACTTGGGTTGTGTTGTGCAGGTTCCTAGTTGGCGCCGGAATCCCTGTTGTTGCGTCGCATCACATTTCGCCACCATCAACCTTCAACGTGCTTCTTGGCTCCTCCTGGTTCGATAAACCTTGGTTTCTTTATGAGGGAAAACTTGCTGCTGTGCGCATCATACCTTCCTCTTGGGGTTCCCAACGAACGTGTGAGTTACACGCCATCAAGCTCTTTTACTGGCGCCGTTGCATCAAGACACGCTGCAAGAGGAGTCTCCACTTCTCAATCTCTTTACTTTGTTTTTGACTTGCTTTATTTTATTTACTACTTTGTTTGATGCACCTAAACAAAACACAAAAAAATTAGTTGCTAGTTTTACTTTATTTACTGTCTTGCTCTCATATCAAAAACACAAAAAAATTAGTTACTTGCATTTACTTTATCTAGTTTGTTTTATTTACTGTTGCTAAAATGAATACCCCTGAAAATACTAAGTTGTGTGACTTCACAAACGCAAATAATAATTTTCCTATGCACACCTATTGCTCCACCTGCTACTACAGCAGAATTCTTTGAAATTAAACCTGCTTTACTGAACCTGGTTATGAGAGATCAATTTTATGGTGTTAGTTCTGATGATGCTTTGCCATCTTAATAATTTTGTTGAACTTTGTGAAATGCAAAAGTATAAGGATGTAGATGGTGATATTATTAAATTGAAAGTGTTTCCTTTCTCATTAAGAGGAAGAGCTAAAGATTGGTTGCTATCTTTGCCTAAGAATAGTATTGATTCATGGACTAAATGTAAGGATGCTTTTATTGGTAGATATTATCCTCCAGCTAAAATTATATCTTTGAGAAGTAGCATAATGAATTTTAAGCAATTAGATACTGAACATGTTGCTCAAGCATGGGAGAGAATGAAAACTTTTGTAAAGAATTGCCCAACCCATGGACTGACTACTTGGATGATCATCCAAACCTTCTATGCAGGACTAAATTTTTCTTCGCGGAATTTATTGGATTCAGCTGTTGGAGGTACCTTTATGTCCATCACTTTGGGGGCTACAAAGCTTCTTGATGATATGATGATAAATTACTCTAATGGCACACGGAAAGAGCTCCACAAGGTAAGAAGGTAAATTCTGTTGAAGAAACCTCTTCCTTGAGTGATAAGATTGATGTGATTATGTCTATGCTTGTGAATGGTAGATCTAATGTTGATCCAAATAATGTTCCTTTAGCTTCATTGGTTGCTCAAGAAGAAAATGTTGATGTGAATTTCATTAAAAATAATAATTTCAACAACAATGCTTATAGGAACAACTCTGGTAATAACTATAGGCCATATCCTTCTGCTAATGGTAATGGTTATGGTAATTCTTATGGGAATTCTTACAACAATAATAGGAGTGTACCCTCTGGTCTTGAAGCTATGCTTAAAGAATTTATTAGTACACAAACTGCTTTTAACAAATCTGTTGAGGAAAAGCTTGATAAAATTGATATTATTGGTTCTAGAGTTGATAGACTTGCCTCTGACGTTAATCTATTAAAATTGAATGTTATGCCTAATAATGATATTGATAATAAGATTACTACTACAGCAAATGCCATCCAAGTTAGAATTAATGAGAATATAAGATTAATGGCTGAATTGCGTGCTAGGTGGGATAGAGAAGAAAATGAAAAACTAGCTAAAGAGAATAATGTAGCTAAAGTTTGGACTATTACCACCATTAGTAATGATAATGATTCACATGTTGCTGCACCTCCTACTATCAATGGTAAAATAATTGGTGTTGGCAATGTTTCTACTCCTAGTGCAAAGCGTACAAAGCTGCCAAATTGCTAAAGCTCTGAAGCGCTTGTGATAAAACTGCGAAATTTTTCCAACCTTGAGAACAATGATCCCATTGCTGTAGCTCATAATGATTTAGATTTTGATGATTGCCACATCTCTGAAGTGATAAAGTTCTTACAAAAACTTGCTAAAAGTCCTAATGCTAGTGCTATAAATTTAGCCTTTACAAAACATATTACAAATGCTCTCATAAAAGCTAGAGAAGAGAAAAACTTGAAACTTCTATTCCTAGAAAGTTAGAAGATGGTTGGGAGCCCATCATTAAAATGAAATTCAATGAATTTGAATGTAATGCTTTATGTGATCTTGGTGCAAGTATTTGTTATGCCTAAAAAGATTTATGATATGCTTGACTTGCCACCATTGAAGAATTGTTATTTGGATGATAATCTTGCCGATAATGTTAAAAAGAAACCTTTGGGGAGGATTGATAATGTGCGCATTACGGTTAACAATAACCTTGTCCCGTTGATTTTGTTGTCTTGGATATCGAATGCAATGCATCTTGTCCTATTGTGTTGGGAAGACCTTTTATTCGAATGTTGGTGCTGTTATTGATATGAGGGAAGGTAATATTAAATATCAATTTCCTCTCAAGAAAGGTATGGAACACTTCCTAGAAAGAGAATGAAGTTGCCTTTTTGATTCTATTATTAGAACAAGTTATGATGTTGATGCTTCTACTCTTGATGTTACTTGATTTGCACTTTCTGCGCCTAGCTGAAAGGCGTTAAAGAAAAGCGCTTATGGGAGACAACCCATGTTTTTACTACAGTACTTTTTTTTTATTTGAGTCTTGGAAGTTGTTTACTACTGTAGCAACCTCTCCTTATCATGTTTTTGTGCCAAGTAAAGTTTCTATGTTATAGTTGATGTTATATTTGGGATCGCTGGCAACAACATTGCTGTCACGAATCTGGGCACAAGTTTTGTAGAAAATTCGAACAAATCTGCCAATTTACGGCGTGATCCTCGGATATGTACGCAACTTTCATTAGTTTTGAGTTTTTCCATTTGAGCAAGTCGGTGCCATTTTAAAATTCGTCTTTACGTGTTTATTCTTCTGCCTTTTATTTCGCATTGCCTCTTTTGCTATGTTGGATGAATTTCTTTGATCCATTCATGTCCAGTAGCTTTATGCAATGTCCAGAAGTGTAAAGAATGTTTGTGTCACCTCTGAATATGTGAATTATTAATTGTGCACTAACCCTCTAATGAGTTTGCTTGAAGTTTGGTGTGAAGGAAGTTTTCAAGGGTCAAGAGAGGAGAATGATATACTATGATCAAGAGGAGTGAAAGCTCTAAGCTTGGGGATGCCCCGTGGTTCATCCCTGCATATTTTAAGAAGACTCAAGCGTCTAAGCTTGGGGATGCCCAAGGCATCCCCTTCTTCATCGACAACATCATCGGGTTCCTCCCCTGAAACTATATTTTTATTCAATCACATCTTGTGTTCTTTACTTGGAGCGTTTGTTTTTGTTTTTGTTTTTGTTTGAATAAAATGGATCCTAGCATTCACTTTGTGGGAGAGAGACACGCTCATCTGTTGCATATGGACAAATATGTCCTTAGGCTTTACTCATAATGTTCAAGGCGAAGTTTCTTCTTCGTTAAATTGTTATATGGTTGGAATTGGAAAATGCTACATGTAGTAATTCTAAAATGTCTTGGATAATGTGATACTTGGCAATTGTTGTGCTCATGTTTAAGCTCTTGCATCATATGCTTTGCACCCATTAATGAAGAAATACATAGAGCTTGCTAAAATTTGATTTGCATATTTGGTCTCTCTAAGGTCTAGATAATATCTAGTATTGAGTTTTGAACAACAAGGAAGACGGTGTAGAGTCTTATAATGTTTACAATATGTCTTTTATGTGAGTTTTGCTGCACCGGTTCATCCTTGAGTTTGCTTCAAATAACCTTGCTAGCCTAAACCTTGTATCGAGAGGGAATACTTCTCATGCATCCAAAATCCTTGAGCCAACTACTATGCCATTTGTGTCCACCATACCTACCTACTACATGGTATTTCTCCGCCATTCCAAAGTAAATTTCTTGAGTGCTCCTTAAAAATTCCATCATTCACCTTTGCAATATATAGCTCATGGGACAAAATAGCCTTAAAAACTATCGTAGTATTGAATATGTACTTATGCACTTTATCTTTTATTAAGTTGCTTGTTGTGCGATAACCATGCTTCTGGGGACGCATCAACTATTCTTTGTTGAATATCATGTGAGTTGCTATGCATGTCCGTCTTGTCTGAAGGATCTATCACCTTAATGATTGGAGCATGCAAATTGTTAGAGAAGAACATTGGGCGCTAACTAAAGCCATGAATCATGGTTGAAGTTTCAGTTTTGGACATATATCCTCAATCTCATATGAGAATAATAATTGTTGCTACATGCTTATGCATTAAAGAGGAGTCCATTATCTGTTGTCCATGTTGTCCCGGTATGGATGTCTAAGTTGAGAATAATCAAAAGCGAGAAATCCAAAATGCGAGCTTTCTCCTTAGACCTTTGTACAGGCGGCATGGAGGTACCCTTTGTGACACTTGGTTGAAACATGGCATTGCAAAGATCCGGGAGTCCAAGCTAAGTAGGACAAGGTGCGGGCACTATTAGTATACTATGCATGAGGCTTGCAACTTGTAAGATATAATTTACATAACTCATATGCTTTATTACTACCGTTGACAAAATTGTTTGATGTTTTCAAAATAAAAGCTCTAGCACAAATACAGCAATCGATTTTCTCTTTGAAGGACCATTCTTTTACTTTTATTGTTGAGTCGGTTTACCTATCTCCCTCCACCTTAAGAAGCAAACACTTGTGTGAACGTGCATTGATTCCTACATACTTGCATATTGCACTTGTTATATTACTTTATGTTGACAATATCCATGAGATATACATGTTATAAGTTGAAAGCAACCGCTTGAAACTTAATCTTCCTTTGTGTTGCTTCAACACCTTTACTTTGATTTATTGCTTTATGAGTTAACTCTTATGCAAGACTTATTGATGCTTGTCTTGAAGTACTATTCATGAAAAGTCTTTGCTTTATGATTCATTGTTTACTCATGTCATTACCATTGTTTTGATCGCTGCATTCATTACATATGTTTACAAATAGTATGATCAAGATTATGATGGCATGTCATTAGAAATTATCTTTGTTATCGTTTTACCTGCTCGGACGAGCAGAACTAAGCTTGGGGATGCGTCGTCTCCAACGTATCGATAATTTCTTATGTTCCATGCTACTTTATTGATGATACCTACATGTTTAATGCACATTATATGTCATATTTATGCATTTTCTGGAACTAACCTATTAACAAGATGCCGAAGAGCCAGTTGCTGTTTTCTGCTGTTTTTGGTTTCAGAAATCCTAGTAAGGAAATATTCTCGGAATTGGACGAAATCACTCGCCCAGGGTCCTATTTTGCACGGAGCTTCAGAAGAAAGGGAGTCGAAGTGGGGCCACGAGGTGGCCAGGTGACAGAGGCGCGGCCCAGGCCTTGGCCGCGCGGCCCTGCCCCCTGGGCCCCTCGTGCCGCCTCTTGACCTGCCCTTCGCCTACAAATAGCCTCCGTCGCGAAACCCCTGATGCCGAGAGCCACGATACGGAAAACCTTCCAGAGACGCCGCCGCCGCAGATCCCATCTCGGGGGATTCGGGAGATCGCCTCCGGCACCCTGGGAGAGGGGATCCCCGGAGGACTCTTCATCGCCATGATCGCCTCCGGAGTGATGAGTGAGTAGTTCACCCTGGACTATGGGTCCATAGAGCTAGATGGTCGTCTTCTCTAATTGTGCTTCATTGTTGGATCTTGTGAGCTGCCTAACATGATCAAGATCATCTATCTGTAATACTATATGTTGTGTTTGTCGGGATCCGATGGATAGAGAATACTATGTTATGGTGATTATCAATCTATTGTTTATGTGTTGTTTATGATCTTGCATGCTCTCCGTTATTAGTAGAGGCTCTGGCCAAGTTTTTACTCTTAACTCCAAGAGGGAGTATTTATGCTCGATAGTGGGTTCATGCCTTCATTGACACCTGGGACAGTGACCGAAAGTTCTAAGGTTGTGATGTGCTGTTGCCACTAGGGATAAAACATTGATTCTATGTCTAAGGATGTAGTTGTCGATTACATTACGCACCATACTTAATGCAATGTGTTGCTTTGCAACTTAATACTGAATGGGGTTCGGATGATAACCTGAAGTTGGACTTTTTAGGCATAGATGCGGTTGGATGGCGGTCTATGTACTTTGTCGTAATGCCCGGATTAAATCTCACTATATTTATCATATCATGTATATGCATTGTTATGCCCTTCTCTATTTGTCAATTGACCGTAATTTGTTCACCCAACATGCTTTTATCTTATGGGAGAGACACCTCTAGTGGTGTGGACCCGGTCCTATTCTTTACATCGCATACAATCTACTTGCAATACTTGTTTTCTTGTTTTCTTGAAAACAATCATCTTCCACACAATACGGTTAATCTTTGTTACAGCAAGTAGGTGATTGACAACCTCACTATTTCGTTGGGGCAAAGTACTTGGTTGTGTTGTGCAGGTTCCACGTTGGGCAGAATCCTGTTGTTGCGCCGCATCACATTTCACCACCATCAACCTTCAACGTGCTTCTGGCTCCTCCCCGGTTCGATAAACCTTGGTTTCTTTCGAGGGAAAACTTGCCTTGTGCATCCTTCCCTCTTGGGGTTCCCAAGCAGAACGTGTGAGTTACACGCCATCACAACCTCAAAAAGTGGAGTCGAGAAGGCTGCTACCTTGACCACGCCCTCAGCAGAAACACAAGAGCCGATCCCTCTTCATCAGCGCCCCTATGGTCTTGGGAGAGGTACTTCCTTCCCTTAGCTCTTCCTTGCTTTTTCGCTGTGTACTGACGTTGTTCTTGTTGCTTGTCAGGGTTATGACCTCTCAAACTTGCTAACGTTTGACCCTGAATTCATCGAACCAACTGCTAAAGCAATGACGTCGGGGCCCGCTACCCATGGTCAACTCCAACAGCTCAAGGCCTTGCTCTCCTCCTCAATCGAGACATTGGTTGGGGATACGCGGGAATAAAGAGCATTCTCGGAGACCTCCACCTCATCTCCAGTGACATTGCAGGTGAAGCTCGGCCGTGGTGACTTTGTCGCTTACAGGTCAAGGGTGACCTTGGCTCGTCAGAGGATCGGGTTGCGCCACGCCCAGCTTCCGTTGAAAGCCGATATTGTAGACAAGTGTCAGCGGCTTAACGAGAAAAAGGCAGCTTTGGACGCAAAAACTAACACATCTACCAGTACCGCTGAACTGGAGATCTTGCGAAAGGAATTGGAGGACCTCGAAGAGAGGGTGCGGGTAACCAAGCAGCTCATCCAAGATAAGGGGCTCTCATCGCCCGCTCCCATGAAGAAGCAAAGGGTCTCAAAGCTGGGCTGAGACCGATCTGGCCGAAATCCGCGCCTTGAACAAGGAGCTGGTGACGGAGCCAAGATGAAGATAAGGCTGAGATCGCCGAGGAATCGTGTTCGTGTGCACTTTTTGCCCTTGAGGCATTCCTTCATAGAGCTCCTCCATGTAATGATAATTGCTCACGAGCATGTAACTTGTTGTAACAGCTTGTACCTCTTGAGTCGATGCGCTTGCATGCCTCGGCTTTTTATTCTTGAGTCGATGTCCGAGCAAATTTGTGCTCAAAATTTTCCTAATTTCGATTTTTTATTAGCCGATCGATTTCATGAATCGGCCGGTGCATACTTCGTGGCCTTGTATCTTCTCTGTATGTATGCCCCCCGAGCTGAATCCTTCAAGTGATTGAAGATATCGGCTTTCAGTCAACTACAAGCCTTTCACATCACTCACCATGCTAAATAGCACAGCGACTAGCAAATGTGGTGAGAATGTGTTTTGGCCGATTGCTGGAATCGGCCTCCCTTGCAGTTGTATCGCTAAGTAAAGGTCTCTACTCTTCCTGTCCATCAGATGCTGTAAACCCCTTCCCCAGCTTCCCATTGCCTGCTAAATCAATGCTGAACACAGGCAGAAGGCATGTTGAGGTTAATTTTGGCCGATTGCTAGAATCGGCCTCCTTTTCCATTGCAATGTTTAACGAGGGTTTACAACTTCTTGGTTCTCTGCTATAGCGACGTGGCATGCTTGAGGTGAGATCCTTGCTTTTTATTTTTGGGGCCGATCACAGGGATCGGCCTTGCCACGTACGTCCATAGACTCGGAACTTGTTACTCTGTCAGGCCGGTGGATAAGACCAGCCTCACCCCGTTTTTAGAAGCTTCGATGCGCTCACAGCCGTCCAGATTGATTCCAGAGTGCGGCTCTTGGTCGTTTCTTCCCAGATGTTCATGGCAGCCAAAGAGATGTCGATCGAATCATCTGCATGTTTTCTTCCACTTCATCTCCATCCCATTGTATGATGCACGATGCATTGTGGATGGAATGCAACATTAGCATGGATCCAATCCCTTCCTAGCGGGGCAGCAAGTGCTCTTGTTGTCGACGATGAAGAAACACGTAGGGATGGTCTTTCGGCGACGTTAAGTCCACGTTGAACACCCTTGGCTTCTGCGCTTGGCCGTTGAAATCGCTTAGCGTGACGTTGGTCTTGATCAGATCTTCATTGGAACGTCCCAAACGTCGTAACATGGAGTACGGCATTATGTTGACTGCTGCTCCGTGTCAACCAGCATCTTGCTGATAGGCTGCCCATTGATATAACCCTTCAGGTATAGGGCTTTCGAATGCCTGTAGCTCCTCTCTCGTGGCTTCTCAAAGATAACTGGTCGTGGCCCGCAATCAAACTGTGCCACTGATACTTCCTCATCTCTTGGAGCACAAAACTCTGACGGGAGAACGAACACCATGTTTGTATCAGCCGATGCCTCTGCATCGGCTTTTGTCTGCTTGGGTCGCCACACTTTCTTTGGTGGGCGAGCTCTGTCTCCAGTGTTTGATGAATTTTCACGGCCAGATCGGGCCGTGTTTTCCTCAACGTATGCAGTATTGCGCCGGCTTCCTCCAAGTTTCGTAGCCGTTGCACTCCGCTTTTGGGAGTGGCTGAGTCCATCAGGACACCACCTTGGTCGGTGATATCTATCTTCTTCCTCTGACTCCTCGAAGTCTTCATCTTGAGATGACTCGGCTCGTTTGTTCTGAGGTGGGAGAGGTCCTAGACGCTGAACACTGAAACTTCATTTGTTCCCTTCCTCTTCTGTCTACATTCTGGGCAGCTCTGATTGTAGGCAATCGGCTCATTCTGAGTCAGCCAGTGTTTGAAGAAAGGACAGTTCCAATGCCTATCCATGTCCTCTTGCTCTCTTGACCTCCCTCGGCGTGACGCTCATACCCTTATCGACGGTATTTCCTGTTGTCTGCATCAGACCGACGATATCTATCATCGTCTGCGTCGTAGCACCGACGTCGGTCGTATTGCTGCTCATATTTGTTAAGGAGATGTGCGGAGAGTGGTCGTTGATACCGCACGCTTATCACCTCTTCCTCGGTCAAATACCGTCTGTCATCATTCTGGGGCCGGTCGCGTGATGGCGTCCTCTTTATCTTTACTTGCAGGGAGCGACGCTCTCTGGCTTATCCTTGCTATAAGCGTCGTAAGTCTTGCCATGTTGATCCCAAAAGAGAGACCTGGCTCGCGTCGTATGAGTGACTGAGATCTACCATGTTGACGTCCGGGAACGGCTGCGTGTCAACTCTCATGGCAAACTGACCGAAGAGTAATCGGCCTTGTTCTATCGCCATTTGGATCTGTCCGCCAACCCTGCGGTCGTTGGTGGCATGGGTGAACATGTGATGCCATTTGCAGATGGCTTGCCGTTCATCTCTTGTAACGTGGGGATTTTGTGGCCTTCGGGTAACTTCAGCTGTTTTTCCTTCAGCAATAAATCATTGCTCCGTTTGCTTAAATCAAAGTCAAACCCTTTTGCAGGCCCTGGTTGTTTCACCCATTTGCAAGACACGGTTTTGCCCCCGAGTCCATTCAGCTACAGCGACTTCCTGATCTCCTAGAGAATCTTCATCTTCTTCCATCTTGATCAGGGCGACGCTTGAACTTGTCCTGGTACAATTCGGGTATGTTCATACGATGTCAATTTCGAACCATATGCGCTGCTGAATTGTAGTCCGCTTGGAAGGTCACGTCTTTGAGCGGCGCAGGCTGCTATCGCCAGCTCGGCTGCTTCCTTCTCGGATAAACGAAGATAACATCGGTTTCGACGGTCTCGAGCGCTGAATGTATTCGGACACCGTCTCTCCTCGCAGAACCAGGTCGATCGGCAATGTCAGCTTCAGTAGCTTTCGAATGGTACTGTATGTGGAATTGTTCCTCCAGCTGCTTCCATGTTCGAACCGAATCTGGTGGCAACGAGGTGTACCACCCAAAGGCGGGCCCGTGAGAGATTGTGAGAAGAACCTCACACGCAGCTCGTGAAGCTGAGACCATGCCAACTGTGCCAAATATCGGCTCACGTGCTCGATTGAGCTGGTTCCTTCTAACCACTGAATTTTTGAAGTCAGGGAGCCGATACTTAGGCGGTAGTGGGATTAGGTCATACTCGTTGGGATATGGCTTGGAATAGCCGATCATTCTCTTCTTCGGCAGGATGCCGACTGATCTCTCATGATTGCGGTGATCTCATCCACCGTAGGAGCTGCAGAAGTTGAGCGTTCATGACTTGTTCCGGTGGCATATTTAGTTAGCCACGCCTGTTTCTCAACATCTGCTCCCGAACTGTTTCTGCTCCAGAACTCCTCCCTTCCGGCGACCTTCCTACCGTGGCCTCCCTCTTTCTGAATTTGGCTTCATCCAGTTACGCCGCACGTATGTGCACACGTATCCATGCGGAATCTCCTTGGGCGGCTCATACAATTGTAATTGCCGGATCACCTCCAACCTTATAGACGACGTACGCCGGTGAACCCTGTTGCTGTGGAGCTGCCATCGTGTATTGCAGTGGTGGCCTAGTATAGAGCGGTGTCTCTCCCTGATGGGTTCCTAGGGCAGGTCTGACGGAGAGTACTTATGCTTCATGATTTCTTGTACCACATTAAGCGCGACACGCTCCAGAGTGTTCACCAGGCTCTCAGAATGCCGATGTAGAGAATGAGCAACGGCATAGTTAATTTCCTGTCGCAGGGCTCTGTACGTTCCTCCGAAGGGAGAGATAGATCTAGTCCCTCTACGCACCTTCGGGTTGGAACCCTTTGAACTTAATCCCGTGCGAACGGGTCTTCTGAAAGAGCCGATGAGATCGGCTTCGAAGGTAGCCTTGAGATCATCATATTTCTTCTTATGCTCAGCAGGCATCTTCGTTTTGATTGGTTCTTCCACCATCTCAGATGTAGATGTTGATGGTTGCTGCGGAAGATTGTCCGATTGTCCCACCGGGCGTGCGAGAATGTGTTGCCACAAAACCCACCGGCGAGCAGTGGTTAAGCAACACGAAGAGCGGAGGCTTCAAGATGCGGGGGGCCCGGTCC
This sequence comes from Lolium multiflorum, assembly GCA_030979885.1. NCBI lineage: Eukaryota > Viridiplantae > Streptophyta > Magnoliopsida > Poales > Poaceae > Lolium > Lolium multiflorum. The sequence goes on from CM061750.1 coordinate 200,649,172, forward strand.
CTCGACGTCGTCCCAAAATGTTAGGCACACGTCCCCGGTTGCAGGCGTGCCACGACCTATACCTGGTCAGGAAGGTGTTGTTTCGATTAGTTTCGCATGGCGTACACGTAAACATTAAATATGAGCCCTATCGGCTCTCAGGTTGCTGTGGATCGGCCCAAAGAGCCGATCGCCCCATGTTACGTCGGGTTAACGATGACATGGGGCTCCCTTTGATCAATATAAAGCTATACCAATCTACGACAGTTTAGGGTTTTCATCGTATGATCGGAACATCCTACGCGTAGTTGAGCCTAATAGACACGAAAGATGATGGAAAACTAACCCTAAAAGAGGCCTAAAAACCAACATTAAGTTAATTCCCGAACATCCCTCTTAGGACTAACAAACCATACCTAACGCACTACTGGGATCGTTCAACCCGTTTGCAAGGCCTAACCATACGAGATATTAAACCAATCCTTGAAGAATCAAGGAGCAACTATAACGGATCGAATCTACGAACAAGCAAGCGCTGCCCTTACACCTGGATAGGTGTAAGGGCAGCTAGATATCGAGGGACGGCATAGCTAAGCAGATATGCATAAGAAAAGCATCCATGCAAGCCCCAAAACATCTACGATAAATAGTGTTACTCGCCATCAACAATGCTTCAGCACGAGCAACACAAGGTAAACGAATAAACGTGCGCTGCCTAGATCGCAAGATGCGATCTAGGCAGCATGATGCTTACCTAGGAGAAACCCTCGAAAGAAGGGGTGGCGATGCGCCTGATTTGTGTTTGTTGTGAACGTGATTGTCCTCTTTTTCGATAACCCTAGATACATATTTATAGTCCAAGGGACTTTCTAATTCGGGCGTGCACCTAACCGTGCACGAGTTAAACTCTATCTTTTAATTCTAAACTAAGATGCGATCTACTATATTACAGATACATGGGCAATTAAGCCCAAACTCTTCGTGCAAGGCCGCTTCAAAGATGCTCCACGCGTGTATCCTTCAAGCCCATCTTCACTTACGGCCCATCTCCTGATTTGGCCAAAATCTGGTGATAACAGATTGTTGTCGAAGTGGGAGGGTCTCCTTTAGCCTTCTTGTTCCTTTGATACACCATTTATGCCTCTTTGGCTAATACCTGAGATTATCTTTACAAACATGTATTAGGCCAAATACTCTAGCACGGTGTCATTGTTACCAAAATAATGGATAAGGGTAAAATACCCTTACAATCTCCCCCTTTTTGGTATACGATGACAAACCGAGCTAGAGTCACATATAGATATTATGATAAGCTCTAAACCTTGATTCCATATAAGATATTACGACAGCTCCCCCATAATGTGTGCACTTGGAGAATTTGCGTTTGAATACAAAGTGCACCATTTGTGGAATATGAGAAGCTCCCCCAATATCTGTAGGAAACAAGCATGGTATGGACAAATATATCAAGATATATAAGCATAAAGCATGATCATCCTAATAGAGTGATTAAGCATACAAATAGTCGTCCATACACAAATTATTCAAAGTAGCAAACGGTTCTTGAGAAAGCAAAGCAAATAAACACAAGCCATATAAGAATCAAATAAAGCAACACCCATGGCTTGTGACAACCAAAGAACCTGGTGATCCTAGACTCTACTCTCTTCTCCCCCTTTGGCATCGGAACACCAAAAAGGCGAAGAAAAGAGGAGAGATGCTAGCGCACCCATCAGAAGAACTCATGCCAAGTGGAATATGAGGCCTCGCCATCGCGCTCTTCATCATCATCCTCATCACCTTCATCCTCTTCCTCTTCATCATCATCAGCATCAGCAGGGGCACGAGCAGTCCTAGGAGGAAGACCACCATGAGCATACATGGAGAGGTCGAAATTCTGGAACATCTCATCGTAATGTGAGGCATCTCCCAAACAGGTGCAACCACAGGCTCCATCTCAGGTCCAGAAGGAGGAACAGGGGCATTCCTAGTAGCCATGAACTCATTCTGTCGCCTCCTTGTCTCCTGGTTCAAAGCAAGACTTTGATGTGCAACATCATTGGTATTCTTGCACATTTGCCACAAGTGGAGAAGAACCGAGAGGCACCGCGCTTGGGGCGCCTAGAGTAGCTAGAGCTAGCTGCGGGATCATGTTTTCCTTGGAACGGCGCTCGAGAGGGCATCATGGCAGGGACTTCCGAACGAGTGTCCTGAGTGGGGAACTTGAACGGTTCCATTGTGATGATTTGATCTAGCTTGTTGTTGGGAGAAGGTACCAACTTGTTGATGAGCCGCTGAACATACTGAGCATAGTTGGGAGTCATGCGGTCCAGAATAGAACGCTTCAGCTCACAGTAAAGGAGATCACAACCATCAATTTGCCTTATGTTGTCAGGATGGCAATAGTACATCAGATTCAGGTGGAGTTCCTGACTTCACTGGTGTCGCCTAACTTGCTGATGAGATTCTCACGGAACATCTTGGCAAGCACAAGATAGGAGTAGTACATCCCAGAGATAGTGGGAGGACCAGCTGTAGGGTTCGGCGGATAGCAGAAGGAAATGTCACCTTTAACGAGCTTAGGCCGAGAATGAATCTTGAACCCACGTGCACGGCCACCACCAAAACCCAAGGCCTCACATAACTGAGTATAGGTGCATGAGTACTTCTCTTTGCCAGTCATCCAAGTCATAGTGCGATCATCATCTTCATGGAAGAATACGGTGCAATGGAACTGACGGACAAGAAGGGGATAATAGGTGCCTTCTCGTTGGCCATCATCGGGCTTCAGGCACACAAGATCATACAGTCCCAAACCCTTCAAGGTATTGATACGTCCAAAACGTATCTACTTTCCCGAACACTTTTGCTATTGTTTTGCCTCTAATTTGTGTATTTTGGATACAACTAACACGGACTAACGCTGTTTTCAGCAGAATTGCTCTGGTATCTCGTTTTTGTGCAGAAATCCAACTTTCGGGAAAATCCTCGGAATTTCTTCAGATGGCCCTATTTTACCAAAATATTGACGGAGCCAGAAGGGCAAAGGAGGTGGAGGCCCGAGGGCCCCACACCATATGGCGCGTCCCGGGGGGGCCGCGCGGCCCTATGGTGTGGCCCCCTCGGCCGGCCTCCGACGCCCCCCTTCGGACTACTTATTGGTTTCGACCTGAAAACGCACGGAGAGAAGTCGAAGTCGCCGAAACCCTCCAGGAGCCGCCACATCGCGAAACTCCGTCGCGGGAGCCAGAAGTCTCCGTTCTGGCACTCGGGGACGGGGAATTGGAGGAGATCTTCACCGCCATCACCGCCAACGCCTCTCCATCGACCAGCCATGTTTCCCCCATCCATGTGTGAGTAATTCCCCCGCTGTAGGCTGAAGGGGATGGTAGGGATTGGATGAGATTTGTGATACGTCTCCAACGTATCGATAATTTCTTATGTTCCATGCTACTTTATTGATGATACCTACATGTTTTATGCACATTATATGTCATATTTATGCATTTTCTGGAACTAACCTATTAACAAGATGCCGAAGAGCCAGTTCTTGTTTTCTGCTGTTTTTGGTTTCAGAAATCCTAGTAAAGAAATATTCTCGGAATTGGACGAAACTTTCGCCCGGGGTCCTATTTTTGCACGAAGCTTCCAGAAGACCGAAGACCTAACGGTGGGGCCACGAGGAGCCAGGGGGGTGGCCGGCGCGGCCCAGGCCTGGCCGCGCCGACCTATCCCTGGGCCCCTCGTGTGGCCCCTCGCGTTGACCCTCCCTACTTAAAGCTTCCGTCGCGAAACCCCCAGTCACCGAGAGCCACGATGGAAAACCTTCGAGACGCCGCCGCCGAATCCCATCTCGGGGGATTCGGAGATCGCCTCCGGCACCCTGCCGGAGGAGGGGATTCATCTCCCGGAGGACTCTACACCGCCATGGTCGCCTCCGGAGTGATGAGTGAGTAGTTCACCCCTGGACCATGGGTCCATAGCAGTAGCTAGATGGTCGTCTTCTCCTTGTTGTGCTTCATTGTTGGATCTTGTGAGCTGCCTAACATGATCAAGATCATCTATCTGTAATACTATATGTTGTGTTTGTCGGGATCCGATGGATAGAGAGTACTATGATTATGGTGATTATCAATCTATTGTTCATGTGTTGTTTATGATCTTGCATGCTCTCCGTTATTAGTAGAGGCTCTGGCCAAGTTTTTACTCTTAACTCCAAGAGGGAGTATTTATGCTCGATAGTGGGTTCATGCCTCCATTGAATCTGGGACAGTGACAGAAAGTTCTAAGGTTGTGGATGTGCTGTTGCCACTAGGGATAAAACATTGATGCTATGTCTAAGGATGTAGTTGTTGATTACATTACGCACCATACTTAATGCAATTGTCTGTTTTGCAACTTAATACTGGATGGGGTTCGGACGATAACCTGAAGGTGGACTTTTTAGGCATAGATGCAGTTGGATGGCGGTCTATGTTCTTTGTCGTAATGCCCGGATTAAATCTCACTATATTTACCATGTCATGTATATGCATTGTTATGCCTTTCTCTATTTGTCAATTGCCCGACTGTAATTTGTTCACCCAACATGCTTTTATCTTATGGGAGAGACACCTCTAGTGAACTGTGGACCCCGGTCCTATTCTTTACATAGCATACAATCTACTTGTTTTACTGTTTTCTTTGCAAACATCTTCCACTCGATACGTTTAATCCTTTGTTACAGCAAGCCGGTGAGATTGACAACCTCACTGTTTCGTTGGGACAAAGTACTTGGGTTGTGTTGTGCAGGTTCCTAGTTGGCGCCGGAATCCCTGGTGTTGCGCCGCATCACATTTCGCGACCATCAACCTTCAACGTGCTTCTTGGCTCCTCCTGGTTCGATTAAACCTTGGTTTCTTTCTGAGGGAAAACTTGCTGTGCGCATCATACCTTCCTCTTGGGGTTCCCAACGAACGTGTGAGTTACACGCCATCAAGCTCTTTTTCTGGCGCCGTTGCCGGGGAGATCAAGACACGCTGCAAGGGGAGTCTCCACTTCTCAATCTCTTTACTTTGTTTTTGTCTTGCTTTATTTTATTTACTACTTTGTTTGCTGCACCTAAACAAAATACAAAAAAATTAGTTGCTAGTTTTACTTTATTTACTTGTCTTGCTCTCTATATCAAAAACACAAAAAAATTAGTTACTTGCATTTACTTTATCTAGTTTGTTTTATTTACCGTTGCTAAAATGGCCAACCATGAAAATACTAAGTTGTGTGACTTCACAAATGCAAATAATAATGATTTCCTATGCACACCTATTGCTCCACCTACTACAGCAGAATTCTTTGAAATTAAACCTGCTTTACTGAATTTGGTTATGAGAGATCAATTTTCTGGTGCTAGTTCTGATGATGCTGCTGCCCATCTCAATAATTTTGTTGAACTTTGTGAAATGCAAAAGTATAAAGATGTAGATGGTGATATTATTAAATTGAAAGTGTTTCCTTTCTCATTAAGAGGAAGAGCTAAAGATTGGTTGCTATCTTTGCCTAAGAATAGTATTGATTCATGGACTAAATGCAAGGATGCTTTTATTGGTAGATATTATCCTCCCGCTAAAATTATATCTTTGAGAAGTAGCATAATGAATTTTAAACAATTAGATACTGAACATGTTGCTCAAGCTTGGGAGAGAATGAAAACTTTGGTAAAGAATTGCCCAACCCATGGACTGACTACTTGGATGATCATCCAAACCTTCTATGCAGGACTAAATTTTTCTTCGCGGAATTTATTGGATTCAGCTGCTGGAGGTACCTTTATGTCCATCACATTGGGGGCGGCTACAAAACTTCTTGATGATATGATGATAAATTACTCTGAATGGCACACGGAAAGAGCTCCACAAGGTAAGAAGGTAAATTCTGTTGAAGAAACCTCTTCCTTGAATGATAAGATTGATGTGATTATGTCTATGCTTGTGAATGGTAGATCTAATGTTGATCCAAATAATGTTCCTTTAGCTTCATTGGTTGCTCAAGAAGAAAATGTTGATGTGAATTTCATTAAAAATAATAATTTCAACAACAATGCTTATAGGAACAATTCTGGTAATAACTATAGGCCATATGAGGAAAGGATGCTAGAAATTGAAAGATCCACTAAAAACTTTATGCAATCACAATATGAGCAAAATCAATTGTTTACTAAAACTATGAATGAACAATCTACCTTGTTGAAAAATATAGGAAATCAACTTGAAAACTTGAATAGGGAGATTTCTGGTCTGCAAACTAAAATTTCAAATGCTGAAACCCGAATCTCATACATGTCTGCATCACAATCTTCTTTAATTAATAAAATGGCTGCTAAACCTGATGATATTGATAATAAGATTACTACTACAGCAAATGCCATCCAAGTTAGAATTAATGAGAATATAAGATTAATGGCTGAACTGCGTGCTAGGTGGGATAGAGAAGAAAATGAAAAACTAGCTAAAAAGAATAATGTAGCTAAAGTTTGGACTATTACCACCACTAGTAATGCTAATTCTTCACATGTTGCTGCACCTCCTACTATCAATGGTAATATAATTGGTGTTGGCAATGTTTCTACTCCTAGTGCAAAGCGAACAAAACTGCCTGAAATTGCTAAAACTGCTGAAACTGCTTGTGATAAAACTGCTGAAATTTTTTCCAACCTTGGGAACAATGATCCCATTGCTGTAGCTCATAATGATTTAGATTTTGATGATTGCCACATCTCTGAAGTTATAAAGTTCTTACAAAAACTTGCTAAAAGTCCTAATGCTAGTGCTATAAATTTAGCCTTTACAAAACATATTACAAATGCTCTCATAAAAGCTAGAGAAGAGAAACTAAAACTTGAAACTTCTATTCCTAGAAAGTTAGAAGATGGTTGGGAGCCCATCATTAAAATGAAATTCAATGACTTTGAATGTAATGCTTTATGTGATCTTGGTGCAAGTATTTCTGTTATGCCTAAAAAGATTTATGATATGCTTGACTTGCCACCATTGAAGAATTGTTATTTGGATGTTAATCTTGCCGATAATGTTAAAAATAAACCTTTGGGGAGGATTGACAATGTGCACATTACGGTTAACAATAACCTTGTCCCCGTTGATTTTGTTGTTTTGGATATCGAATGCAATGCATCTTGTCCAATTGTGTTGGGAAGACCTTTTCTTCGAACTGTTGGTGCTGTTATTGATATGAGGGAAGGTAATATTAAATATCAATTTCCTCTCAAGAAAGGTATGGAACACTTCCCTAGAAAGAGAATGAAGTTGCCTTTTGATTCTATTATTAGAACAAGCTATGATGTTGATGCTTCTACTCTCGATGTTACTTGATTTGCACTTTCTGCGCCTAGCTGAAAGGCGTTAAAGAAAAGCGCTTATGGGAGACAACCCATGTTTTTACCTACAGCAATTTTTTGTTTTGTTGAGTCTTGGAAGTTGTTTACTACTGTAGCAACCTCTCCTTATCAAGTTTTTGTGCCAAGTAAAGTTTCTATGTCAAAGTTGATGTTATATTTGGGATCGCTGCGCAGAAACAGCATTGCTGTCTGTCACGAATCTGGGCACAATTCTCTGTAGAAAATTCGAAAAAATCTGCCAATTTACGAGCGTGATCCTCAGATATGTACGCAACTTTCATTAGTTTTGAGTTTTTCCATTTGAGCAAGTCTGGTGCCATTTCTAAATTCGTCTTTACGGACTGTTCTGTTTTTGACAGATTCTGCCTTTTATTTCGCATTGCCTCTTTTGCTATGTTGGATTTATTTCTTTGATCCATTAATGTCCAGTAGCATTATGCAATGTCCAGAAGTGAAAATAATGATTGTGTCACCTCTGAATGTGTGAGTTATTAATGATGCACTAACCCTCTAATGAGTTTGCTTGAAGTTTGGTGTGAAGGAAGTTTTCAAGGGTCAAGAGAGGAGTATGATATACTATGATCAAGAGGAGTGAAAGCTCTAAGCTTGGGGATGCCCCCGTGGTTCACCCCTGCATATTTTAAGAAGACTCAAGCGTCTAAGCTTGGGATGCCCAAGGCATCCCCTTCTTCATCGACAAAATCATCAGGTTCCTCCCCTGAAACTATATTTTTATTCAGTCACATCTTGTGTTCTTTGCTTGGAGCGTCGGTTTGTTTTCGTTTTTGTTTTTGTTTGAATAAGATGGATCCTAGCATTCACTTTGTGGGAGAGAGACACGCTCCGCTGTTGCATATGGACACATGTGTCCTTAGGCTTTACTCATAATGTTCAAGGCGAAGTTTCTTCTTCGTTAAATTGTTATATGGTTGGAATTGGAAAATGCTACATGTAGTAATTCTAAAATGTCTTGGATAATGTGATACTTGGCAATTGTTGTGCTCATGTTTAAGCTCTTGCATCATATACTTTGCACCCATTAATGAAGAAATACATAGAGCTTGCTAAAATTTGATTTGCATATTTGGTCTCTCTAAGGTCTAGATAATATCTAGTATTGAGTTTTGAACAACAAGGAAGACAGTGTAGAGTCTTATAATGTTTACAATATGTCTTTTATGTGAGTTTTGCTGCACTTGTTCATCCTTGAGTTTGCTTCAAATAACCTTGCTAGCCTAAACCTTGTATCGAGAGGGAATACTTCTCATGCATCCAAAATCCTTGAGCCAACTACTATGCCATTTGTGTCCACCATACCTACCTACTACATGGTATTTCTCCGCCATTCCAAAGTAAATTGCTTGAGTGCTACCTTTAAAATTCCATCATTCACCTTTGCAATATATAGCTCATGGGACAAAATAGCCTTAAAAACTATCGTAGTATTGAATATGTACTTATGCACTTTATATTTTATTAAGTTGCATGTTGTGCGATAACCATGCTTCTGGGGAACGCCATCAACTATTGTTGAATATCATGTGAGTTGCTATGCATGTCCGTCTTGTCTGAAGGTCTATCATTTTAGTGGTTGGAGCATGCAAAATTGTTAGAGAAGAACATTGGGCCGCTAACTAAAGCCATGAACCATGGTGGAAGTTTCAGTTTTGGACATATATCCTCAATCTCATATGAGAACAATAATCTTTGCTACATGCTTATGCATTTAAGAGGAGTCCATTATCTGTTGTCCATGTTGTCCCGGTATGGATGTCTAAGTTGAGAATAATCAAAAGCGAGAAATCCGAAATGCGAGCATTCTCCTTGGACCTTTGTACAGGCGGCATGGAGGTACCCCTTTGTGACACTTGGTTGAAACATGGCATGCGAAGACCCGGTAGTCCAAGTTAAGTAGGACGAGGTGCGGGCACTATTAGTATACTATGCATGAGGCTTGCAACTTGTAAGATATAATTTTCATAACTCATATGCTTTATTACTACCGTTGACAAAATTGTTTCATGTTTTCAAAATAAAAGCTCTAGCACAAATACAGCAATCGATGCTTTCCTCATTGAAGGACCATTCTTTTACTTTTATTGTTGAGTCAGTTTACCTATCTCCTTCCACCTTAAGAAGCAAACACTTGTGTGAACTGTGCATTGATTCCTACATACTTGCATATTGCACTTGTTATATTACTTTATGTTGACAATATCCATGAGATATACATGTTATAAGTTGAAAGCAACCGCTGAAACTTAATCTTCTTATGTGTTGCTTCAACACCTTTACTTTGATTTATTGCTTTATGAGTTAACTCTTATGCAAGACTTATTGATGCTTGTCTTGAAGTACTATTCATGAAAAGTCTTTGCTATATGATTCACTTGTTTACTCATGTCATTACCTTTGCTTTGATCGCTGCATTCATTACATATGTTTACAAATAGTATGATCAAGATTATGATGGCATGTCACTTCAGAAATTATCTTTGTTATCGTTTTACCTGCTCGGGACGAGCAGAACTAAACTAGGGGATGCTGATATGTCTCCAACGTATCGATAATTTCTTATGTTCCATGCTACTTTATTGATGATACCTACATGTTTTATGCACATTATATGTCATATTTATGCATTTTCTGGAACTAACCTATTAACAAGATGCCGAAGAGCCAGTTGCTGTTTTTCTGTGTTTTTGGTTTCAGAAATCCTAGTAAAGAAATATTCTCGGAATTGGACGAAACTTTCGCCCAGGGTCCTATTTTTGCACGAAGCTTCCAGAAGACCGAAGACCTAACGAAGTGGGGCCACGAGGAGGCCAGGGGGGTGGCCGGCGCGGCCCAGGCCCTGGCCGCGGACCTATCCCCTGGGCCCCTCGTGTGGCCCCGCGTTGACCCTCCGCCTGCAAGCTTCCGTCGCGAGAGCCCCCGTACCGAGGCCACGATACGGAAAACCTTGGGAGACGCGCGCGCCGTCCCATCTCGGGGGATTCAGGAGATCGCCTCCGGCACCCTGCCGGAGAGGGGATTCATCTCCCGGAGGACTCTACACCGCCATGGTCGCCTCCGGAGTGATGAGTGAGTAGTTCACCCCTGGACCATGGGTCCATAGCAGTAGCTAGATGGTCGTCTTCTCCTTGTTGTGCTTCATTGTTGGATCTTGTGAGCTGCCTAACATGATCAAGATCATCTATCTGTAATACTATATGTTGTGTTTGTCGGGATCCGATGGATAGAGAGTACTATGATTATGGTGATTATCAATCTATTGTTCATGTGTTGTTTATGATCTTGCATGCTCTCCGTTACTAGTAGAGGCTCTGGCCAAGTTTTTACTCTTAACTCCAAGAGGGAGTATTTATGCTCGATAGTGGGTTCATGCCTCCATTGAATCTGGGACAGTGACAGAAAGTTCTAAGGTTGTGGATGTGCTGTTGCCACTAGGGATAAAACATTGATGCTATGTCTAAGGATGTAGTTGTTGATTACATTACGCACCATACTTAATGCAATTGTCTTGCTTTGCAACTTAATCTGGAAGGGGTTCGGACGATAACCGAAGGTGGACTTTTTAGGCATAGATGCAGTTGGATGGCGGTCTATGTTCTTTGTCGTAATGCCCGGATTAAATCTCACTATATTTACCATGTCATGTATATGCATTGTTATGCCTTTCTCTATTTGTCAATTGCCCGACTGTAATTTGTTCACCCAACATGCTTTTATCTTATGGGAGAGACACCTCTAGTGAACTGTGGACCCCGGTCCTATTCTTTACATAGCATACAATCTACTTGTTTCTGTTTTCTTTGCAAACATCTTCCACTCGATACGTTTAATCCTTTGTTACAGCAAGCCGGTGAGATTGACAACCTCACTGTTTCGTTGGGACAAAGTACTTGGGTTGTGTTGTGCAGGTTCCTAGTTGGCGCCGGAATCCCTGGTGTTGCGCCGCATCACATTTCGCGACCATCAACCTTCAACGTGCTTCTTGGCTCCTCCTGGTTCGATTAAACCTTGGTTTCTTTCTGAGGGAAAACTTGCTACTGTGCGCATCATACCTTCCTCTTGGGGTTCCCAACGAACGTGTGAGTTACACGCCATCAATTGGTCATGTAATAGTCATAAGATTGTTAGGGCATAGTGCCTAGTATCCGTAGATGTCACTTTTATGATATTGTTGCAACTTGTTATGCTTAATGCTTGTCACTAGGGCCCGAGTGCCATGATCTCAGATCTGAACATGTTATTGATTCATGAAGATATTCGTTGTTTATGATCTTACCTGCAAGTTGTATACACATGTCGCTGTCCGGAACCAATGGCCCCGAAGTGACAGAAATCGGGACAACCGGAGGGGATGGTAGTGATGTGAGGATCACATGTGTTCACGGAGTGTTAATGCTTTGCTCCGGTACTCTATTAAAAGGAGTACCTTAATATCCAGTAGTTTCCCTAGAGGCCCGGCTGCCACCGGCTGGTAGGACAAAAGATGTTGTGCAAGTTTCTCATTGCGAGCACGTACGACTAAATATGGAACACATGCCTATTGATTGATTAGTACTTGGATACCGTTTTATTATTATCTGCAAATGCCCATGCTTTGATTGTTACATGAGTTTCTCTCATCCATGCAACGCCCGTTAATCCGTCCTGTGCCTACAGTATTTTAATCCTGCTTGTTTACTATAATCACTACTGCTGTCTTTATTTCACCGCTGCTGTATTTCACTATTCCTACTGCTATAAAACTGTTACTACTGATAAACTCTTGCGAGCAAGTCTGTTTCCAGGTGCAGCTGAATTGACAACTCCGCTGTTAAGGCTTACAAGTATTCTTTGTCTCCCCTTGTGTCGAATCAATAAATTGGGTAATACTTCCCTCGAAGACTGTTGCGATCCCCTATACTTGTGGGTCATCAAGACTATTTTCTGGCGCCGTTGCCGGGGAGCATAGCTTTATTTGGAAGTTCACTTGGATTGATATTGTTCGCTGCAAATTCTCCATTATGGGTAAACCTCGCGATACTAAGATCGCCATATTACCATCCACTACAAGAAAAGGTACAACTCTTAGTACCTCTGCTGCTCTTGATTCACCATCTGTGATTGATAAACTTGTTTCACCGCCACATGCTTCGCGCTGGTACTTCTGCTGAATCTGAAAATTCTCATAATATTGATAATGTTTCTGCTGTGCTTGATGATAGTGGTTCATTGGGATCTTTTCTAGATGCTACAATTGCTAAGTCTAGACAAATTGAAAATACTGAAACTCCTAATGCTACTACACCTGTTAAATCACCTGAACTTGATTATTCTAGTGATGATCCTGATGAAGATTATGTAGAGCTTGATGATGATTTTATTGAAAAATGCAATGCTACTACTGATGCAAGAAAAATTAAAAAGTTGCTTGCAGAACATGCTGTTAGATATAAACCATCTCCTGATCCTAAATTTGCCACATCTCCTATAAACATTAGGGATAAAGATTATGATTTTTCTCTTGATCTATCTCATATAGCTATTGTTGAGAAAACACCCTTTTGTGGTACTGAAAAAGAAAGTGCTGTTGAACACTTGACTGAGTTATCTACTCTTAGTGGCGTGTTTTCTGATGATGTCAAGATGCGTACTTATTTTGTCGCTAAAATTTTTCCATTCTCATTAAAGGATGATGCTAAAACTTGGTATAATAATTTGCCTCCTGGTTCTATTAAAAGTCCAACCGACTTGCGTGATGTTTTCTTTCGAAAATACTTTCCTGCTAGTGCTCAACATGCTGCTTTGCAGAGAATTTATAATTTTGACCAGGAAGATGGAGAGAAATTGCCTGAGGCTTGGGCGAGATTTTGCTCTCTTATTAGAGCTCAGCCTGACCATGATTTGGAAAAGCATGATTTACTTGATATATTTTATAGTGGACTAACTATTGAGTCTAGGGCATACCTGGATAGTTGTGCTGGTTGTGTTTTCAGGAAAAGAACTCCAGACGAAGCTGAAGAATTATTGGCTAAAATAGGCCGGAATCATGATGATTGGTCTACACCTGAACCAACCCCGACACCGATAGTGAAGAAGAGGGGTATGATTAAATTAAATGATGAAGATATGAGGGAAGCCAAGAAGTCTCTTAAAGAGAAGGGTATTAAACCTGAAGATGTGAAGAATTTACCTCCTATAGAAGATATATGTGAGACAATTCCCCCTTCATCCATGATTGAGGTACACTCGCTTCAACACTTTACTAGGGAAGATATTCCGTATTCAAAATCTCCTGCTCAATGCTTAGATGAATTTGATAATTATATTGTTAAGCAAGAAAACTTTAATATGAGGGTAGAGAATCATTTAATGGAAAATTCCCGAGCTATTAGTGAATTGCATGATATTGTGGAGAGAACCTCCAATGATGTTAAGATACTTGTTAAACATTTTCAAATGGTTCAAACTCAAATTGATCAACTTACTAAAGTGCAAAATGACTTATTGGGAAATAATTCTAAAGAAAAACATGCTTGTGAAGTAACAACTAGAGGTGGTGCTTCTACCCAGGATCCTCTATATCCTGAAGGGCATCCCAAAAGAGTTGAACAAGATTCTCAACTAATTAAAACTAGTGCTCCATCTAAGAAAAAGAAAAAGAAACATAAGAATGTTGTAGAATCCTCTGAACCTGTTAATGATCCTAATAGTATTTCTATTTCTGATGCTGAAACTGAAAGTGGTAATGAACATGATAAAGATAATGATAAAAATGATACTCCTGATAAAGAAGAAATTGAAAAAGAACCTGAAAAGCATGCTAAAAATAAAAAGTACACTAAAGAAGATTTTATTACTGAGAAACATGGTAATGAAAGAGAACCTTGGGTTCAAAAGCAAATGCCTTTTCCTGCTAAGAAACTAAAATCAAAGGAGGAGGAACATTATAATAAATTTTGTGATTGGATGAAACCTTTATTTTTGCAAATCCCTTTGACTGATGCTATTAAATTGCCTCCTTATTCAAAGTATATGAAAGATATTGTTACTAACAAAAGGAAAATCCCCAATGAGGAAATTTCTACTATGCTCGCTAATTACTCCTTCAATGGTAAGATTCCAAAGAAGTTGGGCGACCCAGGTATACCGACTATTCCTTGTTCCATCAAGAATAATTATGTTAGAACTGCTCTATGTGATTTGGGAGCAGGTGTGAGTGTGATGCCTTTTTCTCTTTATAAGAGACTTGATTTAGATAAATTGATACCTACTGATATATCTTTGCAAATGGCTGATAAATCTACTGCTATTCCTGTTGGTTTATGTGAAAATGTTCCTGTTCAAGTTACTCAGCATTGCTTGATATTAACTGATTTTGTTGTGTTGGAAATGCCTGAAGATGATAATATGTCCATTATTCTTGGAAGACCCTTTCTTAATACTGCAGGGGATGTTATTGATTGCAATAAAGGCATGGTTACTTTCAATGTTGATGATAAGGAACACACTGTCTATTTTCCCAAGAGGATTGATAAAGTATGTGGAGTCAATACAATTTTTAATGTGAAAACTATCAAAGTGGGATCCATTGATTGTCCTATATATGAGCCTAAAGAAGAATATCAAACTCTTGTGATTGGATCCATATCAATTCAATATAAGGTAACATGATTGATTTGAGGTTTATTTCTTCTTATGTCATATAAAATTTATTTGGTAGCAAGACTTGATCAACCTTGTTAACAAGTATATTTTATTGCATAAAAGAGCTAAACAACATTTCTTTCTTTCTTTCTACCTTCACCTATTTTACTTGCTGTAGCACTTTTGTTTTGCAATATGCTTTAGTCATTTAAGATTTTAGAAATCATTTTCCTGCGCAGTAATCATTAATTTAATACCCAGAAATGTGCATTTTTCGAAGTTCTCTAAAAATTACAAAAATTACACCGTTGGTCCTATTTTTCGACGAGGCACCTGGGAGCACCAGAGGATGACCTGTGGGGCACCAGGGGGTGCCACACCATAGGCCGGCGCGGCCAGCAAGGGGGCCGCGCCACCATGTGGTGTGGGCCACCCCTTGCCCCACTTCATCTCTTCCTCCCAGCATCTTCTCTCTCCCGAAAAAGCTCGTACCAAGTTTCTCTCACTCGTGTTTCTGCTCAAGAACTCGCGATTTTTCGATCTCCTTGCTCAGCCCAGATTTCTGTTTGAAATTTGGCACATTTACTCCTTGGTATGTGACTCCTTTGATTGTCCAATTAGAATTTCATTTGGTTGAGTATATCTTGAATATTTTGCTGCTGTAGATAACATGTTTAGTGAGCTTGCATGCTTGTTCTAAGTGGTAGAAATTAGTTTTGATGCATGTGTAGTACTCTAGCAAGTTCCTATAGTAGTTCCCTTCAATTACATACCTTGAAATCAAATTTTATAATGATTGTTGAAAATTTCAGAAGGGGAAGATGAAGAAATTCAAATTTGGAGAGTTGTTCAAGAAAGCAACAACCAGCACCGGTAGGCCCTCAAGGGCGTCTACTCAAATTAGGCGATCCTACAATGAGGATGTCATCGCGCCTAGCTTCGCGCCCGAGGAGGACCATGGGGCTCCTAATGCTTCATCCTTCCCCTGTTATGAGTTTCTGACCAATGCAGGGATATTGGATGACTTCTTCACCCTTGTCAACAGGGCAGGCCTAGCCACCTACGTGGGAGACGAGAGGGGACAATATTACAGGCTCACCAAAGTTTTCGTTGAGAGCTTCAAGTTCCACAACACGGAATATGAGCCGACAGTCGCATTCAAGATTTATGATATTCCTGTTACCATGAAATTGGAAGAATTTTGTTGTGCATTGGGTATTGCCCCTGTAGGTACAGCAAGGAGGATTGATGACAACCCCCGGGACTTGTTGGAGCTCTACCGAGGGATCACCGGGGATGATTGCCGCACCATTCAGCGAGGGAAGATAAGAAACATTCAACTCCCCGCTATTAAATATTTCGCATATTACATTGGTACTAGCATTTTGGGTAGAGAAAATACTAGCAACATCTCTAGCTACCATCTTGCTTTCTTGAATGTTGCACTTACTGGAGAGACACCTTACCATCTTGGTTCTCTTATTGCTCGCCGCCTGTCTAGCAGGGGGCCTATTTTTGGAGGAACTATTGCACTGCGCATTTTAACACATCTAGATATTCCTCTTGATTCTAATGATGTACCATTAACCCCTAGGAAACTAGATATTGCTGCTATGAAGAGCCATCGTTTTGTTACTACTGACTCCACTATAGATAATATGGTCTATAGAATGTTGTTTGCTGATGGGAATGAGAAGGAAATCCCTCTTCCCCAGCCAGGTTTGTTCAATATTGACAGGCAATCATGGTCGCTCACTAAGGAGGCGGTGGAGGAACATATGAAGATACAGGAATTCCACCAGCAACATGACTCCGAGAACGCCGAGCCCTCCTACGACTACACCGTCACGTACCCCGACGTTTCCTCCAGCACATACATGGAACCGGGTCGTCTTCGTCATATTACGAAGACACCACTTCATGGGGACCGTGGGAATGAACTCCACTTAGGCCAAAAGCCTAAGCTTGGGGGGAGGTATACCGGCATCACTCATTCTTTGCATATTATGGTTTCTGGATACTTGTACATACTTGTTTAGTCTCTTAGAGTGGTTTTCTAATGAGAGGGAGATGATATTTGGGGAAGTGCTGTCCAAAAACAGATTCTGTGCTGTTACCAAAAAAATTCGTACGCACAGCCAGAACGTTATTTTGAGTTGCCAATTTTTGAGCATGTTCCCCAGGTTGTTATCTAACTTTCATTAGTTGAACACTTTTTGGTCTGAGCAATGGAAGATTTTTGTTAAATTCGATTTCTGTACTGCTGTCAGGATTTGGCAGATTTCTGTCATCCTGCTTTTCTGTGTTTCTGTTAGTTTGCATTCTTTTGTTTTCGCTTTGTTTCTTTCCTAAAACACAAAAAGACCAAAAATATTTCTGTTGTTTCTCTTCACCATTTGTTTATTTGGTACCTTGCTCTTAGTTTGCTTTATTTGCTATCGTTAGTTTGCTATAAGAAAACCCAAAAAGATTTTGCTTTGTTTGCTTGTTTTCTTTCGTGCTTGTTTCTAATTCGAAAACACCAAAAATATTTGCTGTTCTTCTTTGGTTTGTAAATTTCATCATGAGTTCAATGGTCTTCGGTGGCTGGAGCGTGGTTTTCATTTCATATTATCCAAGCTACACAAGTGAAAATGCAATAATGACGATCTACGACAATCTGATTGTGGTGAGAGGCTGGTATGAACTCTATTTGCTTTCATTTTTGTACATATACTCATCCATATGAGCATGCTTAGTTGGTTCATGTGAGGTATATGTTATTTGAGAAAGTCTAGTAGTTAATGATCTCTCATGTTTAGTTCCAATTTATTAATATGAGTAGCATGTCATGGATGTTTGCTTGCATTGTTTTATTCATAAGTAAGTATGGCATTGTGGTATCCTCCTTTGAATAATTCATTTATATCGACTTGGCACATGCTCACGCATGCATATGACTGAACAAAAAGTCAATTAAGCCTCGATGATTTATATTGCTTCAGAGTTCTTGTATCACTTTTATGCCTCCGTTAATTTATTTTGCCGCAAGCATGATTATGACAGTTACTGCTCTCTTGATTTGTCGCTCCCTAGTCTTTTGCTAGCCTTCACTTGTACTGAGCGGTATCGCCGCTCGTGCTTCCAAACACCTGAAAACCAAGTTGTTCCAAAAGTGTCCACCATAAATACCTATGCATGGCATTTCAAACCATTCCAAGTAAATTCTCATGCGCTACCTTTAAAACTTTCAAAATGCTTCTCAATTTGTGTTAATGTTTCATAGCTCATGAGGAAGTATGTGGTGTTTAGCTTTCAACCTTGTCAATTACTTTTGACGGACTCTCATATGGACTAGTGGCATATCCGCTTATCCAATAATTTTGCAAAAAGAGCTGGCAAGGGGATTCCCAGTCCCGAATTAATTAACTTAAATAGACACTCCTCCATTGTTTGTGATTGTTGGACGGCACCCGAAGGATTCGGTTAGCCATGGCTTGTGTAAGCAAAGGTTGGGGGAGTGTCATTATCATAATAAAACTTAAATAAAAAGGCACTCCTTCATGGTATGTGATTGATGGCAGGCACCCGAGGATTCGGTTAGCCATGGTTTGTGAAAGAAAGGTTGGAAGGAGTGCCAACCAAAAATAAATAAATGGGAGCCGCTCTTGTGAGTCCGGTTGATGAGGTAGTTAGTGTACCCATTACCATTCGTTGACAACAACAAACACCTCTCAAAATAATTTTACTCATGTTTTACAAATGAAAAGCTCTAGCGCATGTTAATCCCTGCTTCCCTCTGCGAAGGGTCAATCTTTTACTTTTGTGTTGTGTCTCCATTCTTTCTTTGAGCACTGTCTTGAGAGCACATTGTCATTCTTAGTATAATATGCTTGTCTCAAAATATGATTGATTGTGGTATAACTTTGATGCTTTTATCTTTGACAATCACTACTTCTAGTCTTTCTATGAACTCAAGAGGTGCCTCGGCATTTATGTTTTGCCGATCAAATACGGGCAAGCGAGATACCACTTTATCATATTCTCTTATGAACATTGCAATCCTGCTTATATACATGATTCATGGTGCTTATTATTAATTGTTGGTACTTCTCCATGATTGACATAGCTGTTGGATGATCTTATTTGCATGTATCTCATTATGAACTAGCAGGCCGGCCCGCGCAATTGCGCGGCTAGATGTTTATGCATTATATGTTTACTAATTTATGGTTGACTTCAGAATTATATATTACCTTTTGTAGTATATTACATAACTTGAGCATGTTTTGAATTATGAAAGTTTTGGATGTTGGTATTAAAATTGGTCTGATATGTTTTGTTGGATTTTTTGTCATTTCAATTTATATATCTCTACTTCAGTGATTTTTTAGTTCCATAGTGTGAAGGATATATTGTCTTCTTTATTTGATTTAGCAAAAAAAATTAAGAAGTTAGTTGGAGTTGAAGTACTATGCGACTATGTATGTAAATTTTTCAGTCCCGTAGTTCATAAAGCAGACACACCTGGGGTAATGATCTATAATGTCCACCAAAATTAAATGATGTACATTCTCCATGCCACAACCACGCTTGGGGGATGTTATAGGAGAGATAATAATCTCCATGTTTCAACCATTTTTCAGAGAGATAATAGGAGACATATAAGATAGATGGGGACCCCACCCAAAAAAATCACTGGCAATATATATGTATTTCGAAGAACAGATTTATTTAGTTGCTTAATTTAGAAGATTCCCTCAGAATGCGAGGCAATGTAGATTTTCAAGAAGACGTCTATAATGAAGCACTAAAGATATACTTACAGTGATAACTTAGAAGATATTCTTTTCTTATAACATATATATAATATTATTTAGATGATTTAACTACTTTCACTTCAGTGATGTCCAAGTATCCTCTTATATTAAGCTCACATAAATTCTTGGACACCATATTATTGTTGCCTTGAAGTGATTTTAATATACTCTCTCCGTCCCAAAGTGTAAGGCGCCTAAGCTTTAGCAAAAACTCAACATCTTCTAAATTTGATTAGGTTTATAAGAAAACATACGAACATCTACAATATCAAATGAACATTTTGAGAAACTATACTTTCTAGTGAATCTATTGTTATCTATTTAGTATTATGAATGTTTACATTTTTACGTACAAATTTGGTCAAACTTAAAATATGTTGACTTTGACTAAACCTTAGGCGCCTTACATTTTGGGACGGAGAGGGTACTTGCTATAAAGAAAGTACTTCTAATATAAGAAGTAGGTTATATCTAGAAAGAACACATGAAGTGTGAGATCCACGATATATATTACCTATATTTGACGTGTTCACGTTGAGGGTCTGTACTGACTGCACTCTTATCAATCCATTGGTGAATTGGAGATCAAGCTGCATGGAGGTTGTCAAGCCGGCGATCTGCCGGGTTCATACCGGATGCTTCGCTTTCATGCTTCCGATCCAACTTGCATGGAGATGGTTGGATGTGGCTTGGTCAGGCATGCGTGTGTAGCTTAACCTCTCTATGAATATGTCGTCCGTTTACTGATCATTACATGGCAGCCATTAGTCAGCAAGTTCCAGCTCCATACAGTACAATAGAATATTTTGTAACATGGTTAAGTACAATATGTTCTTAGTTTTAAGTACATTAGTGAAAACCAAAGCAAATAGATGAAAGCTAACCAATTAGAAAAGGATGAACAAACGTTCAGGAGAACTACCTAACTTTAGATGTTGTATCTCCCTGCTTACTGAAGATTCTATTAATCGAGGGGCCACCTTTTGACATCTTGAATGCATATCACTCTATCTCTGAAACAACACTATGAAGAGTTTAGCCACGATACCAGCTGAACATAATTTGTACTTCCCTGGATATCGGATACACATATCCTACTGTATCATCAGGTGAGAGTGAATGAAAAGTATATATCCCCAAAAACAAAACAATATCATTACGTTAATAAGAGAAACAGAGAAGATTTTCGGCAAAAGAGTAATGCTACAGCTACGGGATGATTTTTACAAAATCGATGTTACGGACTGATGTGGAAAACAACCAGCGGTTTCAGCTCCTGGAATCACGGGAGGGGCAGCGATTTGCACCAACCAATTCAGTCCACGTCCATCCGTAAGCTTTTTCCGTATGAACAATTCCGTAGGTCTGGGATTACCGCACGATTTGTGTGGCCTTTAGGAAGTGGACTCACAAAAGTCGTGCCATTTGTTTGCGCAACTGCACGTGGGAAGATGGCAGTTCCTCCTCCCTACAGCAGGCCCTGCCCATGAAGATGATCTACTATAGATGGCCTCCACCCTCCACGTCCAAGAAATCCAGAGCGCTCGTGGCATTGCAGCAATAGGTAGACCACCGACGCGTTGTAGCTGCCTAAATTTCGATGCGAATCGCTTACTTCCCGTGTCCTTCTATTTGATTATGTGCCTCGAAGTTCCATATTAGCTCTTTCTCTGTCATCAGAACCGTCCATGGATTGTTGCTTAATCTGGAGCTTGCTGTTAGATGGAAGTTGTCAAGGCATGTAGGGATGGGAACAGATAATCACACACCAAGGAATACTTTCAGATATTACCCAAAATCAATGACATTACCGTTGTGCCATTGACCTATTCGGCGCCGCGGTGTCTTGAGCTTGTATTGTGTTCGCTAATACCATGACTCCGATGCGCCGCTGCTGGGAGTCTCAACCTCGACAATGTATCGACTTTGATCTACCGAGTGTCTGGTGCCATTTGCGTGGAGTTATGCATTGGTTCGTTGGTCCGGCATATGGTGTATAATTAGTGCAGTTTTGATCTACGGGATAGTTAGGATGGGGTTCTGGTAGAGCAGATGTTCACGTGGAGTTCCGATCTGCCGGTTAGTTTAGATATGATTTATAGAGGGGTAGAGATAAATTGAAAACGTCCTTTTGTGACATGCTGGTGCGGATATCTGTTCAGTTATTTCCTAGCGATCGTGTGGAAACCTGGTTGCCTACGTTCTTTCTTTTGTGTGCGTGACATTGAATCGGTCTTTGCACGTGCTCTGCAGATATATATTCAGCTTTTTTCCAAACGATCCTGGTTGCGTACGTTTTGTCTCTTTTTTTGTGCGTGACATTGAATCGATCTTCGCACGTATATTCAGTTTTTTTTCCAAGCGATCCTGGTTGCGAACGTTTAATCTTTTTTTTCGTGCCTGACTACTTTAATCTAATCCATTGGTTTTACGTTGTTTAATCTTCACCGTCATTTGTCTTGTACTTTAATTATATAATAGACTGCTTAAGTATTAGCCATAGCATGAGAATATATACATCATATGAGCAAATGTGTTCGTGAAAGTTCTTTTATCGCTCAGTTGTTAACTGAATTGCTTGAGGACAAGCAATAAGCTAAGCTTGGGGGAGTTGATACGTCCAAAACGTATCTACTTTCCGAACACTTTTGCTATTGTTTTGCCTCTAATTTGTGTATTTTGGATACAACTAACACGGACTAACGCTGTTTTCAGCAGAATTGCTCTGGTGTCTCGTTTTTGTGTGAAATCCAACTTTCGGGAAAATCCTCGGAATTTCTTCAGATGGCCCTATTTTACCAAAATATTGACGGACCAGAAGGGCAAAGGAGGTGGAGGCCCGAGGGCCCCACATGGCGGCGCGGCCCGGGGGGGGCCGCGCGGCCCTATGGTGTGGCCCCTCGGCCGGCCTCCGCGCCCCCGGACTACTTATGGTTTCGACCTGAAACGCACGGAGAGAAGTCGAAATCGCCAGAAACCCTCCAGAGAGCCGCCACATCGCGAAACTCCGTCGCGGGAGCCAGAAGTCTCGTTCTGGCACTCCGCCGGGACGGGGAATGGAGGAGATCTTCACCGCCCTCACCGCCAACGCCTCTCCATCGACCAGCCATGTTTCCCCCATCCATGTGTGAGTAATTCCCCCGCTGTAGGCTGAAGGGGATGGTAGGGATTGGATGAGATTGGTCATGTAATAGTCATAAGATTGTTAGGGCATAGTGCCTAGTATCCGTAGATGTCACTTTTATGATATTGTTGCAACTTGTTATGCTTAATGCTTGTCACTAGGGCCCGAGTGCCATGATCTCAGATCTGAACATGTTATTGATTCATGAAGATATTCGTTGTTTATGATCTTACCTGCAAGTTGTATACACATGTCGCTGTCCGAACCAATGGCCCCGAAGTGACAGAAATCGGGACAACCGGAGGGGATGGTAGTGATGTGAGGATCACATGTGTTCACGGAGTGTTAATGCTTTGCTCCGTACTCTATTAAAAGGAGTACCTTAATATCCAGTAGTTTCCCTAGAGGCCCGGCTGCCACCGGCTGGTAGGACAAAAGATGTTGTGCAAGTTTCTCATTGCGAGCACGTACGACTAAATATGGAACACATGCCTATTGATTGATTAGTACTTGGATACCGTTTTATTATTATCTGCAAATGCCCATGCTTTGATTGTTACATGAGTTTCTCTCATCCATGCAACGCCGTTAATCCGTCCCTGTGCCTACAGTATTTTAATCCTGCTGTTTACTATAATCTGTCTTCTTTATTTTGCTGCTAACATTTCCTATTTGCTATATGTTGCTACTGATAAACTCTTGCGAGCAAGTCTGTTTCCAGGTGCAGCTGAATTGACAACTCATTGTTAAGGCTTACAAGTATTCTTTGTCTCCCTTGTGTGTCAATAAATTGGGTAATACTTCCCTCGAGACTTGCGTCCCCTATACTTGGGGTCAGGTATCCACACAGAGGTACTTGGTGGCTTCATGCAAGGCAAGCTCTTCAGTGTTGATGGCCTTGGGCATCACAATGGCACCATTCTTCATACACTCTCTAGTGTTGTAGAAATCTTCCCAGATGCTTGCTTGAGTCTTGGTCCAGAAGAGCCTGTCCCCATCAGTGTAAGTCCGTTGCACAAAGCGATACGGATTTTCCTTCCTCACACTTTGCCAATCAGCAATATGTGATGTGCCCACATTGTAATCTGGCACTATTTCATCATCATCTCGGGCTGCATGTTTGTCTTTCCTCTTATTGCCAACTGACTTGTTTCTTCCCCTAGCGGAGCTGTCAGTAGTCGGAGGTGCTTTAGGAGGCACACGCCCGCTAGTACGGCAGCCAGGAGGCCTTGGCGCAAGCCTTCCTCGCTTGGCAAGACCACCACGGTCATCACCACTCGAATCACCTGTGAATAAGCAAATAGAGCGAGGATAGCAGGGGGTAAGTGTACATGTCATCAGTAATTAGGGAGGCCAAAAAGCATAGCATATATTCAAGTGTTTAGATGAGATTATGTGAAGAACTGGGCGATCCGGCGCACAGGCCGGTCGAACCGGACGACAGACCGGACCAGCCGGTTGCAAATCCGGTCTACCGGGCTGCACGCCGGACCGGCCGGTTGACCGGGCCTGTGACCGGGTCTGTCGAATTGTGATGTTTGCCCAGAAATTCAATCACAAAATCATCAAAAACTCATCAACTTGAACATATACTATAGCAGTGGAGTGGGGTATGTGCATATTGTGGTGGAAACACTCTAATGGCATGAGGACTTGCCCTAGGTTTCCTAGGTTTCTCAAATTTTCCTAAGTCTAACCCTAGTTTTCTCAAATTTACCTCAAGAAAAATGCAATGTATGAGGCTTAGATGAGGAGGGAAAGGGAGAACAATTTACCCGAAGACATGGTCCTCCTTGCTCAAGGGAACAATAAGAACACCAAGGTAGAGCTTGAGGGCAAAAATCCCAAAATCTCCAAATATGGCTTGACAGACACCAAATACCTTGGTGAAGATGCTTGAGAGATCCCGATCTATGATTGGGTGAAGTGTGAGGGGATTCTAGTGGTGGGAAGGCCCTAGAGAGAGGTGGAGATGGTAGAGGCGGCGGCCATGGAGGCTATGGTGAAAGAGGAAAAGTGGGGAAGAAGACCCCCAAGGGGTAACCTCCTAACATAACCAGCACGGGTTGCCCCCCGATCGGCAGGAGCGCCGGATGGCCAACAGGTCCGGCGGGCCAGAGACCGGCGAGCTGTTTGATTTTGTCCCGTTTTGACTCGTTTTGCCTCTTGTTGCCTCTATTTTTGTGTAAATGTGTATGAATGCTCAGATGATGACATGTACATATAGATAGATAGATAGATGATGAGATGAGCATAGACATGGGGTTGGAAACACAAAGCTCTCTAGGCATACCCATTGGAGTGAAATCCAAACAAGATATAAATAGCAACAATGGGCATGATTCGAAGAATATCAAGAATCATAAATCTTTTTGAAATAGTTTTTGCAATAAGATCATTTAGCCTTGTAGAATCGAATAAATTTGCAATTGAGGCTTAAAGAGGGGCGGGGGATTACTCCCCCTATGTGAAAGCGCAAATGTCATGTGACCTCGAAGAGACGTGCTTGGGTCCATATAATGACATTGGGTCTATTTATGTTGCACACATAGGTATGCATCATACCAAGACATGGTAAGATGACTATCCCCATATGTGTTGTGCCTCTAAGCTAGATAGCTAGATAAATGCAAGAATATAGTGCAAGAAGTTATTCAATCTAAGTTTTTAGGATCAAGAATACCAAGTTCTCCTCTCAAGTTCACAAACCGGGCTTCATCCAAAGGTTTAGTGAAAATATCCGCCAATTGGTACGATGTCCCCACATGAGTGAGATCAATGTCCCCATTGGCAACATGGTCACGTAGGAAGTGATGGCGAATGTCAATGTGTTTGGTGCGACAATGTTGAACCGGGTTATTGGCGATCTTTATTGCACTTTCGTTGTCACATAGAAGAGGCACCGTACCAAGAGACACACCATAGTCTTTCAAGGTTTGCTTCATCCATAACAACTGAGTGCAACAAGATGCCGCGGATATGTATTCGGCTTCGGCGGTGGATAAAGCGGTGGAGTTTTGTTTCTTGGATGACCAACTCACCAATGACCGGCCAATAAATTGGCAAGCCCCGGAGGTAGACTTCCGGTCAACCTTATCACCGGCCCAATCGGAATCCGAATAGCCAATGAGTTCAAAGGTTGACCCCTTTGGATACCACAGCCCGAGAGTAGGAGTATGAACAAGGTATCTTAGAATCCGTTTGACCGCCATCAAATGGCTCTCCTTAGGAGCAGATTGAAAACGAGCACACATCCCTACACTTAGCATGATATCCGGCCTAGAGGCACAAAGGTAGAGCAAGGATCCTATCATGGAACGGTATACCTTTATATCCACATCCTTCTCACCATCACATGAGCCAAGTTGCCCCTTTACGGGCATGGGTGTCTTCATTGGGTTCGCATTGGTCATGTCAAACTTCTTGAGCATGTCCTTCACATACTTTTCTTGAGAGATGAAGGTGCCTTTTGCAAGTTGCCTCACTTGGAAGCCTAGAAAGAACTTCAACTCTCCCATCATGGACATCTCAAATTTCCTAGTCATCAATAGCTCAAAAGCTTTGTTATGATTGGGGTTAGTTCCACCAAATATAATATCATCAACATATATTTGACATATAAACAAGCCACCCCCTTTAACCCGCTTGGTGAAAAGGGTGGAATCGACCGTACCCATGCAAAACCCATCTTGTAGTAGGAAATCCCTAAGGAACTCATACCAAGCACGTGGAGCTTGCTTGAGACCGTAGAGTGCCTTATGGAGTAAATACACATGGTTGGGTCGGCATGGGTCTTCGAAACCCGGGGGTTGAGCTACATATGCGGTTTCTTTTAGGGGACCATTCAAAAATGCACTTTTCACATCCATTTGATATAGTTTGAAATTGTGGAAAGATGCAAATGCAAGCAAAAGACGAATAGCTTCAAGACGGGCTACCGGCGCAAAGGTATCCTCAAAATCCATACCTTCTATTTGGGCAAACCCTTGCGCGACTAACCTTGCTTTATTTCTGTAAGGGTATATTGCCCCTATGTGTGGTTTTGGTAATTAATGACAACCCCTATGAACTAATGTTTTCATTGAGTTTATATGAAGGAATATTCCATAGGTACTACTTGTACTCCATGTGTTGGATTCAAGTATGGATGCCATGAAGATAAAGGTATACCTTGTGTATTGGCATCAAGATCATCGGTATGAAGATATATATGTGATATGATCAAGAAGAAGAAATGAAGGTGGAGTTCTTATGTGGAACTCAATATTAGCCATGCTCTATCTTAAGTGAGTATGAGAAGATACAAGGTTGAGTTGGGCAAGTTCAAGATGAGCATCTTGAGTGGATCACATGCTTGAAGCTTGCCGTCCATTTGGTGATAATGGACATGTGAAGATGTGTATCAATGGAGCTTTCCCATCATAGTGTATGGGGGAGCATTTGTGAGTCTTCACAAAGCAACATTGATCAAGAGAGGCATTCCGGCTTGAGTGAAGCTTGAAGAGTTATCATCAAGATCAAGCGGGATGCGCAAGGCAAAGGTATGGCCTTGCTAGGTTTTCCTTTTACCGGTCTCAAGGTGGTTGATGGGAGACCGGATTATAGGATACATAGCCGCACTATTAAGAGGGGCTTTCGGTTGGGTAACTTGATCACATCGTCTTAGGGAGCTCAATCCTTTGCATACTTTGCATATCCGTATTGCTTCTTGGTGTTTCTCTGTGTGAGGTTCTTGAGCTTGTTGCTAGCTTTACAACAAGCCCAAGTTCATCGAAAACGGAATCCGCATGCATCTTCTATTGCGTTTTCGAGGTTGGGTGATTTTACCGGTTATTCATGATATAAGGTTCTACCTTTTATATTCATGATAAAATCCCCTCCTATAGATTCTTGTGTTTTCACTTTCCATAGGATAGCATTTGTTGTTATCTTCCAAACAAAACTGGTTTCATTCGAATCGGGGTTCGGGAGCAAAAGTTATTAAAGAAAGAGTAAAAGAAGAAAAAGAAAAGAAAAAGGAAAAAGGGGGAGGCTGCCGGTTGGGCGCCCGCCTTGGCAGACGCCGGCCCACCGGTCGCCGGGCGACCACCGGCCGCGGCTGGGGCTCCTCCGGTCGGACCGGACTTCAACCGGCCACGCGGCCTCTCCGCGGCCGTGACCGGTCTTGGGCCAGGTCAACGCCCGGCCCCGCTGCTCTCCGGTCCGACCGGAATCCGGATCGGGCCGCCTCCACCTTTTACGCGGCCTGCTGCCCCCGCGCTGAGGCAGTTTGGCCGCCCAACGCGCCATCTGCAGCGCCCGGTCGGTGGGCCGGTCCGACCCAGGCCACCGGCCTCTCCGCCCAGGCTCCGGTCGCCGCCTGCTGGCCGGCTGGGCTGTCTTTTTCAGCTCGTTTTTTATGCGTTTTACACCCCGTTTCTTCCCCAACGGTTATTTTTCTCCCTAGACTATAAATAGCCCTTCTTCCTCCTTGAGCAAGTTAGTTCTTCACTTCCTCTCACCTCCATTGTTGCTATTTGAAGAACTTGCTCTCCCCCTTGATTCCTCCAATCATTCTTGCTCATATTTGAGGATTTGAGAGAGGAGATCTAGATCTACACTTCCACCAAACCGTTTCTTCTCTAAGTGAGGGAATCTCTTGGGATCTAGATCTTGGAGTCTTTGGTTGACTTTCCCCCTTGTTCTTCCTCTCCAATCTCATCCTAGCATTCGTTGCCTTGGTGGGATTTGAGTGTGAAGGACTTGAACACCTCCGGTGTTCTTGCTTTGCATCATTGCATAGTGTTGAGCTCTCCACCACGATTAGTTCGAGTGAGAGACCGTGAGCTTGTTACTCTTGGAGGGTGACCTCCTAGTTGGCTTGGCGGTTGGTGCTCCGGTGATCTCTTCAAGAAGATTGTGAAGAGGCCCGGGCTTCTCCTTCGTGGAGCTTGTGAAGTGGTTGTGGAGCTTGCCATCTCCGGAGCGGAGGAAAAGCTAACCATAAGGAAAGGGCCATTATCCTTCGTGGGTGTGGTTCGGAGAATAGGGTGAGCCTTCGTGGCGCGGGGAATCCTTCGTGGGACCTCCACTCCTCCAAACGTGACGTACCTTGTTGCAAAGCAAGGGAACACGGGAATACATCCTCGTCTCCGCGTGCCTCGGTTATTTCTATACCCGAGCTCTCTTTCCTTGTGATAGCCATCGTGCTTGAAGTACATATATCTTGCTATCACTTGTGCTACATATATCTTGTTCCTATCTTGCTTAGCTCTAGTTGCCATTGTTACACTTAGTTGAGCTTAGCATATTTAGGGTTTGTGCTTGTAAACTAAACATTAGTTTAATTCCGCATTCTTACAAGACAAATCCGCAAGAGTTTGTAATTGCCTATTCACCCCCCCTCTAGGCGACATCTCGATCTTTCAATTGGTATCAGAGCAAGGTCTCTCCTTGTTTTAGGCTTCACCGCCTTGAGAGTAAAGATGTCGGCTAGTATAGTGCACAATGACACAATTGTCTTTAATGGCACAAATTATCTTTTGTGGCGAAATTGCTTGCTTTGTAATCTTCGGACCTTGTGTCCACATATAGAGCAATTTCTAGATGTAGGTTTTTCTCCTCCGATGGATCCTCAAAATCTATCTTTAGAGGATGAGAAAAACTTACATCTTGAAGCTCAAGTATCTAATGAGCTTGTATTCTCTTTGAGACCAGATTTTCATAGGTTCTTGATATATATAAAGCGAAAATCGTCTCATGAGATGTGGATCAAGCTTAAGGAAATGTTTGGTGGATCCACTTCTCATTTGGTTGGTGGTGACTCCGAGGAGCTCTCTTCCCCTTCACATCATGAAGAGCTCCAAGTTGCTTCCACCTCCGGCCGTGATGAGTTCTCATCTTCTTCCACTCACCAACGTGTAGCAAGACACGAGGTAATGATATGGTGAGTGGTGAGGAAAATTGCAATGTTGATATTGTGCTCAATAGTGATGATTCTTCATCTCTATCCCATTGCAATGCTTCCTTTTTGGACTTAAACACATCTAGCATTGAAAATAATCTACATGCTTGTGTTGATAGTCCTCGCATATCATGTGTAAATTGCTCACATAAATCCCATGATGATATGCTTGCCTTGTCTTGCTCCCATAATCAAAATGCTTCTATTTCCTCTAGTTGCTTGTTGACTAACAATGTAGAGGAAACCGAACACTCTATGGATCAAGACATGTTTTCAAATGAGGATTCAAGAATTTCTTCATCTTCATCCTCCGGTATGCACATGTGCCTTATGGCAAATGGATCAAAGGTATCTCCTACTTTGACTCCTAACACTTCCTCTAATGATGAGAGTGATGATGATGATAATGATGAAGAATATAATATATTGGTGCATAATATGGCAATGGTATATGCTTCTCTTCATGGTAATAAAGAAGCTCGTGCTAATCTCGAACACTCTATGGATACCTTGAGTAAATATAGGGAAACCATAGTGGAGTTGGAGTCCCATGTTGAAAATGGGGAAATGAGATTCACTCTCCTCAAGCATGAGCTAAAAGATGAGAAGCATACTAATTTTATGCTCACACAAAAATTTGAATCCTATAAGCATGAAAATGAGAAAACTATTGTTGATGCTTGTGCTACTAACTCTACTTCTTGTGAAGCATCTATCTTAAAGGAGAATGTTGAGTTAAGGGCTCAACTTGAGTTGCTAACTAGCAATTATAGGGAATTGGAAGAAAGTCATAAAAAGCTCTCGGGCTCTCATGATGACCTTCTAATTTCCTATGATGGGCTAAAGTTAGCTCATGAGGCAAGTATCACTAAGGTAACATCTTGTGAGCCTCATATGGACATTAGCACAATCTCTACTACAAATGCTATATTGCCATGTGCTAGTCCTTGTAATCCATCTAGTCAAACTAGTGATACACCTTGTGTTGGATTACTTGCTTTGCCTTGTTGCTCTAACAATGAAGCTTCTACTTCCTCTAGTACTTGTATTTCTACTAACCATGTAGAGGAAATAAAAGAGCTCGAGGCTCAAGTCCTTTCTTTAAAGAAAGACTTGGAAAAGCGTCATGAAGGGAAATCCGCACTTGACAAGATGCTAAGTGTGCAACAATCCCCCAATGACAAGAGTGGACTTGGATTCAACTCCAATAATAAGAACAAGTCCAAGAGCAACAACAAGAAGAAGGGCCAAGACAAAGTCAAGGATTCGGCCAAGTTGGTTTGCTTCAAGTGCAAGGTTGAAGGGCATCATGTTAGATCATGCCCATTGAAGAAGAAGAAGCACTTGAGTGAGAAACAACAAGGGAAACGGCCACAAGGTCAAGGTCAAGCTCATGCTCGACCTCAAGTTGAAGATAGGCCACTTCCCAAGAAGAATCAAGATGTTGTTCCCCAAGAGAAGAAATCAATAAAGAAGAGAAAGGGGAACACTTGCTACTTATGCCGTGTGAAGGGGCACTTTGCTTCTTCATGTTTAGGTAGTACCTTATCTAACCCTATAATTGTTGATGATGATTATTCTCTAGGGAAGGATAAGGATGGCAATGTGTTTGCCAAGTTTGTTGGAACTCAAAGTGGTCTCAAGAAAAGGACCATTTGGGTTGCCAAGCCTATTGTGACTAACCTCTTAGGACCCAACTTGGTTGGGGACCAACAAGCTCAAACGTGATCAATAGGTACATGTGGAGGTCATTGGAGACTTGGCTATTTCATGAAGAATTAAGGGATCTTCATATATTATATTTTGACCAAGCCAAGTCGTATGGATCATCATCTATATCTTATATCCAATGTTCCTCCTTGCGGTAACTTATACTTCAACTCTTCATATTTATTGTAAGTTACTTGCCCCTTTGCATGTTTGGTTTTGTATCAAATATGTGTTTGTATGTGTTGAGTCTTACTTGCCTATCTTGTGTATTCAAGTATGTTTGTTTGTCTCATCATATACTTGTGTATTGTTTTGAGCCTAATGCATCTTGATGATATCTTATTTGGCTCTCTTTGAGTGATTAATGGAATATCCCATTTTGGGGGAGTGATATGCATTGTGCATCTCTCTTTCTCTAAAATGTGTGTACATGGGTATCACCACTTAGTATTGATATTGCAAGATTATCTAGTCACTATGTGGTATGTCATACTCATGAGAAATTCAAATTCTAAATGTCCATTAATCATCTCTAGTTGAATTTTAGTTGCCTCTTGTTTAGAAGAAATGTTTTATCACATTATGGGGGAGTAATATGTTTTGTACATATCACAAGCCTAAGAAAATGTGAACATATGAGGTTATGCCACTTAGAGTTGATGCTCTTAATTATCTTGTTCCTAGGTGGCATGTTTGCTCAAACAAGCTCCACTTTTATTAAAAAGCTTTTATTGGCTCATCTTATGGATTCTTGTTTGATTAAGAAATTCTTGGTACGGTTTTCCCTCAAATACATATCTCTATATCTTATTTGGGACACCGTTTGCTTCAAGTTATTCTAATCATTGCCGTGCGTGATTGTTTGACTAATTGAAGCTATCAAGAATCTTCATCCGTGCATAGTGCTTAATTCTATATACTTATCCTATGCCTTTTATTGTGAAGTTGATCCTTACTATCATTGTAAATTCACCACCGGAAATTATTTCCAATATACTCATTGTCTTTGACAATTGATAACCTTGTATGTGGTTGAATTCATGGATCATCTTCACCTTGGATTGCTTCTTATTTACTTATTTTATTTCCAAGAAATCTTTGTTGCTCCCACGTGTCTTCTTTGTCCCTTTGAAAAATCTTTTGATAAATTCTCTTGATTCATATCAAGTGTTTATTTTGGAAGACAAACCTTTTCCTTACGGTACATTGTGCCATTGTGAAAAGTGTAGAGGGTTTGGTTTATTTGTTTGAACCTTGCTCTTTTTGGGAGTTTGCTATCTCATTCCTTCTTACATGATTTATTTGCTTGAATGAGATAAATCTTTGAGCATGCTTGCTTTATTTCATCCTTTATGCTCAATGGTTTCTTCTTAGTTCATTTGTTGAACTTTGTTGAACAAATCTTTTGTGATTTGCGTCTTTGATATTATTTGGACAACAAATTTGTTTGGTCACACCTTTATGCCTTATTCAATTCATTTGGTGTTTTGTCCAAAGTATATCTTTCTTGGATCTTTAAAAGTCTTTGTGCGTGCTTATATGCAATTTATTTATATTTATAGCATGCTTTCTTTCTTCGATCCATTATATAGGGTATACTCCATCAAATCCTAAACGGCTAAGATGTGCATGAAATTCAAATTTCATCTATAAATATGCACATATTGATATGGAGTGTATCCTATGTATTGTGGTTAGTCTAACCATTTTGGACCCAATGAGTTTGGGGACCAAGATGTACTTGAATGATGTTTTAGGTACATTGGAGATGCAATGGAGGCTTGTCTCATCTATAAGGAAGGTGTTGTCACCATGTGAGAATTGGAGTCAAGTTAGGATGATCGTTGAACTCTTATCTACTACATCAAGCCATTGCTATCTCGGTAACAAGTATCTTATTCATGCATTCTCATATAGCATCCAACCTCTTGTAGGTTGTATCTTGGCATGAAATTATTTATTTCGAAAATATTGCGGTTCTTGAAAAACCCTTTTAAAATAAAACCTCTTATTGAACATTTGAGTAATCTGAGAAGATGCATATGATAGGTTATATATATATATATCATATTTTATGATTCACCTATCCCAAATATGCCCTCTAGCAATTTATTGCATATCAATTCCTCAAAGAGCTCTTGTGTGCAATATTGATGAATTTGTGAAATAAATCCGTATTTGAGATACTTGTTGCCTTTCTCAAAACATTCCAACTAGCCTTACTTCCCTTATTGTTAGTTGTGATGTTTTTGAGATCTTATTTTGTTGAAGTTCATTTATATACCATAAGTGAAAAGTGGAGCCATAGGCTATATATGCTTTTAAGCAAACATCCTTTGGTATATTTTATGACTTCATTTTGGATATCTAGTCCTATTTATTTTGTTAACCTCTTGTGTGTGCATGTTTCTTTATGGATCATTTTGTCCACTTTAGAAACTTATATACATAAGAGCGTTAATCCATCACCTTGATATCTTTGTTCTTTGCCAACCATCTTTTACCCTTTTTGTTTTTAATGGTGTTGGTAAAGAAGATTTATGAGTGCTTGGTTTATTTATTTTCTTCATGCACTCATATCTCGTAATTGTTGGACTAAAGTTGTTCTTGATAAGCATACTCTCTTTATCTTAGTTGTGTTCTAAATGATATATAGAGAGTGAGGATTCCATGTTTGTGCATATTGTATTCAAATGCAAACATTATAAATTGTGCACGAACCTTGGGGAGCTTTCTTATTTTTAGAGCACTATATCTCTCTTATCATGATATCTTTGTTTGTCCAATTGGATCTTTGATTGCTTGCTTTATTTGTTGAAGCTCACCTCACCATGTTATCTTTATGCAATCTTTGATCCTCAATATAGTTTGATTTCCTTCAAGTATTCATCATTGGATATGTGCACTTGATTCCACTCAAATTATGAGAAGTGCACACTTTGGGGAGGAACTCACATTATATTGGCCTTCTAAATTTTTCACCCATTTTGACAATCGATGCCAATGGGGGAGAAGTTTAGAGGGTTTAAGGGAATGGTTTTATACTTAAGTTTGGTTTGTGCTTAAGTGTTTTGCCTCTCATGCATTCCATATTTATATGTCTTGCATGGTTGTATATATATAGTGGAAATTGCCCCAAAGGTTAATCTTGACAATGTATGCAATGAATTCATGTTCATCACACGTGCATACATTGTGGGGGAGTTTTCTCTATATATAGTGGTTCTACTCACATCCCTTGCATTAGTTGTAGTTGTGTGAGTAGAGTTGGTTTTGATATGGGATAGTAGCTTTGTGTTACTTTACCATATCAAATACAACCTCTTGTATACAACTTATTCTCGGATAAGTTGCGTACTTGTCTCTAATATTCATTATATAAACCCTCTTATTGTGGTTGTCATCAATTACCAAAATGGGGGAGATTGTAAGGGTATATTGCCCCTATGTGTGGTTTTGGTAATTAATGACAACCCCTATGGACTAATGTTTTCATTGAGTTTATATGAAGGAATATTCCATAGGTACTACTTGTACTCCATGTGTTGGATTCAAGTATGGATGCCATGAAGATAAAGGTATACCTTGTGTATTGGCATCAAGATCATCGGTATGAAGATATATATGTGATATGATCAAGAAGAAGAAATGAAGGTGGAGTTCTTATGTGGAACTCAATATTAGCCATGCTCTATCTTAAGTGAGTATGAGAAGATACAAGGTTGAGTTGGGCAAGTTCAAGATGAGCATCTTGAGTGGATCACATGCTTGAAGCTTGCCGTCCATTTGGTGATAATGGACATGTGAAGATGTGTATCAATGGAGCTTTCCCATCATAGTGTATGGGGGAGCATTTGTGAGTCTTCACAAAGCAACATTGATCAAGAGAGGCATTCCGGCTTGAGTGAAGCTTGAAGAGTTATCATCAAGATCAAGCGGGATGCGCAAGGCAAAGGTATGGCCTTGCTAGGTTTTCCTTTTACCGGTCTCAAGGTGGTTGATGGGAGACCGGATTATAGGATACATAGCCGCACTATTAAGAGGGGCTTTCGGTTGGGTAACTTGATCACATCGTCTTAGGGAGCTCAATCCTTTGCATACTTTGCATATCCGTATTGCTTCTTGGTGTTTCTCTGTGTGAGGTTCTTGAGCTTGTTGCTAGCTTTACAACAAGCCCAAGTTCATCGAAAACGGAATCCGCATGCATCTTCTATTGCGTTTTCGAGGTTGGGTGATTTTACCGGTTATTCATGATATAAGGTTCTACCTTTTATATTCATGATAAAATCCCCTCCTATAGATTCTTGTGTTTTCACTTTCCATAGGATAGCATTTGTTGTTATCTTCCAAACAAAACTGGTTTCATTCGAATCGGGGTTCGGGAGCAAAAGTTATTAAAGAAAGAGTAAAAGAAGAAAAAGAAAAGAAAAAGGAAAAAGGGGAGGCTGGTTGGGCGCCGGCCTGGGGCAGACGCCGACCGGTCGGCCCACCGGCCACGCGCCAGCCTGGCCCAGCTCCCCTCCGGTCAGGACCGGACTTCAGCCGCCACGCGCCGGCCTCTCCCCCGCGGCCCGTGACCGGTCTTGGGCCAGGGCGGCCCAGCTCTCCGGGAATCCGGCCGGCCGCCTCCACGCGCCTTGGCCCACGCGCCTGCTGCTCCCCGCGCTGAGGCAGTTTGGCCGCCCAGCGCGCCATCTGCAGCGATCGGTGGGCCGGTCCGACCGGGCAGGCCACCGGCCTCTCCGGCCCAGCTCGGTCGACGCCTGCGGCCGGCTGGGCTGTCTTTTTCAGCTCGTTTTTTATGCGTTTTACACCCCGTTTCTTCCCCAACGGTTATTTTTCTCCCTAGACTATAAATAGCCCTTCTTCCTCCTTGAGCAAGTTAGTTCTTCACTTCCTCTCACCTCCATTGTTGCTATTTGAAGAACTTGCTCTCCCCCTTGATTCCTCCAATCATTCTTGCTCATATTTGAGGATTTGAGAGAGGAGATCTAGATCTACACTTCCACCAAACCGTTTCTTCTCTAAGTGAGGGAATCTCTTGGGATCTAGATCTTGGAGTCTTTGGTTGACTTTCCCCTTGTTCTTCCTCTCCAATCTCATCCTAGCATTCGTTGCTTTGGTGGGATTTGAGTGTGAAGGACTTGAACACCTCCGGTGTTCTTGCTTTGCATCATTGCATAGTGTTGAGCTCTCCACCACGATTAGTTCGAGTGAGAGACCGTGAGCTTGTTACTCTTGGAGGGTGACCTCCTAGTTGGCTTGGCGGTTGGTGCTCCGGTGATCTCTTCAAGAAGATTGTGAAGAGGCCCGGGCTTCTCCTTCGTGGAGCTTGTGAAGTGGTTGTGGAGCTTGCCATCTCCGGAGCGGAGGAAAAGCTAACCATAAGGAAAGGGCCATTATCCTTCGTGGGTGTGGTTCGGAGAATAGGGTGAGCCTTCGTGGCGCGGGGAATCCTTCGTGGGACCTCCACTCCTCCAAACGTGACGTACCTTGTTGCAAAGCAAGGGAACACGGGAATACATCCTCGTCTCCGCGTGCCTTGGTTATTTCTATACCCGAGCTCTCTTTCCTTGTGATAGCCATCGTGCTTGAAGTACATATATCTTGCTATCACTTGTGCTACATATATCTTGTTCCTATCTTGCTTAGCTCTAGTTGCCATTGTTACACTTAGTTGAGCTTAGCATATTTAGGGTTTGTGCTTGTAAACTAAACATTAGTTTAATTCCGCATTCTTACAAGACAAATCCGCAAGAGTTTGTAATTGCCTATTCACCCCCCCTCTAGGCGACATCTCGATCTTTCAATTTCTAATGACAATGCCATTCTCATCTTGCTTGTTCTTGAATACCCATTTGGTCCCAATAACATTGATGCGATGATCCTTGGGTCTCTCAACTAGAGACCATACTTCATTACGAGTGAAACACTCCAATTCTTCTTGCATGGCAATAACCCAATCCGGATCAACCAAGGCTTCATGTACCTTGAGTGGCTCAAAACTAGACACAAAAGCATGATGTTGACAATAAGTGATAAGTAATGCATGGTGTCTACGAGTTACCACTCCTTTTGAGATGCTACCAAGGACATGATCTACTTTCATGTCACTTGCCCTTGTAGCCGCCTTGATCTTCCGAATGGTTCCTTCATGATCAATGAATTCATCTCTTGCTAATACTTGATCATGAGGGACAACTTGAGCTTGAACATGAGTTGAGGATGTTTCTTGATCATCATCATGGTCTTGCTCAGTGGGTTGAGGGCTTTCTTCTTGTTCTTCGGAATGTGGCTCATCTTGAGTGGAGGATAAATCTTGGGTTGCACTTGATGGTTCAACTTGAGTTGAGCTAGGCTCAACTTGAGGTGAGCTTGATACTTCTACTCCATCACCTTGATCATCATTATGAACTTCCATGGGCCGGATGTGTCCAATGCCCATATGCTTGATGGCACTAGATGGATCATCATCATTACCTGCAACACATGGAACAACTTGCTCCACTTGGGAGCCATTATCCTCCAAGAACACCACATCACAAGATACTTCAATGGTCCCAGTGGACCGGTTGTAGTATCTATAGGCGTGGGAGTTCTCCGCATATCCAACAAATATGCCCTCTATGGTTCTAGTTTCAAATTTACCAAGCTTCCCTTTGTTGTTCTTAACAAGACATTTGCATCCAAAGACATGAATGTACATGACATTAGGCTTGTTACCTATGAGAAGCTCGTATGGAGTTTTGTTGTGGAGGGGGCGGAGGAAGAGCCGGTTGGAGTAGTGGACAGCTGTAGAGATGGCTTCTCCCCAAAAGTTGTGGGGTGAGTTGAATTCACTCAACATGGTTCTTGCCATCTCAATGATAGTCCGGTTCTTCCTTTCAACAACACCATTTTGTTGAGGGGTATATGGAGCTGAAAACTCATGCTTGATGCCCTCATCATCAACAAACTCTTGCATAGTGTAGTTCTTGAACTCGGTGCCATTGTCGGTCCTAATCGCCTTGATCTCGGATTCATATGTACGTTGAGCTTTCTTGGCGAAGGTGATGAACTCTCTATGGGTCTCGTCCTTAGACTTAAGGAGAAAGACCCAAGAGTATCTTGAGTAATCATCAACAATGACAAGTCCATACTTGCTCCCACCAAGAGTATCATAATGTGATGGCCCAAAGAGATCCAAATGAAGGAGCTCCAAAGGCCTAGATGTGGTGACGATACTCTTGATAGGATGTTTCTTCTTGAGTTGTTTTCCGGCTACACATGCACTGCATACACGATCTTTCTCAAAAGAAATGCCGGTTAGTCCAACAATGTGCTCACCCTTTAGGAGTTGTTTAAGATTCCTCATGTTAACATGACCAAGGCGGCGATGCCACAACCAACCTTCGTCATGCTTGGCCGCCATTAGACATGTGGAGGGAGAGGGGCTCTCTTTCGAGAGGTCAACCACGTAAAGGTTGTTCTCCACATATCCAACAAGGACCAATTTGAGATTGTCACTCCTAAAGACTTGCACATAATACTTAGTAAAATATGAATTATAACCGGCATCGGCAAGATGATATATAGAAAGCAAGTTATAACCAAGGGATTCAACAAGCATGACCGTCTCAAGGCACAAGTCCTTAGAGATTGCCACCTTGCCATACCCAAGTACCTTTCCCTTTGAGTTGTCACCAAAGGTGATGCTTGACTTCTTGTTAATATCTTCAATGAATTGGTCAAGCACACCTCTTCCTCCGGTCATATGATTGGTGCATCCACTATCAAACACCCATTTTGGACCACCGGAGGAATACCCCTACAAAATCAAGTAGAGGATTTAGGAACCCATTGATTAATGGGTTCCCTAGTCATGGCAACAAGATCTTTTGGTACCCAAATCGAGTACCCTCTATAAGCATAGCCATTACGAGGGCCAACATAGTTAGCATAAACATCACCA
This sequence comes from Lolium multiflorum, assembly GCA_030979885.1. NCBI lineage: Eukaryota > Viridiplantae > Streptophyta > Magnoliopsida > Poales > Poaceae > Lolium > Lolium multiflorum. Next base: position 200,688,706 of record CM061750.1, read on the forward strand.
TAATAATCAACAAATAAAGCATAGTGATTGTTTGGCCCCGTGCGGTCACCACTAGTGGCTTTGCCCTTTGGGGCTTTGCCATCATTAGTGACCTTCTTGTTCTTTTCTTGAGCGGGCTTCTCTTTCTTGTAGTTGTTCTTCTTGTAGGGCTTGGGAACATACCCAAGTCCATGCTTTTGATTGTTTGACCTTTGCTTACTCAAGAGGTCATCCAATCCCATCTTATTCTTGGTTGTGGTGAACTTGGCAAGTTCTTTCTTCAACCTAACATTTTCCTCAAGAGTAGTTGCTTGCTCACAAGCCGATTCATTAGGATAATAGTTGAGACCATATTTGGTTACCAAAGATTCAAGATATGTGTTGGTCTCAACATGCAAAGATAGTTCCTCTTGTAAACGAACATGTTCCGCAACAAGCTTAGCATGCTCACTAGTAAAGGTGGTGGAGGAACTAGCAACATCTTTATCAATAATAGGATCATTCATTGATTCAAGAGCCTTTGAGTAGGTTTCTTGGAGTAGGTCATGGTTCTCTCCAAGTTTCTTGAGCTCATCCTTAACAAGCTTGTTAGCTCTTTCAAGGTGGTCAAGATCCCTAGTGAGAGAAGCATGAGAAACTTCAAGCTCCTCCTTTGAGGCATTGAGCTCTTGGGTCAATGATTGAGCCCTTTCAATAGTTTCAAGATCCTTAACTTTATCTAGTTCATAAGTTTCAATTTGTTGCTTAAGACCTTGAGATATGCACCTTTCGGTTTTTAGCTCTTGTCTTAGGAGATTGAATCTCCTTTCCTTATCATTCAAATGATATTCTAATTCCTCAATGGACTCATCCTTTTCTTTGAGGGAGTCCATCAAGAAATCAAATTTGACAAGAGCTTCACCACGAAGGGTGCATCTAACATTGTAAAGTTCCTTAAGCACAGTTAATTCTTCTTGATTTTCAGCTTCATCATCAAGAACACTAGATAAAGAAGGTGGGGGTTCCATTACCTTGGTTTCTCTTGCCATAAGACAAGAGCCAACGATTGTAGATGAGGGAGAGTCATCGGAGTCATCATCTTGAGTTGTTCTTGCCATGAAGGAAGAACCAACATCATTCTCCGTGGAGTAATCCTTGGAGTAGTCATATGTGAAGAGTGACCCGGGCTTAGAGAAAGCCAAGCCGGCCACTCCGGCCTCCTTCTCCTCATCTTCCTCTTCTTCATCGGACAAGTACTCGGCCCCAACAAAGGCTCTTCCCTTGTTCTTCTTGTATCGATCGTTGATTGGGTTTGGCTTCAATCTTGGCTTGACCCCTTTGATGAACTTTGGCTTGTCTACCCTTTTCTCATAAGGGCACTCATTTGCAAAGTGGCTATCTTCATCACAGTTGTAGCAAGTTCTCTTCTTCTTCTTGTCATTGAGGAGCATTGGCAACTTTCCCTTGTACTTCTTGGCAAAGAAGGCAAAGTCGGTAGCGATGTCACTAGTTGAAGTCATCTCCTCATCTTCTTCAATTTCATAGTCTTCTTCTCTTCCATGGTCAGCTCTAGCTTTGAGAGCAAGGTTGTGTGACGCTTCATGGTTGTGTGAGGCTTCATCAACACGGTTCATTGCCATGAGCCTTTTTCCTGCCTTGGCCATGTTTTCATTGGCGGCCACATAGGAGACTAGATCATCGGAGTTCAGATCAGCACTCTTGGTCATGATTTGCAAGTTGAGTGCAAGGTTGGTGTCTTCTTGCTTGACAACAATCATAGCAATGACCTTGGACTTTATGAATGCTTCATTCATCTCGAAGCCGTCATTGTACTTCTCAACTCCAAGTCCCTTGACCCTTACTCTAAGAGCACCAAGCCTTGCATAGGCATCGGCCACGGATTCTCCTTCTCGAATCATGAACTGGTGGGCCTCTTGCTTTGCGGTCTCATAAAGAGCTGATTGGATCAAATCGGTTCCCTCTTGGAGTACTACGATCCGATCCCACAACTCTTTAGCGGAGCCAATGTCATTGACTTGATCAAGGAGCTTGCGATGGATGCCACTTCTAATCTTGTCACGTGCGGAGGCATTGAGTTGACGGTTGTAGAACTCGGTGGAGGTCAACCGAACGGGATCTTGTGGCTCCCGGTATCCATGAACAATGATCTCCCATAGCTCCACACTGCAGCTGCGAATATGAGATTCCATAGCAGATTTCCAAAAAGGAAAGTGAGTTCCATCAAAATGGGGAACGGTCCCACTATGGTTTATATGAGGCATGGGTGAAGTGTTTTTGGGATAGTCATGGTTAACTTCATGGAAGGTTTCCTTAGAGGCCGAAGCCCCACTAGGAGCTCCACCAGCAGTTAGGTTCTTAAGCATGGCAGACATTTCTGCCATTTGGCTTTGTAGTTCATCCTCCTTTTTCTTCTTCTCGGCATCATATGCCAAGAGTCTAGATTTCATTTCTTTAACCGAAAGGTTAGAGTCGTCATCTAGACCCTCGAATAGTTTTTCCATCTCACTCTTAAGGCGGTGAAGCCCTTAATAAGAGTCCAGGCTCTGATACCAATTGAAAGTTCAGAGATGGTAAACCTAGAGGGGGTGAATAGGTTTCTACAGATTTTAATTCTTTCTTTGCAATATTAGGCTTTGCGGAATATAAAGGTGAGCCTAATGCAAACTAGGTGAAACAACCTATATGAGGATACAACTAACTCAAGCACGAAGGCTCTCACAGGCAGTTAAAACACAAGTAAAGAGTTCGGTTAGAGATAACCGATAGCACGCGAGACGAGGGTTTATTCCCGTGTTCCCTTCCTTTGCAAGAAGGTACGTCACGTTTGGAGGAGTGGAGGTCCCACGAAGGATTCCCCGCGCCACGAAGGCTCACCCTATTCTCCGGAGCCTATCCCACGAAGGAATAGCTCTCTCACTTGTGGTAGACTTTGAGGTAGCCTCCAAACCTTCACAATCTTGTCAGGAGCAAATCCACAGCCCGGATGCTTCCGGACCACTCTTGCTAGGGTTTCCAAGGAACCCTAGAGAGCAAGCTTCTTGATGAATACAAGGGGGAATGAGATTTGGCTTGGTAGAACAGTAGATCGGGTCCTCCTCTATCGTTTCCCCGGAGGGATTTGAGTTTGGGTGGTGGAGGAGAGAGATCTGAGGCTTTTGGTGTTTCTAACAATGGAGTATGAGAGAAGGAGCTCAAGAACAGCTTGTAGTGTAGTGCCTACCCCTTCAGAGGTAGGAGAAGGGGTATTTATAGTGTCACTTGAAATATGGCCGTTGCTCACTTGCCAACTCAGCTTTCTCCCGAGAATCCCGGTCAACCGGATCACAGACCGGAGAGCTCGGCGCACGGGCCGGTCGGACCGGACGAGCCGGTCCAAACCGGGCGGCAGACCGGACCCCAACCGGAGCCTGGAAATGTCTTGCAGTACTCCCTCCGGTTGCTGTCAGCGTAGAGCCGGTCGGCGCCGGGGCACCCGGTCGGACCAGGCCAGGGACCGGACTCACCGGTCCAAACCGGCGAGACCGGACCCCACCGGGGCAACTCCGTGTCTTCCAGACATCGCCGGTTGCCATCGGCGGGGGCCGGTTGGGGCGGAGCGCTCGGCCCAGCGCCCGGTCCACCGGGCGGCACACCAGAGCGTGCCGGCGCACAGGCTGGTCCAACCGGGCCTATGGCCGGCAGTCTGCTGGAGACCCCCTTTTTGATTGTTGTCGAAGTGGGAGGGTCTCCTTTAGCCTTCTTGTTCCTTTGATACACCATTTATGCCTCTTTGGCTAATACCAATTTTGGATCTTTTGTCGTTGTTGCCGCGAGGAGGATTATCCTCGCAGTTTTTGTCCCGGCTGTTACGTCCTCGACAATGGTGATTCATACTCTTGGCTATCCATCGACGACGACAAAGCTAGTCGGTTATTATTCCCTGACATACTGGTGTTGGTACTCTTGCCGATGTTGTATGACTGCTTTAATGGTTGCGTGCGTGCACGCAGCCTTGGCATTGCGGCTCAAAAAATTATGGGAGAACTTTCGTCGGTATCTACAGGTCTATGGTTCGGTATCTATATTTGGCTGCCTTCAGAAGAGTACAAGATTGTGTTCTGGAAGAAGAAAGAAATTGAAGACCTCGAAAATTTGTTACTATCTTTTAGACTTTATTTTGTAATCGTTGGAGTCAGTTTATGTATCTCTACCATGTACTATTTGTTGCTATGAATATATGTGGTATTGATTGTAAAAAAAAACATGTATTAGGCCACATACTCTAGCACGGTGTCATTGTTACCAAAATAATGGATAAGGGTAAAATACCCTTACAATATTAGGGTTAGGGTTTGTCATAGCCTTAGACTGCATCGATTTTAAGTTTTAGTTGCTGGTTGTTTTTGTTTTTGATCCAATCTAGAGTCTGCCGTGGTTTCTGCCGTGGCACAGTTTCTACCGTTTTCTTGGCTGTGACAGGAAATCCTGCCTTGAGTCCTGCCGTGGTTCTGTCGTCGCATGATTTTTGCCGATTTCTCTGTCGTGGTAGGAATTCTCTGTCGTGAGTCTGTCGTGGTTCTGTGCACTACTACCTCTGTCATTACATGATGATAAAGATGTTGTTATGAAGGTCAAGTCCAACAAAGTCAAGATTGAACCCATTACAAGGGCTCATGCAAAGCTATTTAAACAACAGGTGAATTCACTCCTAAATGATTTTGCTGATATACATGTTGAGAGCTTTATACTACCTAAGTTGTTGCATTTATGTATGATCAGGTATAAAGGAGAATCAAGCATTGCACGACAAGAAGAAGAGCTACACGAGGTGTTGGACGTGAATATATTCCACGGATGCGCGAGGGAGAAGAGGGAGGCAAGCGCGTCGGAGGAGAAGGACTTCAGCGGCACTGCCGCCAACCATGGCGTCACTGCCGCCAACCATGGCGTCACTGCTGGCCACCACAGCGGCACTACCGCCCATCATCACGGCACTGTCGGCCAGGAGCAGCGGCACTGCCGCCCTGCCCAGCGGGAGTACCGCCTGGGTTCGAACTAGTTTGACCAAATCCCGTTTTAGGTCGGCTTGTATCCCTTGTTTCCGTACCCTGGTTGTCCAGGACGCCCCAAATTAGGTTTAGACCATGTTTAAGATAAACCCTAGTTCATTCTTGATTGCTACGCAATACTACTGAATTCTATACACCAATTCGCATTGATATGGTGTTTTGCTACCGAATTTTTGTGTGATCTATTGTTCCAGGAATTGGGAGATTGCAAATTAACCGCTTCGTGGTCGGCGACTACATGCGCAAGTGTGTGAAGTTGCGAATATCTTGCAGGGTTGAAGAAGTCTCGCTTTTAAAATTCCAAGCCCAAAAGTCTCCAAAAGTCCGAGTACTTAACGGAATACTCTTAATTGTGTCTATATCCACCTGTACAAAGAATTTTTTTAACTTCTCTATATCCTAGGATGCAGATGTAGAGTCGATCAGCTCACTTACCAACATTGGAGGATCAACCTCCAGGCAAGCAATTGGTCTCAGTGATTGATCAGGTGGTAGCCAGTTTTGAGTCCAAATACGAGTAGATGTTCCATCACCAATGCGGCGAATGAGACCCTGTGTAAGAACCTCCCTCCCTTCTATCAATGCACGCCATATCTGTGAAGTGTGATTACCCAATTCAGCATCCCGAAAATCAACGTTTGGATAATAAACTGCTTTGATAATCCGAGCGCTCAATGTTGTAGAATCCACCAAGCTTGATGGGCTAGAAGGGCGAGGTTAAAAAAGTCAGGGTGTTAGGTTCGGCAAATCCTATACACCGACCAGGTCGGCCGCTACTGCGCGCCGCACACCCCCCGCGCGCGGTATGGGCCGGCCTGGTCGGCCTAGTTCGCTTATTTTTGCTTATTTTTTCTGTTTCTCTTTCTTTATTTTCTTATTTTCTTTTTTCTTATTTTCTTTCCTTTTCCTTTTTTATTTTCTGTTTCTTTTTCTTTTTTTGTTTTGTTTCTTTTTTTGTTTATTTTTATTTTTGTTCAAATTTGAAAATAGTTCAAATTCAGAAAAATTTCAAAACTAAAAAATGTTCAAAATTTTAAAAATGTTCAAATTTGAAAAATGTTCAAATTTGAAAACCGTTCAAATACAAAAAATGTTCAAATTTGAAATCCATTCAAATTTGAAAAATGTTCAAATACTGTTGACGTCAGAAACCCACGGTGTTGGTCAACACCGTAGAGCCGGAACAACTAGGGCTGGCTGGCCCGTCCCTCGGGCGACGGCCGCAAAGCCTCTGGTCGCGCGCCGCAAATTGCAGGGCGTGCCACCGACCTATACCTGGTCAGGAAGGTGTGGATGATGCCTCGCTTAGTTTCCTGCAGGGCACACACGTACACGTTAAATACGAGCCTCGATCGGCTCTTAGGTTATCCTGTGAATCGGCTCATGGAGCCGATCCACCCATGATTCGTCCAAGGTGGCCGAATATATGGTGGTCCTGCTTGATCAAGATAAAGCATATGAGATCCACGACGATTTGGGGTTTTCACCGCATAATCGGATCATCCTACTCACGATTGGGCCTCGCGCTCACGCACGGTGATCGTAAGCCAATCCTAGACAAGGCCTAAAAACCAACACTAGGTTGATCCTCGGAACATCCTGTCTAGGGGCAGCAAACTACACCCTACGTGCCGCTGGATCCTCCAACCCTTTGTAAGGCCTAACTATTGCAGATATCAAACTAATCCTTGATGAATCAAGGAGCAATCGTAACGGATCAGATCTACTAAATAACGATCAAGCGGGGTGCCTGCACCCATGATGAGGTACAGGGACGGCTAGATGCGCAAGGGTTGCACTACGACATCATATGATACTAAGAACAATGCTAACCCTAACACATCTATGATAACTACGTTGCTCGCCATCAAAAAGGCTTCAGCACGAGCAACGCATGAACAACGTAGGCAGGCTCGTGCTGCCTAGATCGCGAGATGCGATCTAGGCAGCATGGTGCTTACCGGAGAAACCCTCGAGACGAAGGGGTTGGCGATGCGCCGAGATTGGTTTGTGTTGAACGTTGGTTGTTGTTTATTTCATAAATCCTAGATACATATTTATAGTCCAGGGACTTCCTAATGTGGGCGTACAAAACCGTGCACGGGTAAAACTCTAACTTCTAAACTAAGACGCGATCTAATATGTTACAGATACATGGGCAGTTTAGCCCAACTTGGTATAAAAGGCCGATTCACGTATTTCTTCCATGTACAATCTTCACGTCCATCTTGATCGCGGCCCACCTCTCGGTCAAATTGGTGATAACACATGCCCCCTGGTTTTGGAAATGACATTTCCAAAATCATTATGCTCTTCTTTCGTCGGGTCGTGTCAGCGAACCGTTGCGTATCCGTCATCATGATGCCTGCCTTCTCAACTTCTCCACGTGACCTGGCAGTTTTTTTTTTTTTAGGCACCACCTCCTCGGAAACTGCTGTGGGCATTAAACTTCCACTATATCCCCTTTTATTTAACCACGCATTTATTCCTGCATCTCCTTCGCATTAGCACTCCAAAAGCCCTCCTGCGCCACCATGTCCTCTTCTTCCTCCGCCTCATCGGGCTTTCCCATCGAGTCCTCCTCTTCCCGCGAGCCGACGCCGGAGTGGAACCCGGAGGTCCACGCGGCCAACACTCGCCGCGCCATCGAGGCCGGGAATGAACCCAGCCATGATTTTTCCATCTGGTCGAGGACGACAAGTCCCCGATGGGGAGAGCGATCTCCGCTTCCTCGTCGAAAGGGAAGCGGTGGAAGAAAGTGAGGATGATCGCTTTCCCTGGGATGGGGCCACCTCCGAGGAGGTGAAGGAGGAGGAAGAGGAGGAGGAGGACGACGACAGCTTCCCCGACGAGCCGCCGGCGCATTGCCCCGGCCGGGGAATCGAGTGACCGACGCGACAGCGACGACGACGACGACGAGGAAGATGAAGACAATGAAGGTCCTGCCGGCGGCCGCGAGCAGCGACGACGAGCCGGCCGGGAGCAGCGCCGACGGCGATGACGGCGACGACGAGGGCAGCAATGGCCCGTAGATAGGGCCCTTAGCATAGGATCCGTAGAAGTAGACGGGGCAATGTACCCCCTTAGTACTCCCTTTTGAGGGCAATCAGCTCTTCTATGTAAGAAATCTCTCAATAAAGAACTTTCCCCAATTTGATTTTGCCGATTTCTTCTGAGTTTAATTGAGCCGATTCCCTCTTCTACTGACCTTGCCGACTCGTCCCCTTTGCCAATGCGTAATGAGCCGATAGCACCGCATCGGTCCTTTGAAATTCGCCCTTCCCTTCTTCAACTGATGATTTTCTAAATCCAGAAAATGCAGGATCTTCAGGAAAACCTTTGAACTTTTCCAACCAAACCCAATAATCCTCTTCAGTACTTGTCATTTGTGAAGAAGGTTGCAATGAAGGATTAGCCGATGGTATCCCAATCGGCTTTTTAAACAGAGTAAAACAGTATCCACCAGCCTGCTGCCCCCGAGCCTTACTCGAGGCGAGACTGTCAGAGAGAATGTGCCAAAGCCGATCCCCTTTCTTCCTCAGACAACCGATAACCTTCCGTTTCAGCTGAATTAGCCCCAAAGATTGGAAATCCTTGACAAAAAGGTTTAGGAACCCAGATCGGCTCGAAGCAGCTGAAGAAATTTCCATTGTTTTATTCCCTCGCAGATTGCTCAAATTTTTTTTTGACTTTTCCACGGCCGACTTGTGCGTCGGCCCCCATACTTGATAGTATTATCTCATATCCTCGTGTTTTATCCATCTAGGTGCCCCCCGAGCCGATTCTGTCAAGAGAATTGATAGTATCGGCTCTTCAGTAGTCCCTGTTGGGTCAAACGTTGATCCCAGGCAAAATAGATGGTGAGGATAATTTTGGCCGATTGCTGGAATCGGCCTCCACGTTGCTTGCTCGGTGAAGGTTTTGTAACGTCCCTTCATAAATTTTTGGAGGGCCGATCGCAAGGATCAGCCTCGCCACGTTTGCTTATTGACGTAGTCTTGCTACTCGCCCAGGCCGGTGGATAAAACCAGCCCAATCTCCGATTTTATCACGTTGGTGCGCTTGCTGTTGTCCACCTCGGGTGCATCGTGTAATCGTGGAGCTCTACACTTCGCCGGACGAACGAGCACCATGTTTGTGCCAGCCGATGTTTCATCATCGGCTTTCCTTTGCTTGGGGCGCCACTCTTTTCTTTGCGGCAGTCCCTCCTCATCCAGGGTCCTCTGGACTTTCGCAGCCGATCAGGTCGTGCCTTCCTCGGCGTATGCAAGTATAACCTTTCGGCTTCCTCCACCGCGCAATCGCTGAACCCTGCGCGCTTTTGTGAATGGCTGAGACCATCAGGGCACCACCTTGGACGGTGGTACCTGTCTTCGTCGTCTTCCCCCTCGTCTCCCGAATCCTCGAGATCTTCCAACCGAGGGGTCTCAGCACGTCTGTTTTGTGGTGGGAGAGGCCCTAAGCGCTCGAACACGGACACGTTGGCTGCCTCCTTCTTTTGGTTGCATTCTGGCGTTGCCGATTGTTGGTAATCGGCTCATTCCGAATCCCGCGATTCGAAGAAGGGGCAGTCCCAATGCCTGCCCGTGTCGTCTTGCTCCCCGGCGTGGCGCTCCTGCGCTCCTCATCGAGATTATGCCGACGATGCCTTCTGTCGTTTCTGGCCAGACGATCTCTTTCATCATCGTCGCCGTGTCGCCGGCGTTGGTCATACCGACTCACATACTTGTTGAGGAGGTGATCGGAGAGGGGTCGTTGATATCTTATGTTCCTCACTTCTCCCTCTGTGACGTAGCGCTTGCCATCTTGACGGAGCCGATCGCATGGAGCGGCCTCCTCTGTGTCTTTGCTCGAGAGCAGCTGCCCTCATCCCCGCCCTTCTCAGAGTGGTGTCCAAGCTCTACCATGTTGATGTTGGCTGAGAAATCTGGCTGGCACACTCCGAGATGGGTAAACTCCACCATGTTGACGGCGGGGAAGGGGTGTGTGTCGACCTTCATGGCGTATGGTTAAAAATTAGTCGCCCATTTTCTATTGCCATTTGGATCTGCTGACGCCACACCCTGCAGTCGTTAGTGGTGTGGGTGAACGTGTTATGCCACTTGCGGTATGGCTTTCCGTTCAGCTCTTGCATCGTAGGGACCTTGTGGCCTTCGGGTATCTTTATGTGCTTCTCCGCGAGTAAGAGATCGAAGATCTGCTCGGTTTTCGTCACGTCGAAGTCGAACCCTCTTGGAGGCCCTGGTGGTTTCACCCATTTGCAGGTTACTGGGCCTGCCGCTCGAGTCCACTCAGCCACTGCGACCTCTTGTTCTCCCGTAGCACCTTCATCTTCGCCTGCGTCAACCATGGTAACCACGCGCTTGAATTTGTCCTAGTAGACATCTGGGTGGCGTTCATACGCTGACAGCTTCCACATGTGTGCTAATGAAGGGTAGTCCGCTTGGGAGGCCACGTCCTTGATCGATGATGATAGACCCACCACCGCCAACTCGACTTCTTCTTTTTCGCTTACGTGAACCGAATAGCATCGGTTCCTAACGGTCCTGAAGCGCTGGATGTATTCGACACTTTTCCCCACGCTTCTGTCGTACTTGCAAATCGGCAATGCCAGCCTCGGAAGCCTCGAGTGATATTGCTCATGGAACCGTTCCTCCAGCTTCCAAGTCGGACCGAGTTCGGTGGCAGCGATGTGTACCAACCGAAAGCCGATCCTGAGGGACTGTGAGAAGTACCTCACACGCAGCTCGTCGCTGAGATCATGCCCAGTGTGCCAAATATCGGCTCACATGCTCGATGGAGCTGGAACCATCTGATCCGCTGAACTTTGTGAAGTCCGGGAGCCGATATTTGGGTGGTAGCGGGATCAATTCGTACTCGTTGGGGTATGGCTTGGTATAGCCGACCGTCTTCCTTTTCGGCATCATGCCGAACTGATCTTTCAAAATCGTACAAATCTGATCCGCAGTGATGGCTGAAGGTGCCGAACCTTGAAGATTCGCCGGGGTGGCGTACTTAACCAGCCATGCTTGTTTTGGTTCTGAGCCAACTGGGAGCTGGGCCTGGAGTTTTGTCGGGGTGGCGTGTTTAGCTAGCCACGTCGCTTCTCAGGTGCCTCCGACGTTCCTCTGTTGCTCCGAAGTCCCCGCTGTTGCAACCTGGCTCGTGAGTGCCCAGTTGCTGCAGTCTGGCACGTATGTGCACGTATATCCGTGCGGGATCTCCTTGGGCGCGTCATGTAGAAATTGGTAGTCAGGGGTCACCACCAATCTTGTAGACGACGTAGGCCGATGAGTTCGGCGCTTCGGGCGCGCCAACGCGAACGGCGGTGGACGGGACTGGTGGCTCCTTGGTGAGTCCCTAGAGCTGGTCCCGACGGAGAGTACCGATGGCTCATGATCTCCGGATCACGCGCAGAGCGACGCGCTCCAACGTATTCACCAGGCTCTCAGAATGGCGGTGCAGGGAATGAGCCACCATGAAGTTGATCTCCTGACGCAGCGACCTGTGCGTTCTTCACGGGGTGGATAGGTCCACTCCATCAAGCGCGCCTTGGTGAGAACCCCTTCCATCGATGCCATGGGAGCGGGTCTGTGGAAAGAGCCGATGAGGTCGGCTTCGAGGAAGGCTTTGACCTCGTCATACTTCTTCTTGAGCTCGCCATTGAGCTCTTCGTAGGTGACCGAGTTTCTTCCGCCATCTCCGATGTAGACGGCGATGTGGTTGATGTTGAGGATTGTCCCACCGGGCGTGCGAGAATGTGTTGACGAGAAACCCACCGGCGGGCGATGTGGTCAACACCGTGAGCCGGAACAACTAGGGCTGCGGCGCCCCTCGAGCGACGCCCAAAAGCCTCCTGGTCGCGCGCCGATGCAAATTGCAGGGCGTGCCACCTGACCTATACCTGGTCAGGAAGGTGTGGATGATGCTCATGGAGCCGATCCACCCATGATTCGTCCAAGGTGGCCGAATATATGGTGGTCCTGCTTGATCAAGATAAAGCATATGAGATCCACGACGATTTGGGGTTTTCACCGCATAATCGGATCATCCTACTCACGATTGGGCCTCGCGCTCACGCACGGTGATCGTAAGCCAATCCTAGACAAGGCCTAAAAACCAACACTAGGTTGATCCTCGGAACATCCTCTAGGGCGAGCAAACTACACCCTACGTGCCTGGATCCTCCAACCCTTTGTAAGGCCTAACTATTGCAGATATCAAACTAATCCTTGATGAATCAAGGAGCAATCGTAACGGATCGGATCTACTAAATAACGATCAGCGGGGTGCCGCCCTGCACCCATGATGAGGTACAAGGACGGCTAGATGCGCAAGGGTTGCACTACGACAACATATGATACTAAGAACAATGCTAACCCTAACACATCTATGATAACTACGTTGCTCGCCATCAAAAAGGCTTCACACGAGCAACGCATGAACAACGTAGGCAGGCTCGTCTGTCTAGATCGCGAGATGCGATCTAGGCAGCATGGTGGTGCTACCGGAGAAACCCTCGAGACGAAGGGGTTGGCGATGCGCCGAGATTGGTTTGTGTTGAACGTTGGTTGTTGTTTATTTCATAAACCCTAGATACATATTTATAGTCCAGGGGACTTCCTAATGTGGGCGTAACCAAACCGTGCACGTAAAACTCTAACTTCTAAACTAACGCGATCCAATATGTTACGATACATGGGCGGTTTAGCCCAACTTGGTATAAAAGGCCGATTCACGTATTTCTTCCATGTACAATCTTCACGTCCATCTTGATCGCGGCCCACCTCTGACTCGGTCAAATTCTGGTGATAACACATACAAAAAATGTTCAAATTATAAAAGCGTTCAAATTTGAAATCCGTTCAAATATATAAAGCGTTCAAATTCGGAAAAATGTTCAAATTCGGAAAATGTTCATAACTAAGATTGTTAATTTTTGGAAAAAAGAAATTTTACAAATTTTTAAAAATGTTCAAATTTAAATTTATGTCCATATCCGAAAATGTTCATATTTCGAAAAAAAATCAAAATCTGAACATTTTTAAAATTTCGAATCTGAACAGATTTTTAAATTTGTTCTCCGAAAATATTTTTTTTAAAAGTTAGATATTAAAAAAGAAAAATATTAACAGAAAAAGACAAAAAGAAAAATAAACGTACCTACTATTAATGGGCCGCGGCCCAACCAACCGACCTGGTCGGTGGGGTGTGCGGTGGCCCGTACACACCGACCAGGTCGGTGTACAGCACTCCCCGTTAGGTGGGGAAGAAACTCCGGTCACCTACGAAGAGCTAGGTGGGACAATCCTCAACATCAACCACATCGCCGTCTACATCGAAGATGGCGGAAGAAACTCCGGTCACCTACGAAGAGCTAGGTGTACGTCCCCCTCTTTACGGCCTGCGGCTAGGTGTACGTGGGCCCAAACTTCACGTTCCGTGCCAATTTTTGCCAGCCCGCTTTGCGGCCCATCCCAGGTGGTTTTCTTCCTCCGGCCACCCTCTCCCGCGAGCGCCGCCGTCTCCAACCACTCTCGCCCGCTCCCACCCCAGCCAAGCCAAGCGGCGCCGCCAGCTGAGAGCCAGGAGACAGGGAGCTCGCTAGCTTCAGGCAGGAATGGGGTGGAAGGCGGCGGAAAAGCTCATCAGGCACTGGAAGATCCTTCGCGGCGACAACGTACGGGACCTCTCCGTCCCCTCTTCTCTCCTCTTCCTGCCTGCCTGCCTTGCTCTTGTCTTGAGAGATCTCAGAATTACTGCTCTTTTGGCGACAGGTGATGATCATAAGGGGCAAGGACAAGGGGGAGAGCGGGCTGATCAAGCGGGTCATCCGCTCGCAGAATCGCGTCATCGTCGAGGGCAAGAATCTGGTAACATAATAATCTCTGCTCTGCTCTGCTGTGCTGTGCTCTCCCTTCCTTCCCCACGTCTCTTGTCAAGTGCCATGTGGCATTTATTTATTTAAATGGTTTAGATGCCTCTCTCTGGTCTGTTCTTCAGTTTGCCTGCGTGTGCACTGCTGGGTGAACGGTGCTACTGTTTGGTGAAACAAATGAAAGTAGATAGAAGATGCCTATGTGGTTTCATTGGAGTATCACCCGTTTTTGTAGATGAATGTCTTGTTCGTCCTATACATTCGGATCATGCCACGCTATTGCACTCCAGGTGTTTGTCGAAATTCCTAGTCCATTGAAAGTGAAAGGGGCCTTGGCCGTGTTAACTTTGCGCGCTAATTCCTCCCGCTTTTATTTAGGCTAATGTTACAGCTCTTGTGCTGCACTTTGCATATATGTTTTGACTTTTGAGTGCAATAGATGTCTTCTTCTTGAATTGTCGTGAATGATGAAACGACACCATATTGCCCAACCAGATAGCCCCACTGGGACACACTCTGTATGAATAGTGAATGTCATACACTCATACATGTGGAGGTTGGTAAAATCCTGTAGGAAATGGCACCACATACCAAGCATCTATCGGGACATATGGTTTTGTAATCACAAGTAGGAAATGGCAACATATTACTCGTAGGATGCTTGCCTGCATGCATCACCATAGACTCATACATGTGGAGGTTGGTAAAATCCTGTAGGAGTCAAGCAGTACCAGTGTCACTTAGGGTTGTTTCAGATTATCGGAAGTTAGGCCTAGTCTCTTCAAACAGGCAGTGCAAGGGGAACAAAACAGTGCCAGCAATATGTGTTGCAGTGTTGTTCTTATCTACTACTCCCTCCGCTCCATAATAATGAACTATTACCACGACAAGCATTATGGAATGGAGAAAGTACGTTTGAGCGACTAGCATATAATATTTTTTGGTATGTTGACGTGTACCGTTTCGTTACTGTGCTGTACATACTTACATTGCAATGTCCCTCACTCCGCTACATGCTTTAATTTTAGTCGACTGTCAAACTGACAATAAGCTGCCTTAAAAAAACTGATATTAACAGCATGCAATCTTTTGCTGGATTTGTACATGCCATATTAAATCAGGTTGATTTGTGCATGGAGCAATTTACTATAGTAGATGAAGCTATGCTAGGCAGTATTGCACTCCAGATGTTTGTTGAAATTCCTGATCCATTGAAAGTGAAAGGGGCCTTGGCTGTATTAACTTTGCGTGCTAATTCCCCAGGCTTTGAGGCTAATGTTGGAGCTGCTGTGCTGCACTGTGCACATATGTTTTTAGTGCAATAGATGTCTTCTTGAATTGTTGTGAATCATACCATAGTGCCCAAAACCAGATAATCCCACTGGGACACCATCTGTATGAATATGAATCTTTAAATAGTAAATGAGAATCTACCTCTTTCTACCACATACCAAGCATCCATCATGACATAACGATATTGTAAGTATGAAATTACAACATATTACTTGTAGGATACTTGCCTGCATGCATCGTCATACATATGTAGGTTGGTTGGGGTGGGCAAACGCGGTTTGGGTGGTTTGACCGGTTTGGCTCAGTTCAATTTTTATAACTAAACTGGAAGTCCGTTTTGAGATTGTGAATTGAAATGTACTAGCACCTCACTGGACGGTTTGGCCAGTTTTACACGGTTTCACTTTTGCCCACCCTTGGAGGATGGTCAAATCTTGGAGGAGTCAAGCAATAGCAGTGCAACTTAGGGCTTGTTTTGGATTATCAGAAATTAGGCCTAGTCCTTTCAAATGGGTAGTGAAAGAGGAAGAAGACAATGCCAGCAAGCAGCAATATGTGTTGCAGTGTTGTTCCTATCTACTACGTTTGAGACTAGCATATAATCATTTTTGATATGTTGATGTGTACCGATTCGTTACTTATAATAAGGTACCTTAGAAAACTGATAATAACAACAATGCCAGCGATGTACATACTTATATTGCAATGTCCCTCATTCCACTACATGCTTTAGTTTTGGTGGAATGTCAAACTGACAATAAGGCGCCTTATAAAAACTGATAATAACGGCATGCAATCTTTTGCTGGATTTGTGCATGCCATATTAAATCAGGTTGATTTGTGCATGAAGCAATTTACTATTGTGGATATTGAGCAGGAATTGTGAAATTTTACAATCTGTGTCCTTAAATCTTTGTGTTTTTAATTGGAGTATCAGACTATTGCATATGTGTAGAGAATGTCTAGTTTGTCTACAAGCGGAGTACAATAGCATCCTATGCTACGAGTCTGTCTACGATTGTTGCACTCTTCGAAATTCCTAATCCATGAGAGTGAAAGGGGCCTTGGCAGTGTTAATTTTGTGTGCTAATTCCTTAGGGTTTCAGGCTAGTATTGGAGCTGCTATTTTGCACCTTGCAGAGATATTTTTCAGTGATGACTGCGACACATGTTTTCTTCTTTAATTGTTGTGAATGGTGAGGAAAAACCATATTTCCCAACCAAATAGTCTCACTGGGACACGACGACTAATATGAATATGAATCTTTAAAAGTACATGAGAATCTAACACTCTCCACCCCGTACAGGCCATCATCATGAGTTTATGGTATACGGATATCGTGAGTAGGAAATGAGCACATATTACTTGTAGGATGCTTGCCTGCAAGCATCATCACTTTATTCTCAATTTTTTGAGAAGTCAAGCAATATCAGAGTAACTTAGGCCTTGTTTTGGATGTCCGGAAATCAGTAGTCCCTTCAAATAGGTAGTTAAAGGGGAACAAAACAACCCCAGCAATATGCATTTCATTGGTGTTTCTATCTGCTTTTGAGCATATAATCTTTTTTTGGTATGTTACATACTTATACTACAATCTCCCAATACATGCTTTTACTATTAATGAACTGTCAAATTGGCACCAAGACTCCTTAAACAAACTGATAACAAGACCATATGATCTTTTTTGCTGCATTTGAACATGCCATATTAAACCAGGTTAATTTGTGCATGGCGAGGAATTGACTCTTGAACAAGAATTGTGAACTGTACAATCTGCTTCCTTCTCCAATACTTGTATATTTAGTGTTGGATGCTTGCATTTTTACTGGGTAACACTGTAACAGGGCAAGTGCAATCTGCAAATGATCATTTTTTTTCATTGTTCTGTTAATGTGGCTCTCTCATACATGAGAAATTACTTAAACAATTGTGTGTTGACATCATTTCAGGTTAAGAAACATATTAAGCAGGGGGAAGGACATACTGGTGGGATTTTCTCAATCGAAGCTCCGCTTCATGTTTCAAATGTACAAGTAATTGATCCTGTCACAGGGTATGATACTTGACCATCTTTTAATACCTTTAGGCATAGATATTCAAGTAAACGAAAAATATTCTCTAGTCTCTAGGTATGATATTTCATTTTCTTCCATGTGTTCATTTAAAGAATATTTCTTTACGCAATTCGACTGCAGGAAACCATGTAAGACTGGATACAAGTATTTGGAAGATGGGACTAAAGTCAGGGTCTCTAGAGGAATGTATGCATCTGGTGCTGTGATACCTCGGCCAGAAATTTTGAAGGAGAGAAAAAAGCCGAGGCCCACATCAGGTATGTGTTTCATAAGCACATCATTCCTCCTCATAATTTCTTACTTTTCAACCGCATAATAATAATTCTCTTAAGTGAAGGGTTGACTGATTTGTAATGCTGCAATTGTGTGCACATCTGAAATGTTCATGATGTGTGTGCTGTTCAATTTAGGGATTTCTATTGAGTTAACAAAATTTGATCTTCATGTAAAATTAGGAGAGCAAGCAAATGCCAACTTATACCACGCTATTTTTAATTTCCTTGTCTTGCTAGAATCTATTTTTTGTTGTTCTGGAACACTATGCATTATGTTCTTAAATAACTGGATCTCCGATAGTCATGCTACTGTAGGTGCTTCTGCTAATCATGTTTGCTGAATTCTATATTTTTCTGAAGACTTTGTTCTTCACAGGCATGATATAAGTTAGCAATAGTAAAGAGTGGATGAAACTCTGATGCTACACTGTCCTTTACAATGGCTGGACTTGAGAGCTATGGGGCAATATGCATATAATATGTATGCATAAGAAAAATAACAAGTAGGATGTAGATGAATAACAACTGAAGAGCAGTAGAGATTAGTTGCTTTCTCGAATTGATAAGGTAGTTAGATCGTAGGGGGTATCTACCATCTAGTTGGCATTCAAGGAAATGCAAATATTATTAGATGAGCATTCTATGAATATGATATGTCATTCTAGGAAATGTAATTTTCTGTCACTCATGCAGATGGCCCAAAGGATACACCAATTGAGCATGTGCTGGAGAAGACCTACGATGCCAAAGCTGGAATTGGTATGCCTGATCTGTAGAGGAAATGTTCCATTGTTGAGAGCGGAAGAGAAAGAGTTCCGCATATGTCGTCTATTCATCACAGTAGGAACTCTGCAGTTATGTCAGGAGACAGTCAACATGTATTCACGAATAAGTCTACGATGATTGTCTTGGACTTGTCAGAATCTTCTGTATTCCCTGAAGAATCTGAATGATGCGTATCATGTTAATCTTTTCATTTTACGAAAACCTTCGCCACTAAATCAAAATAAAATTATGAACCGACCTCTGGCAGGAGTGATTGTGCTCACGAAGCTAACTGAAGTGTGCGCAGGACTGGCTTCAGCAGTACTTGTGCCACGCATGCTGGCTAGTGAATCTGAAGTTTGAGCTGAAATATGGTCATTTTATAGCGGAGACTACTCTTTTTAAATCACATGTATTTTGGCTGAAAGTTGATGCTATGGATGTTGAAACCTGCCCCTTTTTTTTAGAGTGAAGAGACCTTCTAAAAAAATTGCACTGAAAGTCAGAACCTTGCTCTTTTAGAGCACAGACCTTCTAATCTTGAAGCAAAAGTTGAGATCTTCCCATCTAACTATTTGAAACCCGTAGTGTTAGGGTCGAACGCACGCTAATGTTCTGACGTCCAGAAATGGGATGGATGAACTCAAAGAAGGTAAACTCTTTGCAGATTATGTGTTTCGGTATCATTCTCTCTTTAACAATGCAGGTTGTGCCTGTAACAAGCCAGCTGCGCAACGCTGCAGAACATATGCAGGTCACACTCCCCGCTCGCTACTTCTCCTCGTCCAAGCTTGTCGCATAGATGTGAAGCAGCAACAAGAGGTTTAGAGACAGATGGAAACACGGGAAATACACGAGCGCATGTGCAGGATGTACTACGTATGCGTGTATCTTATAAAGCTCTGTACATTGTAAAACAAAGAGGAGATGCTACATATTTATACTAGCAGTATACTAAATAAAGTTCATATCAGGCAGATTTGCAGTTAATTTGCCTTGTACATGTTGGCTTTGGATTCATATATGCAACAACTTCTTGCCATAACTCTTTTGTGAAATTGGCAAACGGCGTGCCGAAAAACGACCTTAACGGGACACAAATTAACCAGGAGTAAGAATGAAACCGGTGATTGACGAGCAACGTCTAGCAAGGTAAGAAGAGTGACAAGCAGGGGAAGAGGAGATCTTTTGTACTCATCTGTATCCACTTGAACAAATTTTCGACATAATTAGTTAGAACACGTGACCGTGAGGACCGCAATCTGTATTCATTTCAACGAAATCTGTATTCCTTTACACAAAAAAGTTTGGATACAGAGTTTACAAAACCTATGAAATGGATACCTACATACATCTTCAGAGGAGTTAATACATTACAATCGCTGGGTGCTGATGGAGATGGCATCCTAATTCCTAGCTAGCTAGCTAGAATTGGATATCATAGGCTGAAAGAGGCAGGGAGTAATCGATGTCTCCAGCTCCGTCGAACGGGTCGCCGAAGTCGTTCCACGCATCTTGAGCTATCACGTCGTCTCCTCTCTCATCAGCCACAAAGCCTTCCAGTGAGCTCGCTTGCTGATGATGATCCTGGCCTTCTTCTTGGATCTTGCCTCCGGGTTCCTTCACTGCTGGCACCTCTTCGAGCTCCGCCTCCATCAATCTCGTGCCGGCTCCTTCTTGTATCATGGATTGGCCCCCGTCCGACGCCATTTCAGGTTCTGACAATCTCTCGAGCTCCGCATCCAACCCCCCCGCCCAACTCATGATCCCGTCGTCGTCGTCGTCGTCGTCGTCGTTGTTGCCGGCTTCTTCTTGGATGATGGGGTGGCCCTCCTCCGAGGCCATTTCAGGCTCGGCCAATGTCGCGATCTTGTCGTCGTCGTTGCCGGCTTCTTCTTGGATCATGCCGGTGTCCTCCCCTCGCGGGCTTTCCAGAACATAAGTCTCCAACGACTTCACAAAATCGTCGTCGTCCATGTCGTCGGTTGGCGATTCAGCCACGGGCCGTGAAGAAGGTGCGACCGGCTGGGATCGAGGTGATATACGAGGACTTTGTTGTGGTGCGACCGGCTGCGGCTGAGGCATCGCCGGAGCAGGACACTGTGGACGCACCGGTGGCACTGGCACCTCCAGAGGCGCCGGTGTTGGGCGCATCCGCTTGGGCGGCGGTGGCTCGACAACGTGATGCGTGTTGGTGACGGCAGGCTGCCGTGGTCGCGAGGAAAGATCAAGGGCACCCGGGGACGGTCGCTTCTTGATCGACTGCGGCTGCATGATCTTTGAAAGCCCAGGCGACGCTTGTTCTTGTCGACGCGGCTGCTGCTGCTGCTGAAGGGCCATGGCATTGGCGAATTCTTGTCGACGTAGCTGCTGCTGCACGGCCATGGCATTGGCGGGTCCTTGTCGACGCAACAGCTCCTGCTGCTGAACGGCCATGGCATTGGCGAATTCTTGTCGACGTAGCTGCTGCTGCTGCTGCACGGCCATGGCATTGGCGGGTACTTGTCGACGCAGCTGCTGGTGCTGGTGCTGCACGGTCATGGCATTGGCCGTTCCTTGTCGACGCGGCAGCTGCTGCTGGTGCTGATGCTGAACGGGCATGACATTGGCGGCTTCTTGTTGGTGCTGGTCGGCGGCCGCGGCGGCCATGGCAGTGTCGTCAGGTTGAAGAGGAAGATCATCCCCTGCTAAAGATTCCTGGAGCGTGACGGGGTTCTTGGAATTGAGAGGGACGTAGAGCCTGCAGAAGACGCGCTCCCTCCCTTCGGCGTCGACGACGGCAGAGTCGTCCAGGCCGGAGCAGCGGTACTCATCCATCCTCCAATCCGTCTTGCGCCTCTTGTCCTTGTACATGTACTTAAGGGTCTCGTGGGAGCCGATGGTCTGGCCGGCGCGGTTCTTGACGTCCTTCTTCTCGGTGCCGACCCAGCTGCCGGGGCCGGCGGCGCGCGACATCCTGAACCCATTCCCGGCCTTCTGCCGCTTGACGGTGGTGAAGAAGAAGCGATTATGGGTCCTGGGAAGCCGGGTGTACCTCTCCGCCAGATCCTTGGGCTCGAAATCGTACACTTCCACCTTGGAGATCACCGCGGCCGTGTCCGGGAGCGGCTCGCGGAGGAGATGGCCCCGGAGGTAGATGCTGATCGCCTCCTCATGCGACGGAACAAACCGGGCGCCGGAGCGGAGCGCGTGCAGGACATCGGCCGTACTCATCCGCGGCGCCATCTTTTGCATGAGAGAGCTAGAAGGGGCCGTCGAGTGCTTTTTTGGTGTGGCACAAGCTAGGGATTACCTGAGCATAAATACTCCGCATGTCCAATCTAGAGACGGTGACCTAACCGGATGCTACTTCAATTCCGATCCGACACGCACACTGATAAGCATGCACACTATATCCTGCTCGAACTGACTTCGCGTCTGTCAAACGGACAGGAACTACACACGGACACGGACACGGGACAAGGGACACGACACTGTTAGCGGTAATCTTGATTAGGTAAGTAGTATATGGCATGTACGTTTTGGCATGTTTCCTGGTTTAGGCCATGAGTGTCCCTAGTCCGATTAGTAGTAGACAGTAGTATTTGGTATTCGTCACAGTACGCGGGTTCGTGTTCGACTCGGCTTCGGCGCTTAGCTAGGTACTCGATCGGACTAACACGGACGGGAACTGATTTGTTATGCTGCAATTGTGTGCACATCTGAAACGTTCACGATGTGTGCTATTCGATTTACGGAATACAAAGTTGAGCTAACACTAATTTGTTCTTCCCGTGAAATCATGTGAGCAAGCAAAGGCCAGCTTGTACTTCTCGCTTTTTTAAATTTCCTTATTATTGTGTTGCTAGATGTTTTCTTTTGTTTGTTCCGGGACACCGTATTATTTTCTCAGTTTCAAATTAGTTTTTTTTAGAGAAGTTTCAATTAGTTGACGTGATCTAGAACGAGATAGACACGTTTCAGCGTGTAGGTTTAAAAAAAGGTTACGTTAACTATTTTGGAACAAAGGGAAATGGATCTCCAAGGGTCATGCTGTTGTAGGCGCTTTCAGTGACGGACGCACAAAAATACTAGGCATACCTCCATATTTTTTTGTATGGGGTCATAAGATCAGAGCCAACCAGTCACACTTCTCCACAATCCCGCATGTCCACCCCTTTCGTAATCCCGCCCTCGATAAACCATCCCCGATAGTCCTCTTAAATACTTCAACGGCATGTGCAAGGATAAACTTGCATTGACACACCGAGGTAATGCAGTTCAAAGGTTCGGCTTGACCCTGGTCCTAATGTTCTGAAAAAAGCATCATTGTTCGTTAAGGGCAATGTTTAAATAAGAAATTTCTTGCTATTATGCAAAATTGTGATATGCATTAGTGGTTTATGTGAATTTAACCTTCTTTGTGTGTCTTACCCAAGATTTGTTAACACCTCTTTATTGTCTTTCATAATTCGTTTAAAATGAAGACCACTGATTCTAAATGAATTTGCAAGTTTTATAATCCCCCAAAATAGTATTTTGTCTTTAAAAATCAAGGAATAATTTAAGATGATTTTTATCATATTTTTATACTTCAAAATACCAATTATGCCCTTCTTAACTTAAAACTTGTTTGAATTTTTATTACTGAAAAATACTCTCTTAAAAATCATATTTGAATTCCTTGAGAGTTATAATACCTAAAACCAATTTTTTATATATATTTTAAGATTTTTTTATAGGTTTAGCATTTCTTTAGGAATTTCTAGGATTTTAAATAAGAGGTAAATGGCCTTGGACCCAATGGTTGGCCTAACCAACCGGGTTAGGTCGAGCCACACTAGTCTGGCTAGATGTGTGCTGTTCGATTTATGGAATACAAAGTTGAGCTAACACTAATTTGATCTTCCCGTGAAATCATGTGAGCAAGAAAAGGCCAGCTTGTACTTCTCACTTTTTAAAAATTACTTATTATTGTGTTGCTAGATGTTTTCTTTTGTTTGTTCCGGAACACAGTATATTATTTTCTCAGTTTCAAATTAGTTTTTTTTAGAGAAGTTTCAAATTAGTTGACGCGATCTAGAACGAGATAGACACGTGTAGGTTTTAAAAAAAGGTTACGTTAACTATTTTGGAACAAAGAGAGTATGTTCTTAAATAAATGGATCTCCAAGGGTCATGTTGTAGGTGCTTTCAGTGACGGACGCACAGAAATACTGTAGAATGGGCATACCTCCATATTTTGTGTATGGGGTCATAAGATCAAAGCCAACCATTCACACTTCTCCACGATCCCGTATGTCCACCCTTTTTGTAATCCTGCCCTCGATAAACCGTCCCCGATAGTCCTCTTAAATACTTCAACGACATGTGCAAGGATAAACTTGCATTGACACTCCGAGGTAATGCAGTTCAAAGGTTCGACTTGACCCTGGTCCTAAGGTTCTGAAAAAAAAACATCATTGTTCGTTAAGGGCAATGTTTAAATAAGAAATTTCTTGCTATTATGCTAAATTGTGATATATATTAGTGGTTTATGTGAATTTAACCTTCTTTGAGGGTCTTACCCAAGATTTGTTAATAACTCTTTATTGTCTTTCATAATTTATTTAAAATGAAGATCACTGATTTTAAATGAATTTGCAAGTTTTCTAATCCCCCAAAATAGTATTGTGTCTTTAAAAATCAAGGAATAAATTAAGATGATTTTTGTCATATATTTTGTACTTTAAAATACCAATTATGCCCTTCTTGAATTAAAACTTGTTTGAATTTTTATTACATAATACTCTATTAAAATCATATTTGAATTCCTTGAGAGTTATAATACCTAAAACCAATATATATATATATATATATATTAAGATTTTTTTATAGCTTTAGCATTTAGGAACTTCTAGGATTTTAAATAAGAGGCAAATGGCCTTGGACCCAATGGTCGGCCTAACCAACTGGGTTAGGTCGAGCCACACTAGTCTGGCTCGGTCAACCAGCCAAGTTGCTCGCCCTACTCTCTATCTCTCTCATGCACGTGCTCGCACGACCCCCTTGTCTTCGTCATCGCTTGACTCCGGCGAGCTTCATCCAACTCCACCGCCATCGGTCGCAATCGATGCACCTCACAATGCTCAATCATTGTATTTACTTCGGATCGCCTCTCTTGTTTCCGTCTGCCTGCCCTCAACCCTAACCTTATATAGGGTTACGGTATTGATGGTGTTTGTCATGCACTGCCTTCGTCTCCGGCGTGGTCGCGGATTGGCACAGGCAATGCGATGTTGTGCTCTCGGTGTCGTCGTGTCGTAACCTCACTCGCCGAATTCACTCCTTTACGGTAACCTCGACCTCTCCCTTATGGATTATATGCTTCTAGCTACACCTATCACTACTGGTTGTTGGTAGCTTCTCTACCACTAACTCTAATGCTTGATTTGCTAACCTACTCTCTCAGTTACCTCTTGATTCAAAGTTCATCGATGTTGCTCATGAACTACTACTTTGTAGATATTTTAGTTCATACATTTGTTGACAGTGTAGCCTTTCTTGAGCTAATAGTGGTAACTAAAAAGTATACTTGTATACACCAGATTGATTTCTAGATACATTTTCCTACCTAGCTGCTATTAAGGATTTATTACTATGATTCCTTGATAGTTCTTACATATGATATGATGTGTTATATATAAAATTAGATAGATGTGATCACTGGCTTCTTTTATCTGCCTGGTCTATTTAATTCATTTAAGTGGACACTGCATGTTTAGGATATTTCTGTATATCCACTTCCACTTCTCTGCCTTGTGATGTAGGGCATTAATCTTATTTGTATGCATGGTCTACCTGATCTAAATCATGATCATAAAGCTAGACTGTGAACATAAAGAGAATCAGTGTATATGTAATCTTCTTTGGTGCTTTTGATCATTCCTAGCTCACTATGATACTTTGCAAATCCATGTGTGGCTATCTGGTGATTAGCTCATGATGGAGCCTCCCAGGAGTGTGCACCATGACTACTATCATTCTTTGATGGTTTCTTGTGCTTCTTCTAGTTATTTGGATGATTTACATTATGTGATCATAGTTGTCTACTTTCTTTGATTGCATAAATGCCCATGTGCCATCTGCGAGCTCTAAATTCCTATGTGGTGCCGCATAAAAGTGTGCGTAGAGTTAATACATGCCTAGCATGATTTGGTATTACATGTGTTGATATTTAGTGATGTGAAGATTCACAAGTCATAATAGTTATGATCAACTGATGTTAAAGTGCCCTCTCAAGCTCCTAGTGATGCTTGAGTTATTTTCCATGTAAAACCTTATCCTAGAATAGATCCATGTGATATATACGAGTAAACCGATATGAACTAGTGATATCTCTAATATGCTATCTAGCAACTAGTTGTACGTAGAGAATCCCTGGTATTTTTGCTATGGTAAACCTTCTTTTTGTGGTTAGCATGCTCCTCTATGACGCCCCGGGATCGACACTACGCAGTTTTTAGCATTTCCGCTAAACTACACACGATAACAATCCTAAGACACCCACGAAGTACAACATGTACATAGAAACATACACACGATAGAGTGGAATCGTAGTAATATGCAATAATTCACGACATAACCCACAAAACTTATATACAACAATGACTCCAATAAGCAAAGAATGAGAAAAATGATACATTAGAAAGATACAAATCATAAAAAAGCAAAATAGCATGGGAGTATGGTCATGAGTACAAATGTGTCTAACAGTCCTGAAGATAAACAATGGCATCCATAACCTAAACAACAATGGCGTCCATAACCCTGCTCGGGGCAAGTGATGGTGCTTATCGTTACACCGACTTCACACTGTTGGGGAACCCCAAGAGGAAGGTGTGATGAGCACAACAGCAAGTTTCCCCCAGTACGAAACAAAGGTTTAATCAACCAGTAGGAGAAATGCGTGACTTCGAAGGTGTTGCTTTGACTGGCAGGGCGCACTACCGGCGTCAGCAACAACGTGGAACCTGCACACAACACAACCAAAGTACTTTGCCCAACTTACAGTGAAGCTGTCAATCTCACCGGTTTGCTGAACACAAAGGATTAGACGTATCGAATGTAAGGAGATGTTTGCAGAAAGTAAACAGAACATGATTGCAGTTGAATTTATCAGTAAAGGAAAAAAGGACTGGGGTCCACAGTTCACTAGAGGTGTCTCTCCATAAAGAAATTACATATTGGGCCGGTGAATAAATTACAGCTGGGCAATTGACAGAATATCGAACATACATGACAAGATGATTACTATGAGATTTGATATGGTCATTACAACATAATACATAGACCGTAATCCAACTGCGTCTATGACTAATAATCCACCTTCAGGTTAGCATCCGCACCCCTTCCATAAGTTGCAAGCAACAGACTATCACATTAAGCAATGTGTAAAGTAAAAAATAGAATTACCCTTGGATAAAACATTGTTGTTTTCTCTAGTAGTAACAACACTTCTATAATCTTAGAAGTTATAAAGTCACTATCCGAAAACGAGAGGCATGAACCTACTATCGAGCATAAATGCCCCCTCTTGGAGTCAAAAGTGTCCACTTGGCCAGAGTTTCTACTAGCAACGGAGAGCATGCAAGATCATAAATAACATATGATATGAATATATAATCAATCTCAACATAGTATATAATATTCATCAAATCCCAGCAAACCAAACATAATGGATTACATAAAGATGATCTTGATAATGTAGGGCAGCTCACAAGATCGATACATGAAGCACAAAGTGGATAAGACAATCATCTAGCTACTGCTATGGACCCATAGTCCAAGGATGAACTACTCACGCATCACTTCGGAGGCGGGCATGGCGATGTAGATGCCTCCGGTGATGATTTCCCCCTCCGGCAGGGTGCCGGGAAGAGCTTCAGAACCCTCCGAGATGGATTCTGCGATGGCGGCCACGACGGAACTTTTCTTGGATGGAGGCTCGGGTATCCAAGGTTTTCCCGAGAAGATGTATAAATAGGCGGAGGATTTAGGTCGGTGGGGCGCCTGGTGGGCCCAGACCACCCCTAGGCGCGGGCCAGGTCCAGGCCGCGCCTAGGGTAGGTCTGGCCGACCTGCTGCGCCTCTTCGACCCTCTGGACTTCGTCTTCGTTTCGGTAAAATATTGACTTCGGCTTTTGTTTCGTCCAATTCCGAGAATATTTCATGTACAACTTTTCTGAAATACAAAAACATGAGAAAACAAGGAACTGCTGTGGCATCTTGTTAATAGGTTAGTATTGGAAATCATGTAAAAGTGCGACGAAGTGTAAACAAAATATATATGAATTGGTGTAAAATAAGCATGGAGCATCAAAAATTATAGATACGTTTGAGACGTATCGGCAAGCCAAGAGATAACCTGCTAACGTCATCGACTTCAACGCACATGTCTTCATACCCTCTACCGACAAAAAAGAGAAGGAAAAAAGTAGCAACTGAGTACATGAGGTACTCGGCAAGGGTAGAGAGACACAAAGGTTCATCGTAAAGCCACACTTGGGTATAAGGGGAACTCAACAAACTTAAAAGATGCAAATTATGGAATCATAGGATGTATGGTGAACTTAAGCAGCATCGTGAAAACAACACAAGACAACCTATAGATAAATGCTACGCCTTTCGTCTATTGTAAAAGGTAAGAGAGCACATAAGAAACCAACTAGATAATAACATCAAACATAACCCAGAAAATCATTACCTCCTTCAACTCAACTGTGAGGAAGCAATCCCAAAGGACAATTTACATGCTATTTTTATATTTGTTCTAGCTTACAAATCAAGTTGTGATTAGTTAGGTGCAAGTTGTTCTATGATCGATTTAAATGGCTTCAAGCCATCCGTAACCACAAACACGGATTATCGAAAATATTTAACCCTACATGATGCCCAAATGTACCCACACACACGTTCACCCCTTGATGCCTATGATTAGCAACCTTTTGTTGGTGTGTTGGCAGGTTGTCACAAATTGCACTCTCATTCACTATAACTAAGTCCATGGAGCCACCTAACTGAGTTTATTCCGTATTGAGAGTGTCTGTCTCATGCTGCAAAACAAGTTCATTTATTGCATGAACGACCAAGAAGAAAACATTGACTATTGGGCTGAGACCGATTTAGCAATCGTTAAACGAACATCCCTCAAGCTCTACATGTGCGTGCAAGGCTAACACGGTGATACATGTAAAATGCATCCATGAACTTTGATGCTTTTGATATGATATTATATGATACAAGATCTTCTTCCCAACGTTAATGTTGGCCTTAGAAGATTTAACATTTCTAGGTACGGTTCTTCAGAAATTGCTTCACTAGATCAATTTTGGATCTTTTCTCATGTTGTCGCAAGGAGAATTGCCGTTGCATTATTTTTCCCGGCTACTACGTCCTCGATAATGGTTATTCATTCTCATCTCGGCTCCCTAGAGAGGTCGACCATGTTGTTTGGTTATTTTTCTCTAACATAGATGTTGGTACTCTTCTTGGCAATGGTTCAAAAAGCGGAACTAAGCATTCACTTAAGTGCGCTTAAGCACCAAGTGATGGAAAAATGCTTCACTTAGGCCCTAAGCAGCTACTTAAACAATGATAAGGCTCATTAGCGCAATAAGGGTGTAAGAGACTCGTGATAATGGTTTCTTTCCTACTATAGAGCTAGCCCATCCCTTCCTCTGCTGCCTCATCTGAAAATAAAAAAATAAATCCCTATTATGTGAGCTATTTATCATTTCTAATTTGAACCGTCCATCTACTATGCTCATCTCTTTCTCTCACTCCTTCACTTTCACGCACACATGCACAACAACATTGGCTACGGTAATGGCCTAGTCCCATCCCTGCCTCTGCTCACTACAAAGATTCGGGTCTATTGCAACGAAAAAAATTGTCGCAATATATGCCGTTTCGTGGCGATATGCACCTATTGCCACAAAACAACGTTCGTGGGCAAGCGTTGCAATTGGACACATGGTAATAGGCTATTGCAACAAAAATGCAATCGTGGCAATAAAGTGCTCTATTGCAACAACCATGCGGGCAGTTGCCACATTTTCTCCCGCGGCGACACTCACTTATCTCCACAATGTGGTTTGTCGAGATAGCTTTATGCAACATGCGAACAAATCATGGCGATTGATAGTTTGTGGCGATACAAATTTGTAGCAATAACCTCTACCAACAATCCTCGTTTCGTGGCGTATGCTCTTTCGTGGCAATAGAAAATCGTGGCAATAGCCTATGCCAACACCCCCTGTTTCGTAGCATTAGACATTTTTCCACAAACCACTACATTCGTGGCATTAACTTATAGCAACAAACATTCCATTCATGGTGATAAATAGCTATGGCAACAATCATTTTTTTGTAGCGAGAAGTTACTGCGACAATTTAATCTTTTCGTGGCGATACTCTATTTCAACAAAATTCAGTTTTGTGGCGCCAAATACTTATTGCAACAAGCAAACTGTTTGTAGCGACAAGCTAATGCGACAACTTAAAGTTTTTGTGGCAGTACTCTATTTCAACAAAGCTTTTCTTCGTGGCGCCAAACAGTTATCACAGCGTGCTGAAAAATTGTGATGCCAAGTTATTGCAACAATATAAAGTTCTTCGTTGCTACATCCTAGCGCAACAAAGCATGTAGTCATGGCGACTAAGATTTGACGCAACAGTATTTTTCACTATTTTTTCATGGTACTAACCTAAGGCAACGGAAAGTGAGTTGTGACAATAGGCTATCGCAATCATAAAAAAGCCATTAAATTACAAAATTCAAAACCATACGTATAATATGTCAGTTCATACAAATCAAAATTCTGATCGTAAATATCAAGTTCAGAGTATGCATTGAATAACATGTTAACAGGTTTGTTTCGAGCCGATATACGAACCGGTACGTGCGAGAGACAACCCAGGAGGCGGCGGAAAAAGACACAAAACCCATCTAAGGTTTCGTCTTCCTCGCTGGCGATACCGCTGGTCCGCTCCGACTCCGGTGGCCTTGGGGCCTTGGAGGTGTGGCGGACCACGGTCCCTCGCTGGCGGGGAGTTTCCGTTGTTAATTTAGTTAATCTCTTTTTTTGGATGGTGAGGCGGCGGCTACATCCTGAAGTCAGAATAAGGTCCTCCCTACCCTATCCTCGCTCCGGTGGTGCATCTAGCGCCGACGGAGAGCGCCTGGAGTTGTGTGCCCGTCGGATCTCCTGGGATCCGGTCGGTTTTCGTGTTTGTTAGTGTGGTTTCATCTCAGTCTTTTCCGATCTACGGTTGTCATCATTGGTGACGGTTGCTGCTAAGGTGCGTGGGTCTTTTGGGACCTTAGCACGACGACTTCCCGTCTGTGTACTACAACTAGCTCTACTACGACAATCTTTGCCTGACTTCGGCGATGGAGGGGCGAGGACAGTAGCGCGCCTTCGGCTCGTGCTAGTGTTTGTAGTCGTCGCTAGGTGGTCCGAGTACCAATTTGTATTTTTTTTTATCTTTTGGTTTATGTGTACTACTGCTGATGATTATTAATAGATCGGTGGATTTCTCGCAAAAAAAAATTTGTTTCGAAATTGCAAATTTGTGCACATGATGATTAGATGATCCAGTGCACCTGCCATGGTGTCCCCTACTGCTGCTCTTATCTACCTGGTGCAGTTCATGTCCTTCACCACGTCTACAACTACCATTTCATTGTCTGGAGACCGGGTCGCTTCTTTACGAAAAAGAGTGTTTCACTTCTACTGTGTAGACTAACTACAAAAGACATTTGTCTCTACAAATTCAGCAAGCAAGCCTTGGCCCATTGGTTTCAGGCCTGTGCATGATGCTAATTTGATGGGTGCAAGGTTCGAATCTTCAGGTTTACAATAAAATTTTGCCGCTCATAATATAAGAATCAGTCAACTTATTGTTTATGTAAAATATAACCCCTTATGATTTTTTAAACTAGGACATCCTATTTTATTAGACAAAAAATATAGTAAACAATGAAAAAAACATGATTGTTGCAATATCTTCTAGATATTACCATGGCTCCATAATTTGTCGCAATATGCAAAAACTATTGCAACACAGTGGGGTTGAGGCAAAAACGGTCGCTTTTACGACAAATACGTATTTTGTTGCAATAGGAGACTAATATTTTGCAACAATATGAATGCCTAACGCAACAAGGGGAAAATGTTGCAATATTCTTCCGTATATTTCCACAAATTCTGTTTTCCTGGCGTTACCTAGTCTCTGTTGCAACAAGATGACAAGGTCCTGCAACAACCCGTAATCGTGGCAATAGCGCCACCTTATGGCAACGACATCGCAATTTGTTGCAATAAGAGCCCTCAATTGCAACAAAATGTCTAATTACCGCGACAAAACTCAATTGTGGCAATATGCGGAGGCTATTGCCACAAACAAAATATTCGTGGTTATATTGTGATTTATTGCAACAAAATAGAGCTGTAGCAATAAATATTGTTGCAATAGACCGGAATTCCTGTAGTGGCTGCCTCACCTTCCCCAGAGGAAGCACCACTCTCCTTTACTTCTCTGCTCCTCGATGCCCATAATTGCTTCCCTGGTTCCTGTCCATACGTTCCGTACATAATGCTTAAGCTCTCTTAAGCTTCAATTCCTCTAAGCGGTGCTTCACCGCTCGCTTATTAGCGCTTAGCTATTTTTTGAACCTTGCTCTTGGCGATGATGATTGACTAAATTAGTGGATGTGCACGGTGCAAGTAGGATTGGCATTGCAGGTCAAATTAAAATTATGAAAGAATCTTCGTTGGTATGTACAATTTTCTGTTTTGGTATCTATGTTTGGCTAACTTCAGAAAAGTACAAGATTATGTCATGGAAGAAGAAAGAGTTCGAAGATCTCGATGATTTTCTCCTTTTTTTTATAATTTATTTTGTAATTGCTGCAGACAACTCGTGTACCATGTATTATTTGCTACTATAAGTATATATTTTTATTGATTGCCAAAAAAGAAATTTATCTAAAGAATGGGCATTTTTGTGGAAGCATTAACATTTTCTTGAGATATGTTTGGATATCTATAAAATTTGCTCGTGTTATACCATAAGTTGTCCGTGCAATTCTTGTAAATCCTTCCTGTAGATAGAAATACTTGTTTATGCAAAAAAAAAATTCATATGTATGGGAATTAAATAAATGATTCATGTGTTTTTTAAGTCTATTACATAAAAATTACGCCAAACTAACTCAAACACTAAAGAACGAGGTCTAACAGAAGATGTGCATTTTGTGAAAATTAAATTGAAGCCATATATAGGTGAAGCAGAATAGATGTGTGATGTGTTCTTTTTATAGATCTTAAAACATTCAAACCGAAAAAGGAAATGGTGGAATAGGCTGGTCTAGCATAATAGGTGAAGCCATGGAGGGTACGGGGAGATATTATATTTTGTGCAATAAGGAGTGAATATGGGAAGCTCGGACGGATCTTCGGGACCGTGGTGCGGGGGTGGGGAAATTGTTCCCCTCCCCCTCTCCATGAGAAATGCACATACCTTTTCTTACCATCTGGTTGCTGATACGTCCCGACGTATCCATAATTTCTGTCGTTCCATGCTTGTTTTATGACAATACTTACATGTTTTGCTTGCACTTTATGATGTTTTTATGCGTTTTCAAACTAACCTATTAACAAGATGCCACAGTGCCAGTTCCTGTTTTCTGCTGTTTTTGGTTCCAGAAAGGCTGTTCGGGCAATATTCTCGGAATTCGACGAAACGAAGACCAAACCTCCTATTTTTCCGGAAGGCTCCGACCGAAGAAGAGTCGGAGAGGGGCCAGAGGGCCACCACACCATAGGGCGCGGCGCGGCACGGCCAGCCGGCCTTGTGGGAGCCCCCAGGCCCCCTGCGCGCCTCTTCGCCTATAAAATCCCTTTCGACCTAAAAACACCGTACCAATTGACGAAACTCCGAAAAGACTCCGGGGCGCCGCATCGCGAAACTCAATTCGGGGACGAAGTCTCTGTCCGGCACCTCTCGGACGGGGAAGTGCCCGGAAGCCATCTCCATCAACGCCATCGCCTCCATCATGCTCCGTGAGTAGTTCCCCCATGGACTATGGGTTCTAGCTGTAGCTAGTTGGTATTCTCTCCCCCATGTACTTCAGTACAATGATCTCATGAGCTGCCTTACATGATTGAGATTCATCTGATGTAATCGGTGTTGTGTTTGTTGGGATCCGATGGATGATACATTATGATTAGTCTATCTATAAAGTTTGTGAAGTTATTGTTGCTGCAATCTTGTTATGCTTAATGCTTGTCACTAGGGCCCGAGTGGCATGATCTTAGATTTGAGCTCTATAATTATTGCTTAGATTGTATCTACAAGTTGTATGCACATGTCACTGTCCGGAACCAAAGGCCCCGAAATCGGGACAACCGGAGGGGATGGCGGTGATGTGAGGGACACATGTTTTCACGGAGTGTTAATGCTTTGCTCCGGTGCTCTATTAAAAGGAGTACCTTAATATCCAGTAGATTCCCTTGAGGCCCGGCTGCCACCGGCTGGTAGGACAATAGATGTTGTGCAAGTTTCTCATTGCGAGCACGTACGACTAAATATGGAAAACATGCCTACATGATTAATGAATTGATGTTCTTTCTTAATGCCTTATCAATCCTATCAATTGCCCAACTGTAATTTGTTCACCCAACACTTGTTATTGGAGAGTTACCACTAGTGTAGATAGCTGGGAACCCCGGTCCATCTTTCATCATCATATACTCGTTCTACATGTCAACTATTTTCGGTACCATTGCTCTCATATTACTACTGCTGCTGTGTTACTGTTACTATTGCTCTCATATCTTTTACTTTCACATCACCCTGTTGCTAGTGCTTTTCCGGGTCAGTTGAATTGACAACTCAGTTGTTAAGGCTTATAAGTATTCTTTACCTCCCCTTGTGTCGAATCAATAAATTTGGGTTTTACTTCCCTCGAAGACTGTTGCGATCCCCTATACTTGTGGGTCATCAAGACTATTTTCTGGCGCCGTTGCCGGGGAGGCATAGCTCTACTCATAAGTTCACCTGGGGAGTACACTCTACCTCTCTCTCTGCTTTTATTTTATTTTGTCTTGCTAGTTTATTTCTGTCTAGTTTATTTGTGCTTAGTTTATTTTTGTCTAGTTTTACTTTGCTTAGTTTACTTTTGTCTAGTTTATTTTTGTCTTGTTTTATTTTTCCTATATACCCAAAAATCCATAAAAATTTGAAAAACCTAAAAATTAAAAACTGTTGTTATGGGAGAACCAACAAACTACTTGGAGCTTATAGAATGTTATAATAATTATAGAGAATCAAGAACTGGTAAAATAATGAGTGCTATGATAGAAAAATTGAATACAATGGCTAGAATCTTGCTTAGACGCCATGATATAAACTGTTGCTCTCAACAGGATACTAAACATCTTAAATTTCAATGTGGCTCTAGTGAGGAATTTTTAATTAAGAACTATAATCGGAATTGCTATATTCATTATGGGTTCGAAGAGGTAGAACAATTTGTCTTATTTATGGGAGCCTCCGAGATAGAATCCTTCATGGTTGAGAATTATGAAACTTGTGCTATTTGTAAGGACCTTAAAGATTATGTCTCTACTATCCTTAATTCTTGCATAGAATGCTACAGTAGGAATCCTTATATCCTTGATTATAAAGAGAGACACATTAATGCACAAGAATGCACTCACAATTTGCAGGAACCGGTGGAAGAAGAAATTGATGAACCTGAAAGCTCATTGGATGAAAAAGAGGAGGAAATTGATGAACTTGAAAGCTCATTGGATGAAAAAGAAGAAGAGAGCGACGAACAAAAGGAGGAAGAATGGATTAGCTACCCATGTCAACCTTCTAATGAGAGTAACTCTTTATCTCTTACACTATTTGATTGTCCTCCATGCTTACCGAAAGAGGTTGAATGTTATGTTCCTGTGGATTCTTTTGAAATAGTACCTATGAGTAATACTTGTGAGAATGATTATGCTACTATTATTTATGATAATCCATGCTACTTTGATAAATCTTATGATAATGCTTTGTTTGTGCCTGATGTCGAAATGCATGGTACTAAAGAATTTTGCTTGGCAAATGTTTATGATAAAGCTCTAGATGATGGTCCTATGTTACTTGATAATATTAATTGTACTACTAATGAAAATGGGATTGGAGAGTTCTTGACTTATTCTATGAGTCCCATATCTATTGAGATTGATCAACTACCTTGTTATATTATTAATAAAAGTAAGTTTGAAAGTTTTAATTCCACTATTCTTGAACTTGATAAAAATTATGTGTTTGGAAATCATGAAAAGTATGCTGCATGTGATAGTTATATTGTTGAGTTTATTCATGAAGCTACTGAAAATTATTATGAGAGAGGAAAATATGGTAGTAGAAATTTTCATGGTGCTAAAACACCTCTCTATATGCTTAAAATTTTGAAGTTACTCTTGTTTTATCTTCTTATGCTTATCACTTTGTTCTTCATGAATTTATTTGTGTACAAGATTCCTATGCATAGGAAGTGGGTTAGACTTAAATGTGTTTTGAATTTGCTTTTTGATGCTCTCTTTTGCTTCAAATACTATTTCTTGCGAGTGCATCATTTAAAACTGCTGAGCCCATCTTAATGGCTATAAAAAAAGAACTTCTTGGGAGATAACCCATGTGTTATTTTGCTACAGTATTTTGTTTTATATTTGTGTCTTGGAAGTTGTTTACTACTGTAGCAACCTCTCCTTATCTTAGTTTTGTGTTTTGTTGTGCCAAGTGAAGCCTCTAATCGAAGGTTGATACTAGATTTGGATTTCTGCGCAGAAACAGATTTCTATCTGTCACGAATCTGGGCATATTTCTCTGTAGGAAACTCAGACAAATCTGCCAATTTACGTGCGTGATCCTCAGATATGTACGCAACTTTCATTAGTTTTGAGTTTTCTGATTTGAGCAACGGAAGTACCATTTTAAAATTCGTGTTTACTGGCTGTTCTGTTTTGGCAGATTCTGTCTCTGTTTTTTGCATTGTCTCTTGTGGACTTTATGTGAGGCTTTCTAGACGTGGAGAGCTGTAGCTAATGTTTTATTGAGTTTTTGCAATGTGCCACTACAGGACCAAGGTGGATTCAATTTTTTTGAGTACTAACCCCTCTAATGAAGTTTATGAGAAGTTTGGTGTGAAGGAAGTTTTCAAGGGTCAAGAGAGGAGGATGATATATGATCAAGAAGAGTGAAAAGTCTAAGCTTGGGGATGCCCCCGTGGTTCATCCCTCCATATTTCAAGGAGACTCAAGCGTCTAAGCTTGGGGATGCCCAAGGCATCCCCTTCTTCACCAACTTATCAGGTTCCTCCCCTGAAACTATATTTTTATTCGGTCACATCATATGTGCTTTACTTGGAGCGTCTGTGTGTTTTTATTTTTGTTTGTGTTTGAATAAAGATGGATCCTAGCAATCCTTGTTTGGGAGAGAGACACGCTCCGCTTTTTCATATGAACACTTGTTCTTCGTTTTACTTTTAATGTTCAATGATAAAAGTTGGAAGCTACAATACTTATTGGTATTTGGTTGGAAATAGAAAATGCCTCATAATGTCTTGAATAATTTGACACTTGGCAATTGTTTTGAGCTCTCAAGTAGATCATGATTAAGTTTTTTTCATGTAGTTTAAACCTATTAGTGGAGAACTACCGTAGAGCTTGTTAAAATTGGTTTGCATGATTGGTCTCTCTTAAGGTCTAGATATTTTCTGGTAAAAGTGTTTGAGCAACAAGGAAGACAATGTAGAGTATTATAATGCTTGCAATATGTTCTTATGTAAGTTTTGCTGTACCGGTTCATACTTGTGTTTGCTTCAAATAACCTTGCTAGCCTAAGCCTTGTATCGAGAGGGAATACTTCTCGTGCATCCAAAACCTTGAGCCAAAACCTATGCCATCTGTGTCCACCATACCTACCTACTATGTGGTATTTTCTGCCATTCCAAAGTAAATTGCTTGAGTGCTACCTTTAAACAATTCAAAATTTATTACCTCTGATTTGTGTCAATGTTTAATAGCTCATGAGGAAGTATGTGGTGTTTATCTTTCAATCTTGTTCGGCAACTTTCACCAATGGACTAGTGGCTTCATCCGCTTATCCAATAATTTTGCAAAAAGAGCTGGCATTTCCCAGTCCCAAATTAATTAACAAAAATAGAACTCCTCCATGGTATGTGATTGTTGGACGGCACCCGAGGATTCGGTTAGCCATGGCTTGTGTAAGCAAAGGTGGGGAGGAGTGTCATCATAATAAAACTAAAATAAAAGGGCACTCCTTCATGGTATGAGATTGTTGGCAGGCACCCGAGGATTCGGTTAGCCATGGTTTGTGAAAGAAAGGTTGGAAGGAGTGCCACGCAAAAATAAAAATAATTCATGGGAGCCGCTCTTGAAGGTTTGTCTAGCAAGGGGTTAGAGTGCCCACTACCATTCGTTGACAACAACAAACACCTCTCAAAACTTTACTTTTATGCTCTCTTTATGTTTTCAAAACCAAAGCTCTAGCACAAATATAGCAATCGATGCTTTCCTCTTTGAAGGGCCATTCTTTTACTTTATGTTGAGTCAATTTACCTACTTCCTTCCATCTTAGAAGCAAACACTTGTGTCAACTGTGCATTGATTCTTACATACTTGCTTATTTGCATTCATCATATTACTTTGTGTTGACAATTATCCATGAGATATGTATGTTGAAAGTTGAAAGCATCCGCTGAAACTTATATCTTCCCTTGTGTTGCTTCGATGCCTTTACTTTGAACTTATTGCTTTATGAGTTAACTCTTGTGCAAAACTTTTGATACTTGTCTTGAAAGTACTCTTCATGAAAAGTTTTGCTATATGTTATCTATTTGTTAGCAACTATAGATCATTGCCTTGAGTCACTTCATTCATTTCATATGCTTTGTAATAGTATGATCAAGGATATGTAAGTAGCATGTCACTACAGAAATTATTCTTTTTATCGTTTACCTGCTCGGGACGAGCAAACTAAGCTTGGGGATGCTGATACGTCCCCGACGTATCCATAATTTCTGTCGTTCCATGCTTGTTTTATGACAATACTTACATGTTTTGCTTGCACTTTATGATGTTTTTATGCGTTTTCGGAACTAACCTATTAACAAGATGCCACGGTGCCAGTTCTGTTTCTGCTGTTTTTGGTTCCAAAGGCTGTTCGGGCAATATTCTCGGGTTGGCGAAACGAAGACCAAACCTCCTATTTTTCCCGGAAGGCTCCAGAACACCGAAGAAGAGTCGGAGAGGGGCCAGGGCCACCACACCATAGGGCGGCGCGGCCTGGCCGGCCCGCGCGGCCTGGTGGGGAGCCCCAGTGCCCCCTGCGCCGCCTCTTCGCCTATAAAATCCCTTTCGACCTAAAAACACCGTACCAATTGACGAAACTCCAGAAAGACTCCGGGCGCCGCCGCCATCGCGAAACTCCAATTCGGGGACAGAAGTCTCTGTCCGGCACCCTGCCGGGACGGGGAAGTGCCCCGGAAGCCATCTCCATCAACGCCATCGCCTCCATCATGCTCCGTGAGTAGTTCCCCCATGGACTATGGGTTCTAGCTGTAGCTAGTTGGTATTCTCTCCCCCATGTACTTCAATACAATGATCTCATGAGCTGCCTTACATGATTGAGATTCATCTGATGTAATCGTTGTTGTGTTTGTTGGGATCCGATGGATGATACATTATGATTAGTCTATCTATAAAGTTTGTGAAGTTATTGTTGCTGCAATCTTGTTATGCTTAATGCTTGTCACTAGGGCCCGAGTGGCATGATCTTAGATTTGAGCTCTATAATTATTGCTTAGATTGTATCTACAAGTTGTATGCACATGTCACTGTCCGGAACCCCGAAGTGACAGAAATCGGGACAACCGGAGGGGATGGCGGTGATGTGAGGGACACATGTTTTCACGGAGTGTTAATGCTTTGCTCCGGTGCTCTATTAAAAGGAGTACCTTAATATCCAGTAGATTCCCTTGAGGCCCGGCTGCCACCGGCTGGTAGGACAATAGATGTTGTGCAAGTTTCTCATTGCGAGCACGTACGACTAAATATGGAAAACATGCCTACATGATTAATGAATTGATGTTCTTTCTTAATGCCTTATCAATCCTATCAATTGCCCAACTGTAATTTGTTCACCCAACACTTGTTATTGGAGAGTTACCACTAGTGTAGATAGCTGGGAACCCCGGTCCATCTTTCATCATCATATACTCGTTCTACATGTCAACTATTTTCTGGTACCATTGCTCTCATATTACTACTACTGCTGTGTTACTGTTACTATTGCTCTCATATCACTGCTACTTTCACATCACCCCTGTTGCTAGTGCTTTTCAGGTGCAGCTGAATTGACAACTCAGTTGTTAAGGCTTATAAGTATTCTTTACCTCCCCTTGTGTCGAATCAATAAATTTGGGTTTTACTTCCCTCGAAGACTGTTGCGATCCCCTATACTTGTGGGTCATCAAGACTATTTTCTGGCGCCGTTGCCGGGAGGCATAGCTCTACTCATAAGTTCACCTGGGAGTACACTCTACCTCTCTCTCTGCTTTTATTTTATTTTGTCTTGCTAGTTTATTTCTGTCTAGTTTATTTGTGCTTAGTTTATTTTTGTCTAGTTTTACTTTGCTTAGTTTACTTTTGTCTAGTTTATTTTTGTCTTGTTTTATTTTTCCTATATACCCAAAAATCCATAAAAAATTGAAAAACCTAAAAATTAAAAACTGCTGTTATGGGAGAACCAACAAACTACTTGGAGCTTATAGAATGTTATAATAATTATAGAGAATCAAGAACTGGTAAAATAATGAGTGCTATGATAGAAAAATTGAATACAATGGCTAGAATCTTGCTTAGACGCCATGATATAAACTGTTGCTCTCAACAGGATACTAAACATCTTAAATTTCAATGTGGCTCTAGTGAGGAATTTTTAATTAAGAACTATAATCGGAATTGCTATATTCATTATGGGTTCGAAGAGGTAGAACAATTTGTCTTATTTATGGGAGCCTCCGAGATAGAATCCTTCATGGTTGAGAATTATGAAACTTGTGCTATTTGTAAGGACCTTAAAGATTATGTCTCTACTATCCTTAATTCTTGCATAGAATGCTACAGTAGGAATCCTTATATCCTTGATTATAAAGAGAGACACATTAATGCACAAGAATGCACTCACAATTTGCAGGAACCGGTGGAAGAAGAAATTGATGAACCTGAAAGCTCATTGGATGAAAAAGAGGAGGAAATTGATGAACTTGAAAGCTCATTGGATGAAAAAGAAGAAGAGAGCGACGAACAAAAGGAGGAAGAATGGATTAGCTACCCATGTCAACCTTCTAATGAGAGTAACTCTTTATCTCTTACACTATTTGATTGTCCTCCATGCTTACCGATAGAGGTTGAATGTTATGTTCCTGTGGATTCTCTTGAAATAGTACCTATGAGTAATACTTGTGAGAATGATTATGCTACTGTTATTTATGATAATCCATGCTACTTTGATAAATCTTATGATAATGCTTTGTTTGTGCCTGATGTCGAAATGCATGGTACTAAAGAATTTTGCTTGGCAAATGTTTATGATAAAGCTCTAGATGATGGTCCTATGTTACTTGATAATATTAATTGTACTACTAATGAAAATGGGATTGGAGAGTTCTTGACTTATTCTATGATTCCCATATCTATTGAGATTGATCAACTACCTTGTTATATTATTAATAAAAGTAAGTTTGAAAGTTTTAATTCCACTATTCTTGAACTTGATAAAAATTATGTGTTTGGAAATCATGAAAAGTATGCTGCATGTGATAGTTATATTGTTGAGTTTATTCATGAAGCTACTGAAAATTATTATGAGAGAGGAAAATATGGTAGTAGAAATTTTCATGGTGCTAAAACACCTCTCTATATGCTTAAAATTTTGAAGTTACTCTTGTTTTATCTTCTTATGCTTATCACTTTGTTCTTCATGAATTTATTTGTGTAAAAGATTCCTATGCATAGGAAGTGGGTTAGACATAAATGTGTTTTGAATTTGCTTTTTGATGCTCTCTTTTGCTTCAAATACTATTTCTTGCGAGTGCATCATTTAAAGCTGAGCCCATCTTAATGGCTATAAAAAAGAACTTCTTGGGAGATAACCCATGTGTTATTTTGCTACAGTATTTTGTTTTATATTTGTGTCTTGGAAGTTGTTTACTACTGTAGCAACCTCTCCTTATCTTAGTTTTGTGTTTTGTTGTGCCAAGTGAAGCCTCTAATCGAAGGTTGATACTAGATTTGGATTTCTGCGCAGAAACAGATTTCTATCTGTCACGAATCTGGGCATATTTCTCTGTAGGAAACTCAGAAAAATCTGCCAATTTACGTGCGTGATCCTCAGATATGTACGCAACTTTCATTAGTTTTGAGTTTTCTGATTTGAGCAACGGAAGTACCATTTTAAAATTCGTGTTTACTGGCTGTTCTGTTTTGGCAGATTCTGTCTCTGTTTTTTGCATTGTCTCTTGTGGACTTTATGTGAGGCTTTCTAGACGTGGAGAGCTGTAGCTAATGTTTTATTGAGTTTTGCAATGTGCCACTACAGGACCAAGGTGGATTCAAATTTTTTGAGTACTAACCCCTCTAATGAAGTTTATGAGAAGTTTGGTGTGAATGAAGTTTTCAAGGGTCAAGAGAGGATGATATATGATCAAGAAGAGTGAAAAGTCTAAGCTTGGGGATGCCCCGTGGTTCATCCCTGCATATTTCAAGGAGACTCAAGCGTCTAAGCTTGGGGATGCCCAAGGCATCCCCTTCTTCATCAACTTATCAGGTTCCTCCCCTGAAACTATATTTTTATTCGGTCACATCATATGTGCTTTACTTGGAGCGTCTGTGTGTTTTTATTTTTGTTTGTGTTTGAATAAAGATGGATCCTAGCAATCCTTGTTTGGGAGAGAGACACGCTCCGCTTTTTCATATGAACACTTGTTCTTCGTTTTACTTTTAATGTTCAATGATAAAAGTTGGAAGCTACAATACTTATTGGTATTTGGTTGGAAATAGAAAATGCCTCATAATGTCTTGAATAATTTGACACTTGGCAATTGTTTTGAGCTCTCAAGTAGATCATGATTAAGTTTTTTCATGTAGTTTAAACCTATTAGTGGAGAACTACCGTAGAGCTTGTTAAAATTGGTTTGCATGATTGGTCTCTCTTAAGGTCTAGATATTTTCTGGTAAAAGTGTTTGAGCAACAAGGAAGACAATGTAGAGTATTATAATGCTTGCAATATGTTCTTATGTAAGTTTTGCTGTACCGGTTCATACTTGTGTTTGCTTCAAATAACCTTGCTAGCCTAAGCCTTGTATTGAGAGGGAATACTTCTCGTGCATCCAAAACCTTGAGCCAAAACCTATGCCATCTGTGTCCACCATACCTACCTACTATGTGGTATTTTCTGCCATTCCAAAGTAAATTGCTTGAGTGCTACCTTTAAACAATTCAAAATTTATTACCTCTGATTTGTGTCAATGTTTAATAGCTCATGAGGAAGTATGTGGTGTTTATCTTTCAATCTTGTTGGGCAACTTTCACCAATGGACTAGTGGCTTCATCCGCTTATCCAATAATTTTGCAAAAAGAGCTGGCAATGGGATTCCCAGTCCCAAATTAATTAACAAAAATAGACACTCCTCCATGGTATG
Source organism: Lolium multiflorum (assembly GCA_030979885.1). Lineage (NCBI taxonomy): Eukaryota > Viridiplantae > Streptophyta > Magnoliopsida > Poales > Poaceae > Lolium > Lolium multiflorum. The sequence goes on from CM061750.1 coordinate 200,731,829, forward strand.
TGATTGTTGGACGGCACCCGAGGATTCGGTTAGCCATGGCTTGTGTAAGCAAAGGTGGGGAGGAGTGTCATCATAATAAAACTAAAATAAAAGGGCACTCCTTCATGGTATGAGATTGTTGGCAGGCACCCGAGGATTCGGTTAGCCATGGTTTGTGAAAGAAAGGTTGGAAGGAGTGCCACAAAAATAAAAATAATTCATGGGAGCCGCTCTTGAAGGTTTGTCTAGCAAGGGGGTTAGAGTGCCCACTACCATTCGTTGACAACAACAAACACCTCTCAAAACTTTACTTTTATGCTCTCTTTATGTTTTCAAAACCAAAGCTCTAGCACAAATATAGCAATCGATGCTTTCCTCTTTGAAGGGCCATTCTTTTACTTTATGTTGAGTCAGTTTACCTACTTCCTTCCATCTTAGAAGCAAACACTTGTGTCAACTGTGCATTGATTCTTACATACTTGCTTATTTGCATTCATCATATTACTTTGTGTTGACAATTATCCATGAGATATGTATGTTGAAAGTTGAAAGCAACCGCTGAAACTTATATCTTCCTTGTGTTGCTTCGATGCCTTTACTTTGAACTTATTGCTTTATGAGTTAACTCTTGTGCAAAACTTTTGATACTTGTCTTGAAAGTACTCTTCATGAAAAGTTTTGCTATATGTTATCTATTTGTTAGCAACTATAGATCATTGCCTTGAGTCACTTCATTCATTTCATATGCTTTGTAATAGTATGATCAAGGATATGTAAGTAGCATGTCACTACAGAAATTATTCTTTTTATCGTTTACCTGCTCGGGACGAGAAGGAACTAAGCTTGGGGATGCTGATACGTCCCCGACGTATCCATAATTTCTGTTCCATGCTTGTTTTATGACAATACTTACATGTTTTGCTTGCACTTTATGATGTTTTTATGCGTTTTCCGGAACTAACCTATTAACAAGATGCCACAGTGCCAGTTCCTGTTTTCTGCTGTTTTTGGTTCCAGAAAGGCTGTTCGGGCAATATTCTCGGAATTCGACGAAACAAAGACCAAACCTCCTATTTTTCCGGAAGGCTCCAGAACACCGAAGAAGAGTCGGAGAGGGGCCGGAGGGCCACCACACCATAGGGCGCGCGGCTGGCCAGGGCGCCGGCTTTGTGGTGGGGAGCCCAGTGCCCCCCGCCTCTTCGCCTATAAAATCCCTTTCGACCTAAAAACACCGTACCAATTGACGAAACTCCAGAAAGACTCCGGGGCGCCGCCGCCATCGCGAAACTCAATTCGGGGACGAAGTCTCTGTCCGGCACCCTGCCGGGGGAAGTGCCCCGGAAGCCATCTCCATCAACGCCATCGCCTCCATCATGCTCCGTGAGTAGTTCCCCCATGGACTATGGGTTCTAGCTGTAGCTAGTTGGTATTCTCTCCCCATGTACTTCAATACAATGATCTCATGAGCTGCCTTACATGATTGAGATTCATCTGATGTAATCGGTGTTGTGTTTGTTGGGATCCGATGGATGATACATTATGATTAGTCTATCGACAAAGGATTAACTTGTCAATGCCTACAGATTGTAGACTAGGGTTTCGCTAGAAGTAGAGGGCAAGTAGATCTCGAAGGTTTAGGCGAAAAGTACTCGACGATTATAAAAACTAGGGTTATGTTGACAGTAGATTCGATCCTTTCTTTGTCCCTCGACTCCCCTTATATAGGAGGCGGAGCCGAGGGTTTCGTGATACACAAGTTACAAAGTTCGGGAGGATTTCGTATCCAACCCGTAAGATTACAAATCTCTATCTTTCCTAATACAAACTATCTTTCCTAATCATCAAATGGGCTTCCGAGTCTTCTTATTCTTCGAGTTCTGGGCCTTCGATAAACCCCGGGTACCATCTTTGGCAAGCCCATTGGGGATGCCTATGTCAGTAGCCCCCGAGATTTTGCTTGAATCGTAGAGTCAGGGAAAATCTCGACTGTTTATTTTTATTCGAGAGCTTTCATTTATACTTCTTCACATAAAATTCTATATTGTACAGGGATAATGGTAGTTGGGGCTAGTTCATCTGACGGATCAGGTACTAGTTAACTGCTCTAGTGGCAATCCGCAAAAACCTACTTCAAGATCACGTCCCTGGACATGATCTCGGGATACTGGTGTAAACTTCGACAGGTGCCGCTTAAGGTCTTACCATTCTGTCGAGTCCCAGTCAAATTTATCGGGTACCTAACGCGTCCGTTAGGATTTTTCTTCGTATCTGTTGATACGGATAAAAGTAGCAGAGCGCAGTCTTTGGCGATGCCACGCCCAGCAGAATGGATCTGGGGTCTTACCTTCGCAAATTTGCGGCATTCAGAAATTGATCGCAACTTTGGCGTTCTGAGAATATATTGTCGAGTGCTTTTCGCCTTTGGAATAGCACATTTTATCGAGTCATATTTGATGACTTATTTTGTCTTCCCGATGGGAGTATATGTAGAGTTATCTGTGTAACTCGAAATATACTCACTTCTTTATTTTGATAAAATTCATCGGGCACGCGAACAGCGTTCCCGATGGGAGTAGCCCCCGAGGCTACATCCAAGAACTTGTGCTTGGGTGTAGGCTCCACAGATTAGTATCCGTTGCCGCTCTATTTATAATCTTTCTCGACAGTTTTATATTTATCGGGTGCGCGACCAGCGCTCCCGATGGGAGTAGCCCCCGAGGCTATGAACAAATGCTTGGATTTGGTCATAGGCTCTCGCCATTTCTATATTGTCATACTCGAAATTTTCTATTTTTCCAAAGTAGCCCCCGAGCGTTTGGGCAAAAACTTGTATTTGATCAAAGGCTCCAAAAGTATTCAAATGATTTACCCTGTCGCCATTCTCTTTTTATTTTTCTTGTCGACATATTTTCCTTTGTCAAATTCTCTTCATCTCTATCAATAATTGGGATTTTTTCTGCCTTGTGGGTCCATTGTTCCCACCACGTTGACACGTCGTGCAAGTGGGGGACACACGTCCTCCGCTTTTCCTGGCGCACGTACAGTAATGCCTGTTCCATTCCTTCCCAGTAAAAATACCTTTTTACCCTTGTATCTACGAGATCCTTTTTCACCACACGATTTCTTCATCCAACGGTGCACTGCTTCGTCCGAATCCTATATAAACCTTTCTTCAACCTCGGTCCAGTCCTTCGCTTGCGCCGCACATCTGTTCCCCTCTGCAAAAACTTCCCCTGCGCCCAATTCTCTTCAATCTTCCGCACGTTCGAGCATTGCTTTTCCAGTGCATTGATGCCACCGCGCACGCGACTCACACGCACAGTACTCCAGAATCCGAGATGGCCGCCGAAGATCTTGAATGGGAGAGATCTAAAATCTCCAACCAAGACCTCAACATGATGAAGAAGCTTGGCCTGATGAAGAAAGAAGATGCCATCCGCTTTCCCAGCGAAGAAAGCTATCCCAACCCTCCAATGGAGTATCGGGTTAGTTTCGTTGATCACCTCATCCGCGGCCTTTCTGCCCCAATTCACGATTTCCTCCGCGGCCTTCTTTTTGTTTATGGGATTCAACTGCACCAATTGACCCCCAATTCCATCCTCCACATTTCCATTTTTATCACGCTGTGCGAATGTTTCCTTGGAATCCCTCCTAACTGGGCTCTTTGGAAACGTATTTTCCTTCTCCGCCGCAATGCCTCCCGCAATGCCACTTATAACATAGGCGGCGTTGTTATCTGTGTCCGAACTGACGTTGATTACTTCGACGTCAAATTTCCCGATTCTGTCCAAGGGTGGCGCAAAAAGTGGCTCTACATTCACGAAGAAAGTGCCAACTCTGTGGAACACAACATAATCCCCTTCGACGGAAATGCCAAAATTCAGCGCCGCCGCTCCTGGGATGCTGAAGCTTCCGAAGAAGAGAAAAAGGCGACAGAAGCACTTATGTCTCGTATTCGTCAGCTTCAAAATACTCGAGGCAAAGAGCTATCTGGTGTTCAAATCACTGCCTACTTTCTTAGAATTAGAGTGCAGCCTCTTCAGGCTCGCAAAAATCCCCTTTGGACATATGCTGGTGGAAACGACGCCAATAGGCTCTCCAGTGATCTTTCTGCAAAGGACTTGGAGAAGCTGATTCGAAGAATTTCCCGTTTAAACAAGAAAGATCCTGTTCCTTCCTCCTGCCGCGTGGAACCATACAGCTCCACCAATCCTCTTCCCGAGGTATTTTGTCTTCTCGAATTTTTATCTTGTTCCAAATGTTCCCTGCATCTCACTGTATTGATATCTCGCTAATTTTTCTTTTGTCGCTATTTTTTGCAGAACCATCCTACTATGGCTTCTCTTCCTCCCCTTCCTGAGGATGGAGAAGTCGAAGAACAAGCTATTGTTGCCGAAGACAATCAAGGTTCTTCTCTTCATGAAAGTGAAGTCGCAGGTTCTCACAAATCTGCGGCTTCCCATGAAAAAGAAGTTGAATCTGAAGCCAGCGAGTCGACGCAATCCCTTCCTCCTGCTGTTTCCCCAAAGAACAAAAGGAAAAAGGATAACGCTGAAACTTCCGGCACCTCCAAACCCGAAGAAGCTGTTCCTTCTCACCCGAAGTCAGCTTATGATCCATACCTCGGAACTCTCATCAGTTCGTAAGTACCATTTCCCTGTTTTTTTGTACTTTGAAGATTTTTTGTCTATCTTGTCTCTATATTGTCGACTTGTACTTGTAGTGATGATGAAGAAGTGGTACCAACTGTTGATGTGGCTACTCGAACGAGTACGTCACATACATTAGTCGCCTCGGAAACGCCCGTTGAAGGGGAAGAAACGTCGCCTCCTCGACAAAATGTCGGCACTGCGACTCCTCCGTCAAGCCCCCGAGCCTCTTCACCGAAAAGGGCAAGGACGGAGATTATCGCGGAACCTACTCTCCAATTGAGTAGCTCCTCGAACCTTCTCATGGAGGATGTAAGTTCTTCACTTTTTTGTCATTGTTTATGTTTTCTCTGTTTACTTCTGTGTATCATCATATTTTTCTCATACCCCCATTTTCTCTTTGTCCTCTTTTTTTAACAGCCTATGATCAAGGATCTTCTTCGCATCGGTGCCCAATTTGTTGGGTACCGTGAATATGCTAATAAAACTGAAGGTAATGTTTTGCTACTTCTTTTTGCCTCTGCCCTTTTGCTCCTTTGTTGTCGAAGTTTTTAACTATATTTTTCTTCTTTGCCAGAAAAACTGGCCCAATGAACGTGCCAACACACTTGCTCAACAATTAGAGCATAGTGAAAAGGCTCGCAAAAAGGCCGAATTGGATGCTACTGAAGCTAGAGCAGAAGCTGACAAGGCCAAGGCTGACGCTGCTGGTGTCGAAGATCTTAGAAAAAGGCTTCACACCGCTGAAACTTCACTGAGCGATCACATAGCTGCCCAATCTGCTCGCGAAGAGGCGATCCTTAAGCGCTTAAGGACACAAAGTCGCCGCTTCGTCGGTAAGTACCACTTATTATTTTTTGTATTTCCTTCTCTGCGCTCGTTTGTTGCTCAATAAGTTTTTTTTTTGACAGCTAGAACAGCTCAAGAGTTTCAACTTGAAGAACCCGCCAATGATCCTCTCCTTGACGCCCTTTCATTCCTCGAGGTTCATGGATCAGAGGCACGCGAAGGCATTGATCAGGCCAAAGCAGGGTTGTCGCGGCTTTTTCCTTATTTTTCCCAAAGAAAGAGGAACCCGCAACTTTCCTTAACCTCGCCAAGAGCTTCAATTCATCAGAGACCTTGGACTGAAAATGCGCCAAGAAAACATGAAGGTTGCTGTCGAAAGCACTGTTGCCCTGGTTGCTGACAGCCAACAAACTATTGATTGGATGAAGGTTGGCGACACCAATCAAATAGAGCAGTCGAGGTGGAGGTCGCTGATTAAGGCAGCCAAACCCAACACGAAGAAAATCTTGGCATATCTCGGGATCAAGCCACCCTCGACTCCCAGCTCATCAAGGCCGGAGGTCTAGTTTCATATTCTTTTGCTTTGTTTTTAGTTTACCTCCTCCTTTTGGTACTGTCGCTGTAATGCTCCTGGCGATGATTAGGTCTTGTAGAGGTCCTTCTTTTGTAATAGACATGTATATACTACAAGAATGAATGGAAGTCGAACTTTGTCTCAATGATTGATGTCGACGTTTTTCTATTTTTCAGTTGATTTTTGACAATTATTCGTCAATTCCTGGTCCTCCCGAAGTTTTTCCTTCGTCCCTTTCGAAGAAGTCTTCTGTCCCTGTTAACCTTGATGATTCTTCGAGTATGGATCTGACAGAGGAATTGAAAGAACTTCGAGTACAACTCCAGTCCGTGAAGAAGCAGTCGCTTATACTTATGGAGCAGTCTCGAGAATCTTCTCAAAGGGAGAAAATTGCGCTCCAACAAGCTCAAGATGCCATGACTGAGAAGGACGCTGCTGTTGCTGAAGCTGCTGCAGCTACGTCTCGAGAAAATTCTATGCTCCAACTACTAATAGATGCTAGCTTGGATATGGCGGGTAAGTTTCATTGTCTTCGCCTTGCTTCTTCTTTTCCTTTGCTGCTTGCCTCTTTACTCCCCTCTGACTTGTTTTATGAAACAATAGGTGCTTTTTTGGATACTGCAACTGAAAATGAACGTGTCGAGGCTCGTTCCAATGTCCTTCTTCGGCTTGCACGTGAACATGGGTCGACTTTTTGGGGCACGCCTGAACGGACTCGCCAAATCGTGAGGTTTCAAGATCGCGCGCTTCAGGTTCGCGGGTATCTTGACTTCTGTACCAAGACCCTCTCTATGGTTTATAACTCTATGTTTCCTCGGAACATTCAACCAAAAACTCTTCCCGAGTTAATGGAGAAGTTCAAGGATGCCCACAGGATCCATCACTTTGTCAGAGCTCAACTGGTAGCTGGCGCCAGATTTGCCCTTATAATGCTTCAGATCTGCCACTCAAAACTTGATCTGACCCAAGTTGTTGAGAAAGTTCACGAGAAGGTACGGCGCCGAAAAGTTGGTATCGATCGTATTAACACGAAGGTTTCTCCTATAGCCGAAGAAATGATTGAAGATCTTCTTCGGATGGATGCCGACTTTTTTGCCGATGGTCATTATGCTGATTTTCTTGGCGCTGCTCCTGAAGAAAACAGAGTGACCCTTGATGATATATTGAATCAAGACTGATTATTTTCCTTTGGTAGATAATTCTCCTGTGTAAATCATGATTATGATTATATTGTGAAGCAAACAGCATATTTCTATATTTATCTAGCCCCCGAGTATTTTCGGTGGCTATTCGCTGTATTTGTATAATGCGAGGTTTTTAAACCAAGGCAAGATAATATACACTGTATACTATTTTTGTGGGTGTAAGCCCCCGAGTCTTTTGTTGATCACTATTTTGTCTGTATCTCTTTTTATTTTGGCGAGGTATTTTTACCAAGGCAAGATGCTTCTTTTGCGTTTGTCGACACTGTGTTTATATATATATATTGTATCATGTAGGGGAGAACCCCTGATCTTGTCGGGAAGAAGATATATAATTCCACTATCTTTATTATATTGCAGCACCGCGAGTCCGCCTCATTAAAAACCTTCTCCGGCCCCACTCGGTGCCCCGAAAAAGGAAAAGAGTGCGTCTGAAAACTCGCGGGCGTTTCAGTACATTGTAGCTTTACAAAGGAGGACTATATTTTCGACATCTAGGCGTAGAAACGCCTGAGCTGTGCCACGTTCCAGGGATTTGGCTCGTCATCCCTGTCTTCTTGTCTTTGATTCTGTATGCTCCTCCTTCTATTACTTCTGTGACGATGTATGGTCCTAGCCAGGGTGACTCGAGTTTTTCATGGCTTTTTTGATTGAGTCGTAAAACCAGGTCACCCACTTGGAAAGATCTTGGCCGCAATCGTCGACTGTGATAGTTTTTCAGGTCCTGCTGATATTTGGCGACTCGTGACAGGACTTCGTCTCGAGCTTCATCGAGTGCGTCGACATCATCCTCCAAAGCTTTTCTCGAAGTTTCTTCGTCATATTCTACGACTCGTGGAGAATCGTGCTCTATTTCTATCGGCAAGACTGCTTCAGCTCCGTGGACCAAAAACGGTGTTTCCTGTGTCGCTGTATTTGGTGTTGTTCGAATACTCCACAAAACACTTGGTAGCTCCTCTGGCCAAGTATGCCTAGCTTTTTCCAAAGGTCCTAGCAGGCGCTTCTTGATGCCATTGCAGATGATGCCATTGGCCTTCGACTTGACCGTTGGTCTGTGGATGTGCAACAGATGCAAAACTCAATTTGATGCCCACTTCTGCGCAGTATGCTTTGAATTCTTTGGACGTAAAATTACTGCCGTTGTCTGTGACGATGCTGTGAGGGACTCCAAAGCGAAAGACGATGCTCTTCACAAACTTTATTGCGGATGCTGCATCTGGTGAATTTATTGGCTTCGCCTCTATCCACTTGGTAAATTTGTCGACAGCCACTAGCAAGTACTCATATCCTCCTGGCGAAGCTTTGTGCAATTTACCTACCATGTCGAGACCCCATTGAGCAAAGGGCCAAGATAGTGGGATTGGCATAAGTTCTGCTGCTGGCGAGTGAGGTCTTGCCGCAAATCTTTGGCACGCATCGCAAGTTCGCACTATTTCCTTCGCATCCTCGATTGCTGTGAGCCAATAAAATCCTGCTCTGAAAACCTTAGCCGCGATAGCTCTGCTACTCGCGTGGTGCCCGCATATCCTTCGTGCACATCTTTCAGGATGATTCTTCCTTCTTCGGGTGTGACGCACCTCTGTAGCACGCCCGAAATACTTCGTTTGTACAACTCCCCTTTTACCACAGTGAAAGCTTTTGATCTCCTGATTATTCGCCTTGCTTCAACTGGATCGTCGGGTATCGTTTTCCTTAGGATGTATGATATGTAAACCTGCATCCATGGAATTTGCACCATCATGACTAGCTCTTGCTCTTCTTCTTCTTCTGCTGTGTCTTTGGCGATACTCGAGGGTTTCTCCTTCTTCTCCTTCTTTGTTTTTGCTGGCTTTGTTGATCTCTCGCTGATCTCTTCCCAGAACACGCCTGGAGGGATTGCGAGGCATTGCGACCCGATGTTTGCAAGAACGTCGGCTTCATCGTTGCTCATCCTGCTGATGTGGTTTACCTCACAACCATCAAATAGTTTTTCCAGCTCATTGTACACCTCTTTGTATGCTATCATACTTTCGTTGACTGCATCGCATTGATTCATGACTTGCTGTGCCACCAATTGTGAGTCGCCGAAAATTTTCAATCGGGTTGCACCGCAAGCTTTCGCCATCTTCATCCCGTGTATAGAGCTTCATATTCTGCTTCATTGTTAGATGCGTTTGGGAACGTCATCCGCAGAACATACTTCAACTTGTCGCCTTCAGGTGATACTAATATCACGCCTGCTCCAGCACCTTCCAATCTCTTGGACCCGTCGAAGTTCATGGTCCAAGTTCTCGATAAATCTGGGGGTCCCGTGTTTTGTAGCTCCATCCATTCTGCAAAATCTGGTAAGACCTGTGATTTTATTGCTTTTCTTTTTTCATACGTGATGTCCCGAGGAGAAAGTTCTATTCCCCAAAGGGAGACACGACCCGTAGCCTCTGGGTTGTTCAGTATATTTGATAAGGGAGCCTCGTTGACCACTATTATCGGGTGCGCCGAAAAATAGTGTCGCAACTTTCTTGCTGTCGTGAATACTCCATATGCTAGCTTTTGATATTGCGGATACCGCTGTTTGGAGGGCGACAGTACTTCGCTGAAATATACTGGCCTTTGAACTCCATGAAGCTTGCCTTCTTCTTCTCTCTCGACTACTAGGGCCGTGCTGACCACCTGAGGTGTGGCTGCAATGTACAAGAGGAGAGGTTCTTTCTCTTTTGGCGCCACCAATATCGGTGGTGTCGAAATTGCTCGCTTGAGGTTCTCGAAGGCTCTGTCTGCTTCCTCGTTCCATTGAAATTTTTCCCCTTGTTTGATCAATGCATAGAACGGCAGCGCCTTTTCTCCTAGCCTGGCGACGAATCTGCTTAAAGCTGCGACTCGCCCCGTTAGCTGTTGTATTTCTTTCAACTTTGTTGGCTTTCTCATAGTGACGATGGCCTGTATTTTTTCGGGATTAGCTTCAATCCCTCTTGCTGATACTAGGAACCCGAGAAGTTCTCCAGCGGGAACTCCAAAGGAGCATTTTGTCGGGTTCAGCTTGAGGCAAAACTTGTCGAGGTTGTCGAAGGTTTCCTTCAAATCTTCGATCAAAGTCGACCCTTTCTTTGATGTTATTACGACATCGTCGATGTAGACTTGTACATTTTTCCCAATCTGTGTTGCTAGCATTCTGCATCATCCGCTGATATGTTGCTCCCGCGTTTTTCAGACCAAAGGGCATTGTTTTGTAGCAAAACACGCCATAAGGTGTGATGAACGCTGTCTTGGCTTCATCTTCTTCTTTTAATCTTATCTGGTTATAACCAGAATATGCGTCCAGGAAGGAAAGACGTTCGCATCCTGCCGTGGAGTCGATGATTTGATCGATCCTTGGGAGGGGAAAGTGATCCTTGGGACAATGTTTATTGAGACACGTGAAGTCGACGCACATGCGAAGGACTATTGTGTGTTTCTTCGGCACCATCACTGGGTTAGCTACCCATGTGGCTTCTGTAGATATTTCTCTGATGAAACCAGCATCTTTGAGTCGATCTATTTCAGATAACATGGCTTTGCGGCTAGGCTCCGAAAAACGCCGCAAAGGTTGCTTTACTGGTCGTGCAAGAGGATCCAAATTGAGGTGGTGCTCGGCAAGTTCCCTGGGTACTCCTGGCATGTCAGCTGGACACCATGCGAAGATTTTCCAGTGCTCACGGAGGAACTCGACGAGCGCGCTTTCCTATGCGACATCCATGTTTGCGGCAATGGACGTCGTTTTCTTTGGATCTGTCGGGTGGATCTGTACCTCTTTTGAATCCTTGGTTATATTGAAAGTTGGCTCCTTAGAAGATCTTCCTACCTCTGGTAGCACGTCATAATCAGTGAACCGTGGCGCCGCATATTCTGCTTGCATCCCGAAAGTTTCTGACAGTCGATGAAAATCTTTGTCGCATTTATCGGATAACGCGAAACTTCCTTTGATTGTGATAGGTCCCTTAGGCCCAGGCAACCTCCACAACAGATATGTATAATGCGGCACTGCCATGAACCTGGCATATGCTGGTCGTCCCAACAAGGCGTGATATTGCGACGGGAAATCCACCACTTCGAACTCCAGATTCTCTATCCTGTAGTTTTCTCGGGTTCCAAACTGAACGTCGAGGTTGATCTTGCCCAATGGGTAACTTGGCTTCTCTGGTGTAATCCCGTGGAAACGTGTGTCAGTTGGTTTCAGATTTGCTAGGGATATGTTCATCTTCCTCAATGTATCTGCATACATGAGGTTTAAGCTGCTGCCGCCATCTATGAAAACTCTCGACACATCAAAACCAGCGATTACTGCGGGTAAGATGAGTGCTGATTGTCCTGGTCGAGGAACTTGCTGCGGATGATCTGCAATTGTGAAGCCGATGTCTTGCCCCGACCAATTTAAGTACTCGACTGTTGGTGGAGGCTGATACGTCTCCAACGTATCGATAATTTCTTATGTTCCATGCTACTTTATTGATGATACCTACATGTTTTATGCACATTATATGTCATATTTATGTATTTTCTGGAACTAACCTATTAACAAGATGCCGAAGAGCCAGTTCTTTGTTTTCTGCTGTTTTTGGTTTGAAATCCTAGTAAAGAAATATTCTCGGAATTGGACGAAACTTTCGCCCGGGGTCCTATTTTTGCACGAAGCTTCCGGAAGACCGAAGACCTAACGAAGTGGGGCCACGAGGAGGCCAGGGGGTGGCGGCGCGGCCCAAGCCCTGGCCGCGCCGACCTCTGGGCCCTCGTGTGGCCCCTCGCGTTGACCCTCCGCCTACTTAAAGCTTCCGTCGCGAAACCCCCAGTACCGAGAGCCACGATACGGAAAACCTTACAGAGACGCCGCCGCCGCGAATCCCATCTCGGGGGATTCAGGAGATCGCCTCGGCACCTGGGAGGGGGATTCATCTCCCGGAGGACTCTTCATCGCCATGATCGCCTCCGGAGTGATGAGTGAGTAGTTCACCCCTGGACCATGGGTCCATAGCAGTAGCTAGATGGTCGTCTTCTCCTTGTTGTGCTTCATTGTTAGATCTTGTGAGCTGCCTAACATGATCAAGATCATCTATCTGTAATACTATATGTTGTGTTTGTCGGGATCCGATGGATAGAGAGTACTATGATTATGGTGATTATCAATCTATTGTTCATGTGTTGTTTATGATCTTGCATGCTCTCCGTTATTAGTAGAGGCTCTGGCCAAGTTTTTACTCTTAACTCCAAGAGGGAGTATTTATGCTCGATAGTGGGTTCATGCCTCCATTGAATCTGGGACAGTGACAGAAAGTTCTAAGGTTGTGGATGTGCTGTTGCCACTAGGGATAAAACATTGATGCTATGTCTAAGGATGTAGTTGTTGATTACATTACGCACCATACTTAATGCAATTGTCTGTTGCTTTGCAACTTAATACTGGAGGGGGTTCGGATGATAACCTGAAGGTGGACTTTTTAGGCATAGATGCAGTTGGATGGCGGTCTATGTTCTTTGTCGTAATGCCCGGATTAAATCTCACTATATTTACCATGTCATGTATATGCATTGTTATGCCTTTCTCTATTTGTCAATTGCCCGACTGTAATTTGTTCACCCAACATGCTTTATCTTATGGGAGAGACACCTCTAGTGAACTGTGGACCCCGGTCCTATTCTTTACATAGCATACAATCTACTTGTTTTACTGTTTTCTTTGCAAACATCTTCCACTCGATACGTTTAATCCTTTGTTACAGCAAGCCGGTGAGATTGACAACCTCACTGTTTCGTTGGGACAAAGTACTTGGGTTGTGTTGTGCAGGTTCCGCGTTGGCGCCGGAATCCCTGGTGTTGCGCCGCATCACATTTCGCGACCATCAACCTTCAACGTGCTTCTTGGCTCCTCCTGGTTCGATTAAACCTTGGTTTCTTTCTGAGGGAAAACTTGCTACTGTGCGCATCATACCTTCCTCTTGGGGTTCCCAACGAACGTGTGAGTTACACGCCATCAAGCTCTTTTTCTGGCGCCGTTGCCGGGAGATCAAGACACGCTGCAAGGGGAGTCTCCACTTCTCAATCTCTTTACTTTGTTTTTGTCTTGCTTTATTTTATTTACTACTTTGTTTGCTGCACCAAATCAAAACACAAAAAAATTAGTTGCTAGTTTTACTTTATTTATTGTCTTGCTCTCTATATCAAAAACACAAAAAAATTAGTTACTTGCATTTACTCTATCTAGTTTATTTTATTTTACTGTTACTAAAATGAGTAATCCTGAGGTTGAAGTTCGTTCTTTTAAGCAACAAGGTGGAGAAAGTTTTAAAGATGCTTGGTATAGAATTAGTAATGCTCATCAAAGGTGCATTAAGAAACACTCCACCACTATCCTTCTTAGGAACTTTTATGTTGGTTTGTCTAGTTGGAATAGATATGTTCTTGATACTCTTTCGGGAGGTAATTTCCTAGGTACTCCCGCTTTAGAAGCTAGTTGCATCATTGAGAGTCTAGTTGGAATACCACCTGTTAATGAAGTTAAAATTGAAATCTCTCTTGAAGATGTTATGAAAAAATTGGAAACCATAGAGAAAAATTTTCCAAGTATTGAAACTAAATTAGAAATGTTATTGGATAAAACTGATGAACTTGATAAATCCCTAGGAGGAATTGATGAAAGAATTAGTGTCCTAGGAACTTGTGTTATCCATGATAATCAAACCAATAGGATTGATGAACTTGAAAAAGCTATGGGAACCTTGGGTTCAACCTTTTCTTCTCTCAAGTATAATGAGAAAGCCTATGTGGGTAAAGAGCAAAAATTCATGTATGCCTCTAAAGTGCCTAAACAAAAGAATTACTATAGGCCTAAAATTGCTAAAACCCCTAGCACCACCATAGAAAATTTAGATAATGGAGCACCTAAAGCACCCTCTGCAACAAGTTGTGTTTGCATGAAAAATAATGATGTTGATGCTTCTACTCTCGATGTTACTTGATTTGCACTTTCTGCGCCTAGCTGAAAGGCGTTAAAGAAAAGCGCTTATGGGAGACAACCCATGTTTTTACCTACAGCAATTTTTTGTTTTATTGAGTCTTGGAAGTTGTTTACTACTGTAGCAACCTCTCCTTATCATGTTTTTGTGCCAAGTAAAGTTTCTATGTCAAAGTTGATGTTATATTTGGGATCGCTGCGCAGAAACAGCATTGCTGTCTGTCACGAATCTGGGCATAATTCTCTGTAGAAAATTCGAAAAAATCTGCCAATTTACGAGCGTGATCCTCAGATATGTACGCAACTTTCATTAGTTTTGAGTTTTTCCATTTGAGCAAGTCTGGTGCCATTTATAAATTCGTCTTTACGGACTGTTCTGTTTTTGACAGATTCTGCCTTTTATTTCGCATTGCCTCTTTTGCTATGTTGGATTTATTTCTTTGATCCATTAATGTCCAGTAGCATTATGCAATGTCCAGAAGTGAAAATAATGATTGTGTCACCTCTGAATGAGTGAATTATTAATGATGCACTAACCCTCTAATGAGTTTGCTTGAAGTTTGGTGTGAAGGAAGTTTTCAAGGGTCAAGAGAGGAGTATGATATACTATGATCAAGAGGAGTGAAAGATCTAAGCTTGGGGATGCCCCCGTGGTTCACCCCTGCATATTTTAAGAAGACTCAAGCGTCTAAGCTTGGGGATGCCCAAGGCATCCCCTTCTTCATCGACAACATCATCAGGTTCCTCCCCTGAAACTATATTTTTATTCAGTCACATCTTGTGTTCTTTACTTGGAGCGTCGGTTTGTTTTTGTTTTTGTTTTTGTTTGAATAAGATGGATCCTAGCATTCACTTTGTGGGAGAGAGACACGCTCCGCTGTTGCATATGGACACATGTGTCCTTAGGCTTTACTCATAATGTTCAAGGCGAAGTTTCTTCTTCGTTAATTTGTTATATGGTTGGAATTGGAAAATGCTACATGTAGTAATTCTAAAATGTCTTGGATAATGTGATACTTTGCAATTGTTGTGCTCATGTTTAAGCTCTTGCATCATATGCTTTGCACCCATTAATGAAGAAATACATAGAGCTTGCTAAAATTTGATTTGCATATTTGGTTTCTCTAAGGTCTAGATAATATCTAGTATTGAGTTTTGAACAACAAGGAAGACAGTGTAGAGTCTTATAATGTTTACAATATGTCTTTTATGTGAGTTTTGCTGCACTTGTTCATCCTTGAGTTTGCTTCAAATAACCTTGCTAGCCTAAACCTTGTATCGAGAGGGAATACTTCTCATGCATCCAAAATCCTTGAGCCAACTACTATGCTATTTGTGTCCACCATACCTACCTACTACATGGTATTTCTCCGCCATTCCAAAGTAAATTGCTTGAGTGCTACCTTTAAAATTCCATCATTCACCTTTGCAATATATAGCTCATGGGACAAAATAGCCTTAAAAACTATCGTAGTATTGAATATGTACTTATGCACTTTATATTTTATTAAGTTGCCTGTTGTGCGATAACCATGCTTCTGGGGAACGCCATCAACTATTGTTGAATATCATGTGAGTTGCTATGCATGTCCGTCTTGTCTGAAGGTCTATCATTTTAGTGGTTGGAGCATGCAAAATTGTTAGAGAAGAACATTGGGCCGCTAACTAAAGCCATGAACCATGGTGGAAGTTTCAGTTTTGGACATATATCCTCAATCTCATATGAGAAT
Source organism: Lolium multiflorum (assembly GCA_030979885.1). Taxonomy (NCBI): domain Eukaryota; kingdom Viridiplantae; phylum Streptophyta; class Magnoliopsida; order Poales; family Poaceae; genus Lolium; species Lolium multiflorum. The sequence goes on from CM061750.1 coordinate 200,747,713, forward strand.
AATAACTTTGCTACATGCTTATGCATTTAAGAGGAGTCCATTATCTGTTGTCCATGTTGTCCCGGTATGGATGTCTAAGTTGAGAATAATCAAAAGCGAGAAATCCGAAATGCGAGCATTCTCCTTGGACCTTTGTACAGGCGGCATGGAGGTACCCCTTTGTGACACTTGGTTGAAACATGGCATGCGAAGACCCGGTAGTCCAAGTTAAGTAGGACGAGGTGCGGGCACTATTAGTATACTATGCGTGAGGCTTGCAACTTGTAAGATATAATTTTCATAACTCATATGCTTTATTACTACCGTTGACAAAATTGTTTCATGTTTTCAAAATAAAAGCTCTAGCACAAATACAGCAATCGATGCTTTCCTCTTTGAAGGACCTTTCTTTTACTTTTATTGTTGAGTCAGTTTACCTATCTCTTTCCACCTTAAGAAGCAAACACTTGTGTGAACTGTGCATTGATTCCTACATACTTGCATATTGCACTTATTATATTACTTTATGTTGACAATATCCATGAGATATACATGTTACAAGTTGAAAGCAACCGCTGAAACTTAATCTTCCTATGTGTTGCTTCAACACCTTTACTTTGATTTATTGCTTTATGAGTTAACTCTTATGCAAGACTTATTGATGCTTGTCTTGAAGTACTATTCATGAAAAGTCTTTGCTATATGATTCAGTTGTTTACTCATGTCATTACCTTTGCTTTGATCGCTGCATTCATTACATATGTTTACAAATAGTATGATCAAGATTATGATGGCATGTCACTTCAGAAATTATCTTTGTTATCGTTTTACCTGCTCGGGACGAGCAGAACTAAGCTTGGGGATGCTGATACGTCTCCAACGTATCGATAATTTCTTATGTTCCATGCTACTTTATTGATGATACCTACATGTTTTATGCACATTATATGTCATATTTATGTATTTTCTGGAACTAACCTATTAACAAGATGCCGAAGAGCCATTCTTTGTTCTGCTGTTTTTGGTTTCAGAAATCCTAGTAAAGAAATATTCTCGGAATTGATGAAACTTTCGCCCAGGGTCCTATTTTTGCACGAAGCTTCGGAGAGACCGAAGACCTAACGAGTGGGGCCACGAGGAGGCCGGGGTGGCGCGCGGCCCAAGCCCTGGCCGCGCCGACCTCCCTGGGCCCCTCGTGTGGCCCTCGCGTTGACCCTCCGCCTACTTAAAGCTTCCGTCGCGAAACCCCGCCGAGAGCCACGATACGGAAAACCTTACGGAGACGCGCGCCGCGAATCCCATCTCGGGATTCAGGAGATCGCCTCCGGCACCCTGCCGGAGAGGGGATTCATCTCCCGGAGGACTCTTCATCGCCATGATCGCCTCCGGAGTGATGAGTGAGTAGTTCACCCCTGGACCATGGGTCCATAGCAGTAGCTAGATGGTCGTCTTCTCCTTGTTGTGCTTCATTGTTAGATCTTGTGAGCTGCCTAACATGATCAAGATCATCTATCTGTAATACTATATGTTGTGTTTGTCGGGATCCGATGGATAGAGAGTACTATGATTATGGTGATTATCAATCTATTGTTCATGTGTTGTTTATGATCTTGCATGCTCTCCGTTATTAGTAGAGGCTCTGGCCAAGTTTTTACTCTTAACTCCAAGAGGGAGTATTTATGCTCGATAGTGGGTTCATGCCTCCATTGAATCTGGGACAGTGACAGAAAGTTCTAAGGTTGTGGATGTGCTGTTGCCACTAGGGATAAAACATTGATGCTATGTCTAAGGATGTAGTTGTTGATTACATTACGCACCATACTTAATGCAATTGTCTGTTGCTTTGCAACTTAATACTGGAGGGGTTCGGACGATAACCTGAAGGTGGACTTTTTAGGCATAGATGCAGTTGGATGGCGGTCTATGTTCTTTGTCGTAATGCCCGGATTAAATCTCACTATATTTACCATGTCATGTATATGCATTGTTATGCCTTTCTCTATTTGTCAATTGCCCGACTGTAATTTGTTCACCCAACATGCTTTATCTTATGGGAGAGACACCTCTAGTGAACTGTGGACCCCGGTCCTATTCTTTACATAGCATACAATCTACTTGTTTTACTGTTTTCTTTGCAAACATCTTCCACTCGATACGTTTAATCCTTTGTTACAGCAAGCCGGTGAGATTGACAACCTCACTTTCGTTGGGACAAAGTACTTGTTGTGTTGTGCAGGTTCCGCGTTGGCGCCGGAATCCCTGGTGTTGCGCCGCATCACATTTCGCGACCATCAACCTTCAACGTGCTTCTTGGCTCCTCCTGGTTCGATTAAACCTTGGTTTCTTTCTGAGGGAAAACTTGCTACTGTGCGCATCATACCTTCCTCTTGGGGTTCCCAACGAACGTGTGAGTTACACGCCATCAGAGGCATCTTCTCTGCCATGAACACTTGTCGCGAGATTACCTTCTGCGCCCTGTTTGATGGCCTGGCTTTCTGAATCATCGAGACCGCACCGTTAGAGTTGGGGTCAACATATGGAGGTGGATGTGGTGCTGCCGCAATTCTAAGCTGGTGTCGATTTTCGTCGGTTATTGCGGGAGGAGGTGGAAGGTGGATCTCGCTCCTTGGCTCCCGAGGGTTTCTGTTATTTGCTTGGGCATTTGCGATTCCTGCGGCTCGCAACATTGCCTGAAAATTTCGGCAGTCTTTCTGGAGATGTCCTGACTGCCTCTTTCCATTGTTGTCGAGATAAAAGTGCATTTGACACGGACCGTTCATCATCTCCTCGGGAGACACATAAGGTCTTTGAATCCTTGGTCCACTATTTTGCCTGTTGCCACGAAAGTCACCTCTATTGTCGCCTTGTTGCTCATTACTCCTTTGATAGTCATCTCGACTATTTCCTCCAGGATTTCCTCGGAAACCAGCCGATATATGGCCGGGAGCATCGTTGTTGTAGAACTGGCGAGAAAATCGCCTTCTATTTTGATAATTTCGACCACGATCCTCTTCTGGCGACCTGTGTCGCTTGTTGTATATTGCGTCTTCTCCATCTGCCCATTTATTGGCTATCTCCATGAGTGCTGATATGGTCTTAGGGTTAGTTCTCCCCAAGTCCTCGACGAAATCTGCTCGTCGGATTCCTGCTACGAACGCATCTATGGCTCTCTCGTCAGATATGTCCTCTGCCGAGTTTTTAATAATGTTCCATCGCTGTATATACTTCCTCATCGACTCGTCGTGTTTTTGTCGGCATGCCCTCAGCTCTTCCAACGATGCAGGTTTCTTGCAGGTGGATCGGAAGTTTTTCACGAAGATGTTCTCAAAGTTCTCCCAGCTGTCGATGGAATTCAAGGGGAGTTTCTTTATCCAAGATCTTGCGGCACCACTCAGGTGAACTTGGATACTTTGCATAGCTGTTGCTCTGGTTCCTCCTACCAGTTTTACCATCTCGAGATAATCCACGAGCCAATCCTCGGGATCTTGCAGGCCGTCGAACTTCTTGAAATTCTCGGGTAACTTGAACCCTTTCGGTACTCGAGTTTTTCGAACTCTTCTCGTAAAGCATGGGAGCCCACACATATCTTCGTCGGCAAGCTCTGGCGAGTGCTGACGCTCCCTTCTTTCTTGTCGCGCTCTGTCCACCCTTACTTGGACTGCTGTGTCTCTTGCCCCACTTGTTCTTGGTGGGTCTTGAACTGCTGCGGTGGGTCGTGGACTATTTTGTCTAGGATTTTCTTCGGGAGGCGTTGTTGCAAACGCTGTTCCCATAACTCCTACTCCAGCCATCGCCATATTGAACAATGGTTCTCTCGGGTCCCCAGGAGGTGGTCTCGACGCAAGGATATATGCTTGTGTTGCCATGTAACCTGCCTCTGGCGTTTTTGGGATGATATTTCCCCTTTCATCGATCGACATAAAGGACATGTCGAGATTTTGGATTATGTTTCCTCTCTCTGCTTCGGGTATGTTTTGCAGCCGAGACATTGCTCTCCTCCGAGCTTCTCTGTGACTGTCTCCCGAAGTTCTTGATTGTCGACTTAAATCTGCTCGGCGTCTGCTTGATGCGGAAGCTGCCTCTTTTCTTCTATTTAGTGATGCTGTCTGTTTTTCCAACTCTCTGCTTACTCGAGCAAGTCTATATTGATATGCTTGAAGTTCTTGTACAGTAGCAGTGGTGGTCATAGGTTCTGAACCATCCATGGCTTTCGCGGCCCTATCCCACGCTTCTTGCGGGAGCTGTACTCTTGCGCGAGTTGAGGATCCAGGATATTTAGTGCCTAAGCCATGTCTGAGATCAGCGGGATCGACGTATGGATTTCCCAACTCGTCGAAAGCCTCTGATGTTTGCGGGTCTGATGTGCCTGCCCCTTCTACCACATAGATCTGATGATATTTTGTGCATTGATTTTTATCAGGATTGGTGACACCATCATATAGAGTGGTGAAGACCTTTCCGATGGCAGCAGACTTGTCGATGAAGTTGAAGCTGTCGACGCTGTCGGAGTCGCTGCTTATAAAGGAGTCCGCAGACGACTCGAAGGATGTGTTGCTGAAGATCTTGGCGAGCTTTCCGCTTGCCTTGTTGTCGACGAAGTATGGCGACGAAAACTCCTCGTCACTCGACGAAAAGTTAGAATCGACCGCTGAAAATTCCGACGAGATCGGAACTTCGAGACGGTAGGATCCTTCCTTGTTGACGCCAAATCGGAATTCTCCGAACGTCATGATGATGGGCTCCTCCAGATAGGCACATGCATCCATACGGGAGGGCGGGTGAGGAATAAAATTGAATAGATCAGTTTTTCCCTTGTTACCTCGATCCATCGCGTTGCTTGCTGTTGATGAAGTCGAAGATCTTGAACGTGCCATCGAGATCAGCTCCTTGCAACCTCTAATTCCCACAGACGGCGCCAATTGACAAAGGATTAACTTGTCAATGCCTACAGATTGTAGACTAGGGTTTTGCTAGAAGTAGAGGGCAAGTAGATCTCGAAGGTTTAGGCGAAAAGTACTCGACGATTATAAAAACTAGGGTTATGTTGACAGTAGATTCGATCCTTTCTTTGTCCCTCGACTCCCCCTTATATAGGAGGCGGAGCCGAGGGTTTCGTGATACACAAGTTACAAAGTTCGGGAGGATTTCGTATCCAACCCGTAAGATTACAAATCTCTATCTTTCCTAATACAAACTATCTTTCCTAATCATCAAATGGGCTTCCGAGTCTTCTTATTCTTCGAGTTCTGGGCCTTCGATAAACCCCGGGTACCATCTTTGGCAAGCCCATTGGGGATGCATTATGATTAGTCTATCTATAAAGTTTGTGAAGTTATTGTTGCTGCAATCTTGTTATGCTTAATGCTTGTCACTAGGGCCCGAGTGGCATGATCTTAGATTTGAGCTCTATAATTATTGCTTAGATTGTATCTACAAGTTGTATGCACATGTCACTGTCCGGAACCAAAGGCCCCGAAGTGACAATCGGGACAACCGGAGGGGATGGCGGTGATGTGAGGGACACATGTTTTCACGGAGTGTTAATGCTTTGCTCCGGTGCTCTATTAAAAGGAGTACCTTAATATCCAGTAGATTCCCTTGAGGCCCGGCTGCCACCGGCTGGTAGGACAATAGATGTTGTGCAAGTTTCTCATTGCGAGCACGTACGACTAAATATGGAAAACATGCCTACATGATTAATGAATTGATGTTCTTTCTTAATGCCTTATCAATCCTATCAATTGCCCAACTGTAATTTGTTCACCCAACACTTGTTATTGGAGAGTTACCACTAGTGTAGATAGCTGGGAACCCCGGTCCATCTTTCATCATCATATACTCGTTCTACATGTCAACTATTTTCTGGTACCATTGCTCTCATATTACTACTACTGCTGCTGTGTTACTGTTACTATTGCTCTCATATCACTGCTACTTTCACATCACCCCTGTTGCTAGTGCTTTTCCAGGTGCAGCTGAATTGACAACTCAGTTGTTAAGGCTTATAAGTATTCTTTACCTCCCCTTGTGTCGAATCAATAAATTTGGGTTTTACTTCCCTCGAAGACTGTTGCGATCCCCTATACTTGTGGGTCATCAGTTGCCAGGGGTGGAATAAGTAGTGTGATATGTTGTTGGATCCATAAAATCAGCATGCTCCGCTTTTGGAGCCTCACAAGTAGTGTGATCTGCTATTGCAGCATTAAAATTAGCGTGCTCCGCTATTGGAGTACTAATGGCATCTTCTTGTCACTTATATGTATCTCAATTTTTGGTTATTTTCACCTGCAAATAAAAAAACAAATCTCTATTATTTCAAACAAGATTTAAGACTATGATGTTATGGCTGCTAACAGGTCACTACCAAATCAATCATTAAACAAATATATATTATATGCCACCTAATAGCTCACTAAAAAAATAAATCATCAAACAAACTTATGTGCTATGGTTATTGTCCATAGTGTTACATTGTTTAGACCATCCTAAGCCGTTAAGATTCCTACTAGGTCCAGGAAACAATAAACTCAGACCAGGAACATGTTACTTTGCTATATAGGAAAACAAAAGAAGTATACCACGATGGGATTCGTAGCATAGAAAACAAAAATTTCCTACCGCAAGAACGAACCAAGCCAAGATGCAATCTAGTAGATGGGAGCAACGAGAAGATCACGAGACTAACCCTTGAAGATTTCCAAAGCCTACGAGATTAGATCTCGTTGTGGATGTAGTCGATCACTTGCCGCTTGCAAAAGCGCGTAGAAGATCTTGACGGTGCCACAATCGGGCAGCACCTCCGTACTCGGTCACACGTTCGGTGTTGATGAAGACGTCCTTCTCCATGTTCCAGCGGGCATCGGAAGTAGTAGATCCTCCTCGGAATCTCGGCAGCACGACGGCGTGGTGGCGGTGGTGGTGGAGATCTCCGGAGGCCTAAGCGTATGCGGGAGGTGGAGGAGGAGGGCGACTAGGGTTTGGGGAGAGGGGCGCCGGCTAGGGCAGCCTTGAGGGGTGCGGACAACTTGGTGGCTTGAAGTGGCCGGCCCCTCACCTTTGTCCTTCATTATATAGGTGGATCCCCAAGGGTTTGCCCAAAGTCTTCGAATAAGACCCCAATTCAAAAACTGCCATATGGACGAAGCCTAGAGGGACAGAGACTCTCCCCTTTCTCCCTTTGTTGACCGGCCAAGGAGGTGGAGTCCACCATGGACTCCACCCTCCCACTTGGTTGGCTGGTTAGGGTTTGTGGAGTCCCTCCGGGACTCCTCCTTCCATAGTGATTTATTCCGGATAATTCTAGAAACCACCTTCCATAAATTCACCGGATCATTTCCAAACTTGGAAAGTGACTTCCTATATATAAATCTTATTCTCCGGACCATTCCGGACCTCCTCGTGATGTCCTGGATCCCATCCGAGACTCCGAACAAAACTTCGAACTCCATCCCATATTCCATATCTACTTAAACGACATCAAACCTTAAGTGTGTCACCCTACGGTTCGTGAACTATGCAGACATGGTTGATACTTCTCTCCGACCAATAACCAATAGCGGGATCTGGAGATCCATAAGGGCTCCCACATATTCAACGATGACTTAGTGATCGATTGAACCAATTACATACGATACCGATTCCCTTTATCACACGATATTTTACTTGTCCGAGATTTATCATCGGTATCTCTATACCTTGTTCAACCTCGTCTCTGACAAGTACTCTTTACTCGTACCGTGGTATATCATCTCTTATGAACCATTCATATGCTTGCAAGCTAATCACGACATTCCACCGAGAGGGCCCAGAGTATATCTATCCGTCATCGGGATGGACAAATCCCACTGTTGATCCATATGCCTCAACTCATACTTTCCGAATACTTAATCCCACCTTTATAACCACCCATTTACGCAGTGGTGTTTGATGTAATCAAAGTACCCTTCCGGCATAAGTGATTTACATGATCTCATGGTCGAAGGACTAGGTAACTATGTATCGAAAGCTTATAGCAAATGAACTTAATGACGTGATCTTATGCTACGCTTATTTGGGTGTGTCCATTATATCATTCACTTAATGACATAACCTTGTTATTAATAACATCCAATGTTCATGATCACGAAACCATGATCATCTATTAATCAACAAGCTAGTTATACAAGAGGCTTACTAGGGACTCCTTGTTGTTTACATAACACACATGTATCAATGTTTCGGTTAATACAATTATAGCATGGTATGCAAACATTTATCATAAACACAAAGATATATTATAATAACCATTTTATTATTGCCTCTTGGGCATATCTCCAACAGTCTCCCACTTGCACTAGAGTCAATAATCTAGTTTACATTTGTAAAGATATAACACCTTGGCCTTCTGGTGCTTTATCATGTTTTGCTCACGGGAGAGATTTTAGTCAACAGATCTGACACGCTCAGAAACGTATGTATTTTGCAATTCATTTGCATCTCAACGCATCACTCATTTCCCAAATGAGTCGGCATTAATCGTATATGTTCGGTCTTCTCACTACAAGAAAAGTTGCCATGGCCGACGAAGTTGAAGTCGCGCCGTGGTTGCTGGTGTACCATGGCCGACGATTTTGGTCCCTCCGTGGTGCATGTCAAAACTTTTTTTTTCGTTTTTGAGGCCACCTAGCCCGACGAAAGCGGCCAAAACGTGGCGTATGGTGGCCCGGGACGTGGTGCATCTCGAAATCTCGGGTTCGCCGGCCGAGTCAACGCAAATCCGCACCGCCGAGGGATGTAGGGCCCAGATGGCAGCCTCTCTGGCATTGTTTTTTTTCTACATCGCGCCATCTCGTTCAACGAGCCGTTTACGATGCAGGATCATGGGTCCCGCATGTCATCCTCTATGAACCAAAATTCTTTCTATTCTTGGATTTTTTGACCCCCTGATTTCTGGCTACTTCCTTTTTCTTTTGATCCCTTGCCGCCTTGGAAACGTTGAGACCGCTGCTGCTAAATGGGACCCGCATGTCATCCTCTATGTGCAATCAACTTTCTTTTCTTGGAGTTTTTTTGGCACCTCAAATTTGGTCACTTGCCTTTTTCTTTCGATCCCCTGCCGCCTCTCAAACGGTGATACCGCTGCTGCTACCCGCATGTCATCCTCTATGTACTATAAAACTTTCTTTTCATGGATTATTTTTGGCACCTCAAATTTGGTCACTTGCCTTTTTCTTTCGATCCCCGCCGCCTCTCAAACGGTGATACCGCTGCTGCTAAATGGGACCCGCATGTCATCCTCTATGTACTATAAAACTTTCTTTTCTTATTTTGGCACCTCAAATTTGGTCACTTGCCTTTTTCTTTCGATCCCCCGCCTCTCAAACGGTGATACCGCTGCTGCTAACAGGACCCGCATGTCATCCTCTATGTACTATAAAACTTTCTTTTCTTGAATTATTTTTGGCACCTCATATTTGGTCACTTACCTTTTTCTTTCGATCACCTGCCGCCTCTCAAACGGTGATACCGCTGCTGCTAAATGGGACCCGCATGTCATCCTCTATGTACTATAAAACTTTCTTTTCTTGGATTTTTTGGCACCTCATATTTGGTCACTTGACTTTTTCTTTCGATCCCCTGCCTCTCAAACGGTGATACCGCTGCTGCTAACTGGGACCCGCATGTCATCCTCTATGTACTATAAAACTTTCTTTTCTTGGATTTTTTTGGCACCTCATATTTCGTCACTTGACTTTTTCTTTCGATCCCCTGCTGCCTCTCAAACAGTGATACCGCTGCTGCTAAATGGGACCCGCATGTCATCCTCTATGTACTATAAAACTTTCTTTTCTTAAATTATTTTTGGCTCCTGATATTTTTTCACTTGCCTTTTTCTTTCGATCTCATGCCACGTTTGAAACGTTGAGGAACCTGCAGGCTCATGGGACCCGCATGTCATCCTCTATGTACTATAAAAGTTCTTTTTCTAGGTTTTTTTTCACCATCTGATTTTTGGCAATTTCTTTTTTTCTTTTGATCCCCTGCCACCTCTCAAACGCTGATACCGCTGCTGCTAAATGGGACCCGCATGTCATCCTCTATGTACTATAAAACTTTCTTTTCTTGAATTATTTTTGGCTCCTGATATTTTTTCACTTGCCTTTTTCTTTCGATCTCATGCCACGTTTGAAACGTTGAGGAACCTGCAGGCTCATGGGACCCGCATGTCATCCTCTATGTACTATAAAAGTTCTTTTTCTTGGTTTTTTTTCACCATCTGATTTTTGGCAATTTCTTTTTTCTTTTGATCCCCTGCCTCTCAAACGCTGATACCGCTGCTGCTAAATGGGACCCGCATGTCATCCTCTATGTACTATAAAACTTTCTTTTCTTGAATTATTTTTGGCTCCTCATATTTGGGCACTTGCCTTTTTCTTTCGATCTCATGCCACGTTTGAAACGTTGAGGAACCTGCTGGCTCATGGGACCCGCATGTCATCCTCTATGTGCTATAAAAGTTTCCTTTGTTGGATTTTTTTCACCCTCTGATTTTTGGCTTGCCTTTTTCTTTTGATCCCCTGCCCCCTTTGAAACGTTGAGTAAGCTGTTGGCTCAAGGGACCCGCATGTCATCCTCTATGTCCATCAACTTTCCTTTCTTGGATTTTTTTTCACCCCCTAATTACTAGCTACTTTCTTTTTCTTTTGATCTCAAGCCGCATTACAAACATTGAGACCGCTGCTGCAAAATGGGACCCACATGTCATCCTCTATGTACAATAAAGTTTCTTTTCTTGGATTATCTTTTGCTCCTGATATTTTGTCACTTGCCTTTTTCTTTCGATCTCATGCCGCCTTTGAAACGTTGAGTAAGCTGCTGGCTCATGGGTCCCGCATGTCATCCTCTACGAACAATAAAAGTTTCCTTTCTTGGAGTTATTTTTGACCCCTAATTTCTGGCTATTTGCCTTTTTCTTTGGATCTCCTGCCCCTTTGAAACGATGAGGACGCTGTTGGCAGGTCGGTCCCACAAGTCATCCTCTATGAACAATAAAAGTTTCCTTTGATGGATTTTTTTGAACCCCTAATTAATTTCTGGATATTTCCTTTTTTTTTCTTTGATCCCCTGCCGCCTTGGAATCGTTGAGGATGCTGCTGCCTCATGGGTCCCGCATGTCATCCTCTCAGAACGGTAAATGTTTCTTTTCTTGGATATTGTTTACCAAATGATTTTTGGCTTATTTTTTCTTTCGATATCCTTCCGCCTTTAAAACGTTGAGGACGCTGCTGGCTCACGGGTCCCACATGTCAGCCTCTATGAACAATAAGCGCTGAGGACGCTGCTGCCTCATGGGTCCCGCATGTCATCCTCTCAGAACGAAAATGTTTCTTTTCTTGGATTTTTTACCAACAGATTTTTGGTTTATTTTTTCTTTCCATCCCCTGCCGCCTTTAAAACGACGCTGCTGGCTCATGGGTCCACGATGTCAGCCTCCCCGTACAAGAAACATGTGATATCTTGATTATTTCAGACAATAAACAGTGAGCTATTGCAAACGGATAAATTAAATCTTTATTTTTACAACATATATCTTGAATCTCCTTGTTTTTTGTTTTGGCGAAGCATAGGACTTTCCTGTTTTTTTTTTTGAGAAAAATCCGAACTATCATGTTCTGGAGTGGGCTGAAATTGTACGTGTCCAAAGGCCCAGAAGGATAGTTCGAAGGCCCAGATGTCTAGATGTAGCCCAATTGAAATCTTTCTTTTCTTGGATTTTTTTCACCCCCTGATTTCTGGCTACTTCATTTTTCTTTTGGTCCTGTGCCGCCTTGGAAACGTTCAGACCGCTGCTGCAAAATGGGACCCGCATGTCATCCTCTATGTACAATAAAGTTTCTTTTCTTGGATTATTTTTGGCTCCTGATATTTGGTCACTTGCCTTTTTCTTTCGATCTCATGCCACGTTTGAAACGTTGAGGAATCTGCTGGCTCATGGGACCCGCATGTCATCCTCTATGTACAATAAAAGTTTGATTTCTTGGATTTTTTTTCACCCTCTGATTTTTGGCTATTTCCTTTTTCTTTTGATCCCCTGCCGCCTTTGAAACGTTCAGTAAGCTGCTGGCTCATAGGTCCCACATGTCAGCCTGTATGAACGATAAAGCTTTCCTTTCTTGGAGTTTTTTTGACCCCCTAATTTCTGGCTACTTTCTTTTTCTTTTGATCTCAAGCCGCATTTGAAACGTTGGGACCGCTGCTGCAAAATGGGACCCGCATGTCATCCTCTATGTACAATAAAGTTTCTTTTCTTGGATTATTTTTGGCTCCTGATATTTGGTCACTTGCCTTTTTCCTTCGATCCCATGCCACGTTTGAAACGTTGAGGAACCTGCTGGCTCATGGGACCCGCATGTCATCCTCTATGTACTACAAAAGTTTATTTTCTTGGGTTTTTTTTCACTCTCTGATTTTTGGCTATTTCCTTTTTCTTTTGATCCCCTGCCGCCTTGGAAACGTTGAGTAAGCTGCAAACTCGTGGGACCCGCATGTCATCCTCTATGTACAATCAATTTTCTTTTCTTGGAGTTTTTTTACCCCCTAATTTCTGGCTACTTTCTTTTTCTTTTGATCTCAAACCGCATTTGAAACGTTGGGACAGCATGTCATCCTCTATGTACAATAAAAGTTTCTTTTTTTGGATTATTTTTCACCCTCTGATTTTTGGTCACTTGCCTTTTTCTTTCGATCTCATGCCGCCCTTGAAACGTTGAGGAACCTGCTGGCCCATGGGACCCACATGTCATCCTCTATGTACTATAAAAGTTTCTTTTCTTTGATTTTTTTCACCCTCTGATCTTTGGCTATTTCCTTTTTCTTTTCATCCCCTGCCGCCTTGGAAACGTTAGTAAGCTGCTGACTGGTGGGACCCGCATGTCATCCTCTATGTACAATCAAGTCTCTTTTCTTGGATTTTTTTTACCCCCTTATTTTTGGTCACTTGCCTTTTTCTTTCGATCTCATGCAGCCTCTGAAACGTTGAGAAGCTGCTGGCTCATGGGACCCACATGTCATCCTCGATACTATAAAAGTTTCTTTTCTTGGATTTTTTCACCCTCTTATTTTTGGCTGTTTCCTTTTTCTTTTGATCCCCTGCCGCCTTGGAAACATTGATTAAGCTGCTGACACAAGGGGCCCGCATGTCATCCTCTATGTACAATCAACTTGCAAGATCTTGGGGCGGAAGAGCTTGTATAAGTGGGACCCATATGTCATCCTCTATGTACAATAAAAGTTTCTTTTTCTTGGATTATTTTTTGCTCCTGGTATTTGGTCTCTTTCCTTTTTCTTTCGATCTCATGCCGCCTCTGAAACGTTGAGTAAGGTGCTGGGTCATGGGACCCGCATGCCATCCTCTATGTACAATCAACTTTCTTTTCTGGGAGTTTTTTTACCCCTAATTTCTGGCTACTCTTTTTCTTTTGATCTCAAGCCGCATTTGAAACGTTGACACCGCTGCTGCAAAATGGGACCCGCATGTCATCTTTTATGTACAATAAAGTTTCTTTTCTTGGATTATTTTTGGCTCCTGATATTTGGTCACTTGTCTTTTTCTTTCGATCTCATGCCCCCTTTGAAACGTTGAGGAAGCTGCTAGCGCATGGGTCCCGCATGTCATACTCTATGAACAATAAAAGTTTCCTTCCTTGGAGTTATTGTTTACCGCTAATTTCTGGCTACTTCCTTTTTTCTTTTGATCCCCTGCCGCCTTGGAAACGTTGAGTAAGATGCTGACACAAGGGGCCCGCATGTCATCCTCTATGTACAATCAACTTGCAAGATCTTGGAGCGAAAGAGCTTGTATAAGTGGGACCCATATGTCATCATCTATGTACAATAAAAGTTTCTTTTCTTGGATTATTTTTTGCTCCTGATATTTGGTCACTTTCCTTTTTCTTTCTATCTCATGCCGCCACTGAAACGTTGAGTAAGGTGCTGGCTCATGGGACTGTACAATAAAGTTTCATTTCTTAGATTTTTTTTACCCACTGATTTTTGCTAACTTGCCTTTTTCTTTTCGATCATATGCCGCCTTTGAAATTCAGGTCGCCGCTGGCTCATGAGTCCCACAAGTCAGCCTCTATGAACAATAAACCTTTCCTTTGTTGTATTTTTTTTACCCCTAATTTCTGGCTATTTGCCTTTTTCTTTTGATCCCCTGCGGCCTTTGAAACGATGAGGACGCTGCTGGCAGGTCGGTCCCACATGTCATCCTCTATGAAGAATATAAGTTTCCTTTTTGGATTTATTTTTGACCCCTAATTTCTGGCTATTTGCCTTTTTCTTCTGATCCCTGCCGACTTCGAAATGATGAGGATGCAGCTGGCAGATCGGTCCCACATGTCAGCCTCTATGAACAATAAATGTTTCCTTTGTAGGATTTATTTTTTACCCCTATTTTCGGGCTACTTGCCTTTTTCTTTGAAACGTTGAGGACGCTACTGTCTCATGGGTCCCACATGGCATCCTCTCTGAACGATAAACCTTCATTTCTTGTTAACGACAGGTTTATCAGTATTATTTTCGCAGACTAATACAAGCTCTTTGGCTCCAAGATCTTGCAAGTTGATAGATTAAATCAAGGAATTATTAGGATATGTTTTAAATTTCAAATCCACTTTATGAATTTTTAAAAATACCGTTATCCATGTGGGTATGGAGCGATCAAGGATTTTCATATTGGGCATGAGCAGTTTCAAAAATTGGAACCCTATAATTCAAAATAAATAAAAACAACTTTTATGTAGAATCTCCGTGTATTTTTTTTTGCCAATCATAGGATCTGTGTTTCATTAGAAAAGGGCCGAAATTGCATGAGCAGAAAGGCCCATTTGTAGTTATTGGGCTTCGACGGCCGGAGCAAGTAGGCCGAGAGCAATTACCATGTAGATGGCCGTTGGCAACCCAAAGTGAAATATTGGGCCCAACAGGGGAATGCTGAACAGTACTATTTTCTAATTGGAAGGTGGTACATGGCGTAATCCTGCCAAAAAAAAAGATGGACACGGGTTGCTGAAATTTGCCCATCTGCGCCTAATATCGCCGCCGCGGCTCCGCTTCCGCCGCCGCCGCCATGCCTCGTCTCGCGTCGAGCTCGCGGTACTGCCGCGTCTCGGGCACGGGGTACCGCGGCGTCCGCGCGCGCCCCAAAGGTACGTATTACGCGGAGATACGTGACGGCGGCGAGCGCATCGGCCTCGGCACCTACGAGACCGCGCACGAGGCCGCGCGCGCGTACGACGCCGTGGCGTGGCGGCTCGGGCGCCCGCGATCGTCGATGAATTTCCATGACGTGTGGACGCGCCAGCAGGCCGAGGATCTCGCGCCGCCGCCGTACATCGTTAGACAGGAGGAACAGCACCGCCGCCGCGAGACGGAGCGCCGTTTGCGCATCGCCGAGCGGGACGAGCGCGCGGCGCGCGAGTGGGCGGCCCGCTTCCCCGAGGACGTTGCCGCCGAGAACGAGCACTTCCGCAGACGGAGGGCGGAGAAGGCGACGAGGCGGGCAGCGAAGAAGGAGGACCGCGCACGACGGAGGGCGGAGAAGGCGACGAAGCGGGCCTTCATCGAAGCGCAGCTCGCCGGGCCGACCACCATTGGCGAGGACGACCCCCGTTGGATTGACCTCTTCTCGTCGGATCCGGTGTCGGGCACGACACCGGACTCGTCAGATGTCGAGTTTTAGTTTAGTTTTATCGCACTACTTTGTACAAATATGAACTACGGAGTATCTATCAAGCTAATTTTATCCTATTTTATGTCTATTTCTAGTCTTTGTTTGATCTTCTGTTTTACTGCACTCTATTTTTCATTATATTCTGTTTTTGGCGCTGCATTTATAGCGCCTCTGAAAATACGCTGTTTCAGCCCTGCATTTGGCCGCCACAGTTTGCAGCTTCCGGTGAAGCTATTGCCGGCTCCATGCGCAGCATCAGCCATTCAGCCCACAGCGCCTAAATATAGAGCCACTGCTGGAGTTGCTGTAATATGTTTGTCAGCAGGAGCTTACCTAATTAGTTAAAAAAAAGATGTTCAGCGTGGGATTCGAAAAAAAGATCTTCATGTTTTTTTCCTAGCTATCCTAGTTCGGACTTTTCATTGTGTTGGCTAGTGCATGAAGCTTGACACCTGTATTATGTGATCCTGATATGAGGATAAGAACACCTTCAGGTTGCATTGCTAATGGTGTCTACTGCAGCAGTGGCGTACCTTCAATGGAGACTGATGCAAGAGAGTTGGTACTGGTGAACCTGCACCTGACATCATCGTGCCACCTGAAGTAGGTTGTGTATTGGGATTAGACTGATAAGCATAGCACCTTGCAAAGAACAAGATGCTGCTAGTGTTGGTTAACGTGATTTTACGACAAAAGTCATGTATGCTCAACAGGTGCCGTACCTAGTTTGGATATTGTGTTGTTACCCTTTTGTGGTTTGGTGTTTGTCCAACAGAGAAAGCTACTCTTTTCCCGTGTAAGTGTTATTATGTGAACAAAAGTTGTATGTACATATATATCGGTCAGAGAACCAAGATTGCATATTCTTGCCTGGTTATAACACATAAGTCATAATAACAATTAAAGAGAAAAGGAACATTTGCCTTTGCAATGTGATTGTGCCAAGTAGATTAGACAACCAACCACAAACATTACAGGTCAACAGCCAAACGCATGCGAAAGTCCTAAGGTAAGCTCCATAATACATGTTGAAACCAAAAGCCTAGAAACCATAAGAAAGGTAGCTCGACATCACAGTTCCACGACAGCAGCATACTGATCATAAAACATATATCAAGTCAGGACAGCTGCACCACTGGGTAAGCATCCATGGGGTCTGGCTCAAGAGCGAAGACTGTGTGAATGCTGCAAAATGTGGCTCTTGCCTCACCCCACCCATACATCTTATCATGGAACCTTACCAAATCAGCATGAATCATCTTGACATAAACATAGCTCCTCTCTCCATGCTGATGGGATTGAACAATGCGCCAGTTGCAGTGCTTCAGCTTGTCAAACAGTATGCAGGAGATAACGAAGCATGCTGGCTGGTCTTTTGTAGTGACAATGGCTTGGAGTAGCTGGTCCTGTGAACCACCCAACTGGATCTTTAGAGCTTGAAGGACAGTCCGTGCCATATAAGCTACCGTTGCTGACTTCAGCTCGGGTTCAGGTGAATGACAGCTGACATCTTGTCCTCGAGATGCAGATCCTTCTTGATCAGATTCAGCGGAATCATCACCACTACTTACAGGTGCATCAGGTTCTACAGAAGGCACATCAGGTACATGCTCAAGTTCATAGGAGTTGGGTGGGACAGCACTGTTTGCTGAAATCTCTACAATACCAGCTCCAGGTAGACCACCAGTATCTACAGAGGGTAAACCACCAATATCCACTTCAGAGGATTCTCGTGGCACGACACCTTTCGCTAGAGGCTCTACCATACCAGCTCCAGGTCCACCACCAGTCAGTACTGTGGGCATAGTCATGACGGGTTCTACCAATACAAAACCTCCTTCGGGTGGCGTGGCAACTTCGGGTGCAGGATCATCAGATGCAGATCCTTCTTGATCATCACCACTACTTACAGGTGCGTCAGGTTCAACAGAAGGCACATCAGGTACATGCTCCGGTTCATAGGAGTCGGTAGCACGGTAGAACCTAAAGGGATAGTAGGACCAGATATGTTCTCGGACAGGACCGCTTGCTGAAATCTCTACAATACCAGAGGGTAAACCACCAATATCCACTTCAGTTAGAGGCTCTACCCTACCAGCTCCAGGTCCACCACCAGTCAGTACTCTGGGCAGGACGGGTTTTAACAATGCAAAACATACTTCAGGTGCAGGATCATCAGTAGCAACTCCAGCATCAGCACCAGTTATATCGGTCTTGACAATAGGTAAACCGTTTTGCTCCAGTTCAGAGAATTCCCGTGGCACGACACCGTTCACTAGAGGCTCTACACTAGCAGCTCCAGCTGCACCACCAGTTTCTACAGCAGGGGGTAAACCCAATCCACAACCTTCTTCATGTGACACGATGATGCCAGGTATAGGCTCATCAGTACCAGGTCCAGCTGCATCAGTCTCCATAGACAGTAAACAAGGTGGCGTCGGAGGTTTAAAAGACTGGCATGCCATTTCACCTTTGTCATCAGACAATATAGAGTTTTCTTCAACTCTATGTTTCTGCAATAATAAGCACATGAACAGAAATTAGACCAGAGCATCTAGCCATCTAACGGGGGCAGCGGCAAAACAAGCGTCGGTCCATATGTTTACCTTGTCATCTGGGATATCAGAACACACAGATTTAGAAGTCATTTCACATAGCATCCGCTTTTTCGTTCCTTCCCCTACGTCCATCTGGAATAAGTAATACTATTGATCACATAAAACTAATTAATCAAATATATGCATATGTTGAGAAGTTTGCACGGCAAATTGTGGATTCTGCTTTTATCACCTACGAATCGTCGTTCTATATATTTACCTTGTTATCTGGGATATCAGAAGTCAAAGAATGAGAAGTCATCTCACTAAGTATCGGTTTTTTCGCTCTTTCCCCTCCATCCATCTGCAATAAGAAGTACTATTGATCACATAAAGCCAATTCATTGAATATATGCATATGTTGAGAAGTTTGCACAACAAATTGTGGATTCTACTTCCAATCACCAAGTAATCTCGTGAGAAATGCATGATCAAGATATGTTTCTCCCTCTTGATCGACATCTGCATCTCCATTAAGACTAATCATCGTGCGATGGTGCTAGCGCATACACTTCCAATCACCAGACAAGCAAAAAATTGTTGATTCTAGTAATGCTTAATCAGCAGTGGCCATGGAACGACCACAGATCGACCAAGCAAAAAAATAAATCATCAGCCTACTGACCACCAGGCAAAACAAACTAGGCCCATACATGGCCTCACAAATCATCATCAAACGTCGATCAAACTAGCAAGTTTGAACATGGATTACTAATTTATTTTCTGATAAAGTGAGTATATTAATATCGAAAGATATTGATTACACTGAGCCTCTGCAACAACGCAATACCTTACTGGTAGTACGGATGCACATGGATTCCTAATACTCCCTCTGTTCGGTTTTAATTAGTCGACGAGAGGGAGAGAAGAAAATGAACTGTCGATGCTTTCAACTAGAGTCAATTAAATACGAACGGAAGAAGTACGTAGTAGTATTGACAAATATCCGGATCTAGTCTAAAAACAAATTGGCATGTAAATCCTAGTAGTCTACTAAACTAGGATCAATACCCTAGATTAGGGTTGCAAGCGGCGTCCGCGAATCGTCCCGCAAAGCAGAAAATTAGAGCAAATAGTGGTTGAGATTAGAGCAGATTTAAAGCACTCGCACTGAAACTAGCTAGCCCGCTACCCACCCCGCTTGACACCCTGCCCTAGATGTGAATCTACACCAAATATTCAAACAAGGATGAGCAACCGCCAATAAAATTTTATCCGCACATCATCATCTCTACCATACAAAAGGGTATGGTGATTTCACATACAGCCATTGTTGCCGCGGGACGAGGATGAGTGATGCGCCGCGGAGAAGGTGCCTCACGCCTCTGTCGCCGCCGCCGTCGAAGATGAAGTCGAAGCCGCGCGATTGTGGTCCGTCGCCGATATGGAGGTGGAGCTACTAGGGAAGAGATGGAGGTGGAGGTGGAGAGGGAGTGATGGTTTGTACTAGTGGCGGCCGGTGAGATAGTTATAAATACAGCCTCTCTCTCTTTTTTGGCAAGGAATGCAGCTTCTCTTGGAAGGCAACGAGGCAACGCACTCCAGATTATTATAATAATATGGACGGAGAAATTTGGTCGCATCTGTGTTGTCTTGTCAAATGAATCACCAGGATTTGCTTTTAGTACTCCAGATTTGGGCGACCCAAGGAAGTAGAGATAGTAATGTACGCCATCTAGCTGCACGCTATCAAATCAAATAAATGGTCATGCCATTTACTTTTAAGATGGTGCAGCAGTTATTCTGACCAAAGAAACATGCACGTCTGCTGATTATTTCTGATGGGTATACATTTACCGTCCGCTAGCAAAGATTGTTTGGCACATTGTTCTTATGGCTTTCAACATCACACCCCTTAATAATATTATTAATCAATGTTTGGGCAATCAATTGAGTGTGTTAATAAAAAATTAAAACCCACAAATCCAACTGTACTATTTTTAGGACCATATGAAAGACAAGGAATGATTTTAAATGCCATATAGAGTACCTCCAACCATGTGAAATATGGTTCTGTCATGCAGGTGATACCCATGGCTTCGCATTGGATCTGTATGTTGTCCTACATACAGTCAACTATGAAGTACCACGATTTGGTTTTTGGGTGCAACCGGCTAGAGAATGATGCACGGGTTTGTACAGCCAGTACAATTCACATTAAGATTTTCTGATAGGATGTTGATGTGTATATGTAAGAATCATACACTAGAATGTCTTCTATGTTTAGATGGTTGATCTACGTTTATACTTTCTGTGAACCATGAGGTTAAGACCTTTGTACTGTAATAAAGATTGCTAAATAACAGTATATATGTATGCCTCTAGGGACACTGAAACAGCCAAACAACCATGCATGTGTATAGACCGTATTTGATCAAATTAAAAGAAGCGCCTGGGTTCATGCAAATAGCATAAATTTATCACCTAAGTACATTAGCTATAAATAGTTAAATAGGAGTCAAGACCAACTGAGCTAGCTAGTAGTATGATCCTACTATTACATAAATATCCCTAACTCTGATTGTCTTTGTTCCAGTCCAGCGCGTTGGTGTAGCTTGGGATGAACCAAAACCCCGTATGCCAGTTGGCCCCTGGACCGCTGCTTGAGAAAGATATGCTTTGGTGGTCTTCGCCATTTAGACTGAAGCGGAAAATTTCTTGATGTGATGTGTCAAACTGAGAGCCAATGGCCTGAGGCGTGGTGTAGATGCAGTTTCTTCTTGTCAAATATCCTGGGGGAAATGTTGCACCACCCACTGGCATGAAAATCGGATAGTTCAACCCAAGGAACATAGAATAGTCTCCAAGATTAGTAACCCTTTCCCACGGGTTGGCTGGAAGTAACCGACTAGTGTCATTCGAGAATACAATGCAGGTATACCCCGAATAGCTGTGAACAGCGCGACCGCAATGGACAGAAGGGGTACTATCATAATGAGTTGGAGCACCGTCAGCGTCAAAATCCATTACGCCACGTGCATAGACCAGGAGAAGTCTAGAACGATCTTGAGATCTTGCCAGCCACCACGTACGACTATTAGAGTCAAAATCATCATCGTCATCAAATCCAGCCGTCCACGGAATGAATGGAGCAGGGAGCACTATAGGACCTTGAAAAAGGAAAGAACACGTCACATGAAAATATATTTCATGATTTATCTACTAGTGATATTGATTTGATATTGGGATGCCAATACTAGTACTTTATAAAATCATGGTCGAACATAAGATGGTTTGAAATATATTTCGAACATCTTGGTAAAACTTCATGTGGATTTAAAACATGTTCCCGAAAATATTGGTCCAAATTTTAGATGGTTTGAATATAAACAAATGAAAGTCTTTATCAATATTGCATGGCACCTTTATTGATTCTATTTCTACTCTACCTTAAATTTTCTAGGGAGTAATAATAAAGAAACTTAATTACTAGGGGGCCTTTTTCCTAAGGAACAACATGCACATTAGACCATACTAAAATTCCTATAGATGTTAAATTCTATATATGTCCATACCACAAGAGGGTTATGGTGTGCGCCTATGGAATTCCTTTAAGCCAAAAGATGCCAAGACAGTTCAACAAATAAGAGGTGAAATACTATATAAGTTACGTATATAAAAAAGATAGGGAGGAAATGTTACCAAATTGATTAGGATCCCATGCATAAACATTTCCAAGCTCAGTAACGGCGAACACAAGTCCGTTATGTATAATTGCATCGCAGTATATGGCGCCGTACTGAAACTGGTTTTCAAGAAATATCCATTCACGAGGATATTCGCCATGGAGGTAGGCAATTGCAAAGTCGAAGATTGCGACAAGGGAGAAATCTTGATACCCCCTAGCAGCTGTAGGAACTTGGCAAATAGCTATCTTCTGCAGTTGAATAGCAGAACGCTGATACTCGAATATAAGTGGATTGTGTGTGGTTTCCAACTTGTTCCTCAAAGATGGAAGCTTAATCTTGCGATGAGTGTACACATTGAGGAGGTTCCACTTGCCTTCGGGGCCAACCATGGCGATCCAATCTCCATTGGCGCCTGCCCGCTCCTCATCCTTACCGTGTGGCATTAGGCCATCATAGGAGAACCTGTCCAGCGGCAGTAGTTTGCACTTGCTGTGCACCGGCAAATCCTCCTTGAACACCGCCCATGGTTTATCCGCCGGGTCACAACAGAGAACACACGGAAGGCCAAACGGCTGAGAAGCAGGCAGAGTGGCACTGTATTTGGCTGACTGAAGAATACTTTTGGAGGAACCGACTAGGGACGCGGCGGTGATGGCGTCGCACTGGCTGATGAGCACTTCAAGGGGGCCTTCCGTAAACACCTTGTGAAACAGCCCAGATCCACAGACCCTGCTCGATTTCGCCATCACAATGAGGCAGGTGGTACAATGGGGTTGGTATTTTCTTGGGCGATCTACTGATTCGAACTTTGGGAGAGAGATGGCGATCAATGGCGGCAGGTGGGGGTTTGAGTTGGAGAACAGAGGCTCTCAAACTGGGCACTGCTGGATAGGATGCGAAACGCAGGCGCGTGCTATGGAAGATGGGCGGAGTGGGGATAGACGACGGAGGTGAACCGAGACGCTCATATACTGCCTACTGCAGTTTCGAGGAGAGTGTGAATGTGTTCAAAAAAAGAGGAGAGTGTGAATGTGTTCAAAAAAAGAGGAGAGTGTGAATGTGACCCGACACCCGAGTAGGAGCCGAGCAGACGGACTATAGGAGTAGCCCCATCATTACAGAACATTAATCGTGCTTCCTACAATAAATAAGTGAAACATCCCAGGCTTGTGTTGTCTAATCAAATCGATGGCCATGTCAGTATTATGGTGAACAAATAAAACAAATACACACCAACCTTGTTCTTTTTGCAACGTACACCAACCTAGCAAGGCATCAACCTTCTCGCCATCAACTACGACTCCGTGGCTCCGTCCCACCAAAGTTGTCTCAACTTTGTAAAAAAAATACATCTATCCATCTAAATTTTAACAAAGGTGAGACACTTTTGGTGGGACCGAGGGAGTACAAAAAAACTTCACTACTCCATGCTAGTATCGGCCACTAATTCAAATTTCAACTGAAGGCGTGCTATTTTATGGTCCTGAAAATTGCCAAAAAAAAATACAACCCAAAAATGCAACAGATCCATGTTAAGGGGGTACACCCTACGCAATATACATTAAGAAACTTTGAAACTTCAGCGACCTTGTAAGAATGCCCATGACAGTGCAGTTTTGCCAAATTAGGAAGAGACGAAATATGAATTCAACCAAAGAAATCTAAACGAATCCTTAGACAATAGCATAGTTAACACGTTCAGAAAAAAATGATGACTCCAAAAGAACAACATTAGCAAGAAATAGTCCATTTTAGTTTGAATTTGCAGTCACATACATAACTAGTAGTACTGCCAAAATACTATAATACTCCGAGCTGCATTCTAGCACTCCAACTAGCTAGTAATAGTTCTGGAGTAGTAGTACTACTACTATACAAGTCCAAAATACATCCGAACGAACCCTACTTCGAACTAAACTACTCCCTCCGATCTTCGAGTAACTACATTGCAGTATGACTAAACGAAGATTATTGTATAACCTTCTTGTTGATGCAAACGCAGATAGGCAACACACGCTGCCCTCCATTCTGCTTCGCGTAACGGGGCGGCACCGCCAGGAAAGAAGTGAGCTGCTGCAACATGATCGAGCTAGGCGTCGGGGAGCTCGTCGGCTCGATTACCGCCATCAAGGTGTCCGTCGAGAGGTCACTGGTCCCAGCCGTCGCCGGCGCCGGCGGACCAATCACCAACAGCTGCGCCTTGTACATCGGAAACAAGCACGCGGCCGACCTGATGCACACACAGGACACAATGGTGGTCGGGCCGAGCGCTCCAACGGTGATGGCGAACACGCTACCGTCTTCTTCCCCACTGCCGATGAACAGGTGTCCCCGCGGTTGTACCGGAAGACGAACTATGCACCAGGCGGGTATGCCATACTGGAACGTAAACACTGGGATGGAGTGGGATGCTTGGAGGTGTACCAGGAGCTCCCGCGGCGGGCCGGTGAAGCTGCAGCCGGTATTGATGGCCTCTGTGCAGCCGCACGGACCATGCGGGCACGCGATATAGTGCTTGTAGGACTCCGTGGAGGCGACCAAGCTCTGGCAGCCGACGCACTTGACCATTGCCCCAGATCGATTCGACGGCGGCAATCTTGGCCCAGATCGATTCGACGGCGGCAACCACGCCGGCTGCTCGCACTTCTTGCACGGGTTCGGCGCAAGCTCGCCGACGCAGCGCCGACAGCCCATATGACCGCCCTTGCACTGCACGGAACAACGTACGTGGCATCAGTTGTCATTGACATTTCTCACAGGTGAACCTAAGAATGAAATCGGAAGGGAGCGACCTTGGATATGGGGGGTTTGAAGGGCAGCAGGCAGAGGGGGCACAAGAAGAGGGCCTCCTCCATCTTCAGAGAAGAGTGATCGGGAAAACGAGAACGGGATGGGTTCTTTTTTTTATACATGCCTTGGAGTGGAGTATGGATACTACTACTACTTATAGGAAGAACTTCCTTGCTAAGAATCGGCGTCGGCCGTACGCAAGCATAGATGCACCAGCGGCTCTGCAGTTTGTCAAAATAAAAGGACAGAGCTGCAGTGACTTGAAGTCTCCAAATCTCATTGTGACTTGGTGCCACCATCTACCAACCATTTGAGATCCAACGTTCCAAACTAATCTCTTATTTCGAACCTAAAAACAAAAATTATGAAAAAAATCCAGTAAAATGTAGATGCCTTGTTCTAAAATCTGTGAATATTTCATCCCACTCGGACGATTAGCTTGTGATTAAAGAGCTTTTTACGTATACGAGCACTAGTTTAAACTAAATACTCCCTCTGATTCATATTAAGGGCTCCTTTGATTTAAAGGATAGGAAAAGCATAGGAATAGGAAAGGTATAGGATTGGAATGACATGTCTACTTGAAACCTATAGGAAGATGAAGTTTGTTTGATTGTAGCAAAGGAATTTTTCCATGAGGTATGAGCTAATGCTTTTTTCCTATAGGAATTACACTACAAGATTCCTATAGGAATTTTTCCTATAGGATATGTTCCTATGAATCAAACAACATGTATAGGAATTTTTCCCATAGGAACCAAATCCTACACAATTCCTATGCAAATCCTTTGAATCAAAGGAGCCCTAATTGACTTCAATATGGATGTATCTAGAACTAAAATGTGTCTAGTACATCCATATTAGAGTCAATTAATATGAACCGGAGGGAGTATATATTTGCTCACAAACCTTTGATTCAAATCGAATGAAACTTCACCAAAATATAAATCGAAATATGCACGATTAACTGGAAGTTCTTGAAATATTTCTGAGCAATTATAATAATTATTTAGTTTAAATTCTAAGTCGATCGCATACATTGGATCTGAGATGGATGGTGGATGGTGGCACCAAGTCACTGTGAAACTTGGAAGTATCAAGTCAGTGAAGCTCTATCCCAAAATAAAAGCTTCGTGAAGGGGGCAGTTTGGTTCAAAAAAGAAGACAGTGCCAAGCAGTTGTCAAACAATACCCATATAGTCAAATGTACTCCCTCTGATTCAAATGAATTGACTCAACTTTGTCTAGATATATGGATGTATCAAGTCACTGAAGCTAAAATAAAAGCTTCATGAAGGGGGAAGTTTGGTTCGAAAAAAAATACAGTGCCAAGCAGCTGTCAAATAGTACCATAACGTCAAATGTACTCCCTCCGATTCAAACGAAATGACTCAACTTTGTATTTTGCATGTTAAAGGTTTTTCGTAAAACTTGGCCAATCTTAACATAGTTTGCCTTTCTAAAAAAAGATATAAGCCCTAAGGCTCCTTTGATTCATAGGATGGGAAAACCATAGAAATATGGAAAACATAGGATTGAGATTTAATGGCTAGTTGAATCATATAGGAAGATGAGTTGTGTTTGATTGTGCCAAAGGAAATTTTCCATGAGGTATGACCTAATGTTTTATTCTTATAGGATTTGCACTGCAAGATTCCTATAGGATATGTTCCTATGAATCAAACAACTAGTGTGGGGAAAATTCACATGTGATCTAAATCCTACATAATTCCTATACAAATCCTATATATGAATTTTAGTTGTTAGGTCACTTAAAATGACTTCACTTGAAGAGTTACATTTTTGTTTTTTTCTGAATTAGTAGTGATGCCTAACCATATATATACCTAAACCAAGAGAATCAGCATAAACTTATGTATATTAATAGTAAGCGCATATATGAATGTTTTTTATCTACAAACCCAGGGTCATATATATGTACATAGAAACATGCATATATACTAGTTTTTGTACCTTGGTGTGTTCCTCTTTTGGGCTATCTCTTTTTTGTTCACCGATTCACAACCAACGCCCTAGATTAATTTGGCACTTAAAAAATAACATTTTGTTTTTGGCGCACTAACACAAATAGTAGTAGCACGGTCAACACTGTAGAGAAGTACAAAATAAATGTGTGTGGGAAAAAATGACTTAAAGTGACCATTACATTGAGAAAAAGGGTAGAACCAAGCATTGCACAGGGAAAAAGCAGTGTAGTGCCCAGAAGAAAAAAACAAGTTGGGTTATACTCCCTCCATCCTGAAATAATGGGTGTAGAGTTAAAATTTGTCCATAAAAGAGTGTACTTCTCGTTTTGCAATGCACTTCAAAATTTGTCCACAAAAGAGTGGTAGTAAAAAATATTTCTTTCTCATCACGAGGGATATAGTTTCTTCACGACTAGTACGTACTACCTCCATCACAAAGCTTAAGTCTTTTTTTAAGAGTCAAAGCAAGTAAAGGTTGACGAAAATTTAGAACAATCTATCAACTAATATAATATTTTGTAGATACCATACCAAAAAAATCGTTGTCTATGTATTGATATTAATTTTGTATTTTGCATGATAATGATTTTTGGTAAAATCTTAGTTTACCTTGACATAGTTTGAGCTTCTAAAAATAATATAAGCCTTACGCTTTGGGATGGAGGTAGTAGTATTTAGCATAATATGGTTTTCTTATTTACTACATGCATTTAGATCATTGGAGGTGGAAAAGTTGAAGAGGAAAGTGATGGTCGATGACAGTTTCCCAATGTAATAATAAAATCCTTAATATGCCTTGAAAACCCACACGTACGCTCTTTCTAGGACAGAGGCAGTATGAGGTAATGCACCCACGCGCTGTCATCTGCCGGTTCGTGCTATGTCTCCCAAATCTTGAAATATCGTCAGTTATCCATTTCACGTCCACACTTCTCCCTCTCTCCACGGACTAGGAAAAAACCCTCTCTTCACTTCCCCTTCCCATTCCACCGATGGAGAGCCCAACCGACGCCGTCAACGCAGCGAAAGCGAAAGCCGCGCGGCTGGCCTTAGCCGCAGAGGAGGCGTGCAGAGCCGCGACCGCAGCACGCATGGCCGCAACGGCGGCGATCATTGCCGCAGCGGATGCCAAAGACGAAGCGGAGGCCATTGCCGAAGGTCGGGCCATCGGTCGCTCATCGGCATCTGATGCTGTTGGTAGATGGGTCCACTCTCTTGGGAAGCATCCCCTAGATGACGAGGACGAGGTTGAACTCATCTTTGAACCGCCGCCGCCGACCTTCGACGAGAATATCGTCGACGAGGGGGAGGAAGTATGTTCCGATTCACCTCTCTCCCTTATTCAACATAGCCCTGTATCGATTTGCGCTATGGTCTCTCCCTCTTTTTTTGCGCTATAGCGTTTTGAATTAGCGTCAGAATCTTTTTAGATTCATATTCAGTATTAGTTGCAACTGCTACATATTTGCTTCACATCCGATTCACCTCTCTCCCTTATTTAACATAGCCCTGTATCGATTTGCTCTATGGTCTCTCCCTCTTTTTTTTTTGCGCTATAGGGTTTTGAATTAGCGTCAGAATCTTTTTAGATTCATATTCATTATTAGTTGCAACTGCTACATATTTGCTTCACCTGTTTATTTGGCATGTATCAGGTTGCTACTGATGAGGTTGACAGCGATGTCGAGTCGCGTCATAGGAAGGCCAGGGCCACTCTCAACAAGCTTAAGGCGGGGAAGTTCGACAAGTATTGGAGTGAACCCTGGACTGGTGCCAGGAACAGCTGCCCCTTCTGCACAAAGAGCATAAAGGTTGACTTTCGAAGCGTCCTGCAGCATGCCGAAGCCGGTGGGTCCGGCTGTCTCAAAGTTGGGGAAACTGTTAACCGATCCGGCTTCATAGCCAACCACATGGCATATGGGCTATTCCTAAGGAAGAAATTGAACCAAGCTATCGAGACCGGTCGTGTGCCTCCTCCCAAGCCCAAGCCACCAAAGATTAAAGGTATGGGCAGCAAGAAGCAGAAGAAGCGGGACCAGGAAGAAGATGGTAAATATACTCCGTAACTGTTGTGCATGTTTGTCTCTCCTACTGCTTCAAAAGCAGCATCTTTTGTTGAACTCTGTTTATGTTTGCTGCTCAGCAGCGTTTGTGGTGAACCTATTAGCTTAATTAGGGGTTGTTGAACTATGTCTGTGTTGAACCTTGCTTAATTAGGTTGTGTTGAACTCTGTTTGTGTTGGCGTGGGAAGGGGGGCATGATGCTACCCTGAATTTGCGGGACCCCCAAAAAACTTGCAAATACGAGTGATGCATCCAAAAGGAACAAACTTCTTACATGGTAGACCCCAGTCTGAAAGCAAGAAATGCGATCGGGTCCTTAACAGCCACCGCCCGGATTGATCGGGTATTTTGCCTGCCTACCGCATGTGACTTGTGCTCACTGAAGTTTGGGACCTCACGCATGGGCACCACACGTAAGTGACAGACCTGTTGGTGTAAAAACTCGAGTGATTATTATACTGCATTAGTACAAAGTTTCCTATGGATTCAAGGGTTGGAAAGCCAAGTTAACTCATTTTCATGACTAAGAAGGAGCCAGGCTTACTTTTTCATTTTCATGTTTTAACTTGTTTAAATCTTGGTCAAACAAAGGATCTGACCAGGATTCAAGTGGGCATAAAAATTCAAAAAAGAAATCAAAAAAAAAACCAAAGCACATAAGCTTCTTATGTCATATAGTAAGCATTACAGTTGATCAACGAAGTCTAGACATATTCAAACCAGAAAAATATTGTATATACCCCCTAACCCTAAACTCTGTCTTATGAAGTCAAGCATGAAGAAAAGTGGTTTTGGGTTTCAAACATTGGAAATTGAAAAAACTCCCAAAAGCTTCATTTTGGAGTGACTAAGAAGAATCCAGGCTTTCATTTTCATTTTCATGTTTTAAATTGGTTTAAATCTTGGTCAAACCTAGGATTTGACCAAGATTCAAATGGACATAACAAATTCAAAAAAATCAAAACCAAACACATAGTCTTTTGATGTCATATAGTAAGCATTCAAGTTGATAAACAAAGTCTAGACATATTTAAACAAGAAAAATCATGTATATACTTGGCCCCTAACCCTAAACTCTGTCTTATGAAGTCAAGCATTAAGAGGAGTGGTTTTGGGTTTCAAACATGGAAATTTAAAAAACCTCCCAAAAGCTTCATTTTGGAGGGACTAAGAAGAATCCAGGCTTACTTTTCATTTTCATGTTTTAAACTGGTTTAAATCTTGGTCAAACCTAGGATTTGACCAAGATTCAAATGGGCATAACAAATTCAAAAAAAAACTAAACACATAGTCTTTTGATGTCACATAATAAGCATTCAAGTTGATAAACAAGGTCTAGACATATTCAAACCAGAAAAATCATGTATCTACCCCCTACCCCTAAACTTTGTCTTATGAAGTAAAGCACGGAGAGATATCATTTTGGGTTTCGAACATGGAAAATTTAAAAAAACCTCCCAAAAGCTTCATTTTGGAGTGAATAAGAAGGATCCACACTTACTTTTCATTTTCATGTTTTAAACTTGTTTAAATATTGGTCAAACCTGCAAGGATTTGACCAAGATTCAAATGGGCATAAAAATTCAAAAAAAAAACGAAAACCACTTCTCTTCGTCCTTGACTTCATTAGACAGAGTTTAGGGTTGGGGTATATACATGATTTGTAATGTTTAAATATGTATAGACTCTCTTGATCAACATGAATGCTTACTATAACTTAAGAAGCTTAATTATGTGCTTTGGTTTTTCATTTTTTGAATTCTTTATTGAATTTTTATGCCTATTTGAATCTTGGTCAAATCCTAGGTTTGACCAAGAATTAAACAAGTCAGTAACATGAAAATGAAAAAGTAAGCCTGGATCCTTCTTATTCACTCAAAAAATGAAGCTTTTGGGAGGGTTTTTGAATTTTCCATGTTTGAAACCCAAAACCATTCCTCTTATATGCTTGACTTCATATATATCACAGAGTTTAGCCTTAGGGGGTATATACATGATTTTTCTAGTTTGAATATGTCTAAACCTTGTTTATCAACTTGAATGCTTACTATAAACCAAAAATTCATGTATCTACACCTAACCCTAAACTATGCATGAAGAGAAGTGGTTTTGGGTTTCAAACCTGGATATCTCAAAAACCCTCCCAAAAGCTTCATTTTGGAGTGAATAAGAAGGATCAAGGCTTAATTTTTCATTTTCATGTTTTAATCTTGTTTAAATCTTGCTCAAACCTAGGATTTGACCAAGATTCAAATGGGCATAATTTAAAAAAATGAAAAATCAAGGCACATAGTCTTCTTATATATGTCATATAGTAAGCATTCAATTAAGTTGATAAACAAGCTATGGACATATTCAACCCAGAAAAATCATGATGAATCTACCCCCTATATATCCCTAAACCCTAACTTATGAAGTCAAGCATGAAGAGAAGTGGTTTTTGGTATAAATCATGGAAATTTCATATTCATGTTTATTAAACTTGTTTAAATCATGGTCAAACCTAGGATTTGACCAAGATTCAAATGGGCATAAATATTCAGAAAAAACAAAAAATGGAAAATCAAGGCACATGTTTTAAACTTGTTTAAATCTTGGTCAAACCAAGGATTTGACCAAGATTCAAATGGGCCTAAAAATTTAGAAAAAAATCAAAAGAGAATGAAAAACCAAAGCACATAGCATTCTTATGTCATATGTATAGTAAGCATTCAAGTTGATAAACAAGGTCTAGACATATTCAAACCAAAAAATCATGTATATATCTACCCCTAACCCTAAACTGATCTGTCGATCTTATGGAAGTCAATCATGAAGAGAAGTGGTTTTGGGTTTCAAACATGGAAATTTCAAGAACATCCCAAAAGCTTCATTTTAGAGTGACTAAGAAGGATCCATGCTTACTTACTCGTTTGCACGTGTTAAACTTGTCTAAATCTTGGTGAAACCTAGGATTTGACCAAGATATGATTCAAATGCGCAGAAAATTAAAAAAGTCAGAAAAATTAAAAACCAAAGTACATAGTCTTCTTATGTCATATAGTAAGCATATTCAAGTTGATAAACAAGGTTTGGACATATTCAAACCATACAAATCATGTATCTATACCCCCTAACCCTAAACTTTTTCTTATGAAGTCAAGCATGAAGAGAAGTGGTTTTGGGTTTCAAAGATGGAAATTTCAAAAACCTCCAAAAACTTCATTTTAGAGTGACTGAGAAGTTAGCATTAAAGTTGATAAACAAGGTTTAGACATATTCAAACCAGACAAATCATGTATCTACCCCTAACCCTAAACTCGGTCTTATGAAGTCTAGCATGAAGAGAATCGTTTTGAGTTTCAAACGTTTAAGCCAAAAGCCCCATTTCAAATATTTCAAACTTATTCAAAGTTGGTTCAAATTTGAAAGACATACAAGTTATAGCACACATAGTGCATACATTTTCACACATACTGCACTAGATGCTAACCCTATAGTTTGAGGCCACTTGGATGAGGTCGAAAAAGTTCTTGGATTAGAATCGTGTTGTTCGAACCCCGTAGTTGGATTTTTTTGAACCTTGATCTGTAGTACAGGGCAAAACCCTAGTTTAACCTATTTAATTATAGATTCGTATATCGATTTTTCTACCTTTTTATTATTACTATGCAGCAGATGTGCGTTTGCCCGTCGAGTGAAACTCGGAGGAAGAGGGATCACTCGGAAGGAGAGAAAAAAGGCAGAGCATTATGGTGTCTTCCCTTTTTCGGGTGATGATGATGATGTTGACTGTTGTGCAGGGTTTGTCAGTGCGCAGGAGGTGCGAGCGAGCGAGCGAGCGAGCGAGTCGAGCGAGGCCGAGAATGAGAGAGATTTGTTTTTTTTGTGAGGGACAACCGAAGGATCCAGAAGGACCCACAGACTTCCAATACGCATCCTGATGCGTCTTCTCTTGACAAAGAAGATGGCTGGGAGTTGGCGTACCTATTGCACGTGACTTGTGCTCACTCAAGTGTGGGACCTCACGCGTGGGCACCACACGTAAGTGACAGACCTGTTGGTGTAAAAACTCGGTTGATTATAATAGTGCATTAGAACAAAGTTTCCTATGGATTCAAGGGTAGGAAATCCAAGTTAACTCATTTACATGACATTATTTTTTCCATGAAGCAAAGTTAACACTATCAATTGGTACATTTTGGAGTGACTAAGAAGGATCAATGCTTACTTATTCGTTTAATTTCACGTGTTAAACTTGTCTAAATCTTGTTCAAACCTAGGATTTGACCAAGATTCAAATGGGCAGAAAAATAATTAAAAAACAGAAAAATGAAAAACCAAATCACATAGTCTTCTTATGTCATATAGTAAGCATTCAAGTTGATAAACAAGGTCTAGACATATTCAAACCAGACAAATCATGTATCTATACCCCTAACCCCTAAACTCTGTCTTATGAAGTCAAGCGTGTGAAGAGAAGTGGTTTTGGGTTTCAAACATCGAAATTTCAAAAACCTCCCAAAAGCTTCATTTTAGAGTGACTAAGAAGGATACATGCTTCCCTTTACATTTTCATGTTTTAAACTTGTTTAAATTATCTTGGTCAAACCTAGGATTTGACGAAGATACAAATGGGTGGGCACAAAATTCAAAAAAATCAGAAAAATGAAAAACCAAATCACATAGTCTTCTTATGTCATATCGTAAGCAATCAAGTTGATAAACAAGGTCTAGATATATCCAAACCAGACAAATCATGTATCTACCCCCTGTCGATCTTATGAAGTCTAGCATGAAGGGAAGTCGTTTTGGGTTTCAAACATTGAAATTTAAAGAACATCCCAAAAGCTTCATTTTAGAGTGACTAAGAAGGATACAGACTTCCCTTTTCATTTTCATGTTTTAAATTTGTTTAAATCTTGGTCAAACCAAGGATTTGACCAAGATTCAAATGGCCCTAAAAATTCAGAAAAAAATGAAAAGAATGAAAAACCAAAGCACATAACATTCTTATGTCATATGTATAGTAAGCATTCAAGTTGATATACAAGGTCTAGACATATATATTCAAACCTAGGATTTGACTAGCTAAGATTCAAATGGGCATAACAAATTCAAAAAACAAAAACCAAACACATAGTCTTCTGATGTCATATAGCAAGCATTCAAGTTGATAAACAAACTTGTTTAAATCATGGTCAAACCTAGGATTTGACCAAGATTCAAATGGGCATAATTTTTAAAAAAATGTAAAATCAAGGCACATAGTCTTCTTATGTCATATAGTAAGCATTCAATTAAGTTGATAAACAAGGTCTAGACATATCAAACCAGAAAATTCAGGTGTCTAGCTAGCTACCCCTAACCCTAAACTCTGCACGAAGAGAAGTGGTTTTGGGTTTCAAACATGGATATTTCAAAAACCCTCCCAAAAACCTTCATTTTGGAGTTAATAAGAAGGATCAAGGCTTACTTTTTCATTTTCATGTTTTAATCTTTTTTAAATCTTTGTCAAACCTAGGTTTTGACCAATATTCAAAAGGGCATAATTAAAAAAAATGAAATATCAAGGCACATAGTCTTCTTATGTCATATAGTAAGCATTCAATTAAGTTGATAAACAAGCTCTAGACATATTCAAACCAGAAAAATCATGATGTATCTACCCCCTATATATCCCTAAACCCTAACTTATGAAGTCAAGCACGAAGAGAAGTGGTTTTTGGTTTAAATCATGGAAATTTCAAAAACCCTCCCAAGAGCTTCATTTTGGAGTGACTAATTAAGAAGCATACATGCTTACCTTTTCATATTCATGTTTTAAACTTGTTCAAATCTAGGTCAACAAACCTAGGATTTGATGAAGAATCAAATGGGTATAAAAAATTTAAAAACAAGCTCTAGATAAGCTCAAGTTGAAAAACAAGTTCTAGACATATTCCAACCAGAAAAATCATGCATGTACCCCCTATATATATATATATCCCTAAACCCTGACTTATGAAGTCAAGCATGAAGAGAAGTGGTTTTTGGTTTCAATCATGGAAATTTCAAAAACCCTCCCAAGAGCTTCATTTTGGAGTGGCTAAGAAGGATAGATACTTAATTTTTCATATTTATGTTTTAAACTAGTTTAAATCATGGTCAAACCTAGGATTTGACCAAGATTCAAATGGGCATAAAAATTCAAAATAAATGAAAATAAATGAAAAACCAAGGCACGTAGTCTTCTTATGTCATATAGTAAGCATTCAATTAAGTTGATAAACAAGGTCTAGACATATTCAAACCAGAAACATCATGTATCTAGCTACCCTAGCCCTAAACTCTGTCTTATGAAGTCAAGCATGCATGAAGAGAAGTACGTGGTTTTTTGGTTTCAAACATGGAAATTTCAAAAACCCTCTCAAGAGCTTCATTTTGGAGTGACTACGAAGGATACATGCTTAATTTTCATATTCATGTTTTAAACTTGTTTAAATCATGGTCAAACCTAGGATTTGACCAAGATTCAAATGGGCATAATTTAAAAAAATGTAAAATCAAGGCACATAGTCTTCTTATGTCATATAGTAAGCATTCAATTAAGTTGATAAACAAGGTCTAGACATATCAAACCAGAAAAATCATGTATCTACCCCTATATATCCCCAAAAACTCTGTCTTTATGAAGTCAAGCATGAAGAGAAGTGGTTTTTTGGTTTCAAGCATGGAAATTTCAAAAACCTCCCCAAACTTCATTTTAGAGTGACTAAGAAGGATACAAGCTTGCCTTTTCATTTTCATGTTTTAAACTTGTTTAAATTATCTTGGTCAAATCTAGGATTTGACAAGATTCAAATGGGCAAACATATGATAAGTGATGCAAATATCATTTCTAAGTGCGGGCAAACCAGAGATATGTGGTTTTTGGTTTCAAACATATTCAAACGAGAGAAATCATGTATCTACCCCCTAACACTAAACTCTGTCTCATGAAGTCAAGCGCATGCATGAAGATATGTGGTTTTTGGTTTCAAACATGGAAATTTCAAAAACCCTCCCAAGAGCTTCATTTCGAAGTGATTAATTAAGAAGCATACATGCATGCTTAATTACTTTTTCATATTCATGTTTTAAACTTATTCAAATCTTGGTGAAACCTAGGATTTGACCAAGATTCAAATGGGTATAAAAATTTAAAAAATACAAAAAAGGTCTTCTTATGTTATATAGTAGGCATTCAATTAAGTTGATAAACAAGTTCTAGACATATTCAAACAAGAAAAATCATGCATGTATCTACCCATAACCCTAAACTTTGTTTCATGAAGTCAAGCATTGTGGTTTTTGGTTTCGAACATGGAAATTCAAAAACCCTCCCAAGAGCTTCATTTTGAAGTGACTAAGAAGCATACATGCTTACTTTTTCATATTCATGTTTTTAACTTATTCAAATCTTGGTGGAACCAAGGATTTGACAAAGATTCGAATGGGTATAAAAATTCAAAAAAAACAAGGTCTTCTCTTATGTTATATAGTAAGCATTCAATTAATTTGATAAACAAGGTCTAAACATATTCAAACCAGGAAAATCATGTATCTACCACCTAACCCTAAACTCTGTCTTATGAAGTCAAGCATGCATGAAGAGAAGTGGTTTTTGGTTTCAAGCATGGAAATTTCCATGTTTGAAACCCAAAACCACTTCTCTTCATATGCTTGACTTCAT
The DNA here is from genome assembly GCA_030979885.1 of Lolium multiflorum. Classification (NCBI taxonomy): domain Eukaryota; kingdom Viridiplantae; phylum Streptophyta; class Magnoliopsida; order Poales; family Poaceae; genus Lolium; species Lolium multiflorum. The sequence goes on from CM061750.1 coordinate 200,784,165, forward strand.
ATGACAGAGTTTAGCGTTAGGGGGTAGATACATGATTTTTTGGTTTGAATATGTCCAGACCTTGTTTATCAACTTAAATGCTAACTATATGACATCAGAATGGGCATAAAAATTTAAAAAATTTAAAAATGTAAAACCAAAATTTAATTGGGAGGAAAGGGTACATGAATTACAATTAAAAAACAAGGTAACTTAAATACTTGGATGCCCCAAGATGTGTGGAAGCCCAAAACAATGGCAAAACATATCATGTGCGCATGCTGCATCCAATTCAAGTAGAACACATAGTAGGCACCGATAGTTTGACCTAAATTTGAAATCAAAGAGAAGGTGGTTAGAAAAAATCAAAATTGGCAAAGCAAAGCATGAAATCAAAAAATTGTGATGCACTCTAGCTATGAAAATTATCAAACAATGCAAACCAAAATGATTTTTTAGAGGAATACTAGTTCAACTTATTTAATTTTTTATTTGTAGGCCAAAATCAAACCCCGTAGTTGGATTTTTTTTTCAACTTGATCTGTAGTACTGGGGAAAACCCTAGTTTATAACCTATTTAATAATAGATTCGTAGTCGATTCTTTTACTTTTTTATTATTACTATGCAGCACATGTGTGTTTGCCCGTCGAGTGAAACTCGGAGGAAGAGGAATCACTCGGAAGGAGAAGAAGGGAGAGCAGTCACGGGGCCCCTCTTATTGATGGTGTATATTCTTTTTCTGGTGATGTTGACTGTTGTGCAGGGTTTGTCAGTGCGCAGGAGGTGCGAGCGAGCGAGCGAGCGAGTCGAGCGAGGCCGAGAATGAGATAGATTTGTTTTTTTTTGTGAGAGGGACAACCGAAGGATCCAGAAGGACCCACGGACTTCCAATACGCATCCTGATGCGTCTTCTCTTGACAAAGAAGATGGCTGGGAGTTGGCGTACCTATTGCACGTGACTTGTGCTCACTCAAGTGTGGGACCTCACGCGTGGGCACCACACGTAAGTGACAGACCTGTTGGTGTAAAAACTCGGTTGATTATTATAGTGCATTAGAACAAAGTTTCCTATGGATTCAAGGGTAGGAAATCCAAGTTAACTCATTTACATGACATTATTTTTTCCATGAAGCAAAGTTAACACTATCAATTGGTACATTTTGGAGTGACTAAGAAGGATCAATGCTTACTTATTCGTTTAATTTCACGTGTTAAACTTGTCTAAATCTTGTTCAAACCTAGGATTTGACCAAGATTCAAATGGGCAGAAAAATAATTAAAAAACAGAAAAATGAAAAACCAAATCACATAGTAAGCATTCAAGTTGATAAACAAGGTCTAGACATATTCAAACCAGACAAATCATGTATCTATACCCCTAACCCCTAAACTCTGTCTTATGAAGTCAAGCATGTGAAGAGAAGTGGTTTTGGGTTTGGGGGTATATATACATGATTTTTATTGTTTAAATATATATAGACTTTGTTGATCAACATGAATGCTTAATTACTATATGACATAAGAAGTTTATGTGCTTTGGTGTTTCATTTTTTTGATTTCTTTTTTGAATTTTTATGCCCATTTGAATCTTGGTCAAATCCTAGGTTTGACAAAGATTTAAACAAGTTTGAAACATGAAAATGAAAAAGTAAGCTTGGATCCTTCTTAGTCACTCCAAAATGAAGCTTTTGGGTGGGTTTTTGAAATTTCCATGTTTGAAACCCAAAACCACTTCTTCTCTTCATGCTTGACTTCATAAGACAACGTTTAGGGTTAGGGGGTAGATACATGATTTTTCTGGTTTGAATATGTCTAGACTTCGTTGATCAACTTGAATGCTTAGTATATTACATAAGAAGACTATGTGGTTTGGTTTTTGATTTTCTTGATTTTGTTTGATTTTTTATGACCATTTGAATCTTGGTCAAATCCTAGGTTTGACCAAGATTTAAACAAGTTTAAAACATGAAAATGAAAAAGTAAGCATGGATCCTTCTTAGTCATGACAATGAGTTAACTTGGCTTTACTACCCTTGATGAATCCATAGGAAACTTTTTGTACTAATGCAGTATAATATTCTGGTTTGAATATGTCTAGACCTTGTTTATCAACTTAATTTGAAAGACATACAAGTTATAGCACACATAGTGCATACATTTTCACACATACTGCACTAGATGCTAACCCTATAGTTTGAGGCCATTTGGATGAGGTCGAAAAAATTCTTGGATTAGAATCGTGTTGTTCGAACCCCGTAGTTGGATTTTTTTGAACCCTTGATCTTTAGAACTGGGCAAAACCCAAGTTTAACCATGCAAGATTCAAATGGCCCTAAAAATTCAGAAAAAAATCAAAAGAATGAAAAACCAAAGCACATATATAGCATTCTTATGTCATATGTATAGTAAGCATGCATTCAAGTTGATAAACAAGGTCTAGACATATATATTCAAACCAGAAAAATCATGTATATATCTACCCCTAAAACTCTAATTAAACTATGTCTTATGAAGTCAATCATGTAGAGAAGTGGTTTTGGGTTTCAAATATGGAAATTTCAAGAACCTCCCAAAAGCTTCATTTTAGAGTGACTAAGAAGGATCCAGGCTTATCTTTTCATTTCATGTTTTAAACTTGTTTAAATCCTGGTCAAACCTAGGATTTGACCAAGATTTATGGGCATAAAATTCAAAAAAATCAGAAAAATAAAAAACCAAAGCACATAAGCATATTCAAGTTGATAAACAAGGTTTGGACATATTCAACCCATACACAAATCATGTATCTACCCCTAACCCTAAACTCTGTCTTATGAAGTCAAGCATGAAGAGAAGTGGTTTCGGGTTTCAAACATGGAAATATCAAAAACCTCCCAAAAACTTCATTTTAGAGTGACTGAGAAGGTTGCATGCTTCCCTTTTCATTTTCATGTTTTAAACTTGTTTAAATCTTGGTCAAACCTAGAATTTGACAAGATTCAAATGGGCATCAAAATTCAAAAAAATCAGAAAAAGAAAAACCAAAGCAATAGTTTTCTTATGTCATATAGTAAGCATTAAAGTTGATAAACAAGGTCTAGACATATTCAACCAGACAAATCATGTATCTATACCCCTAACCCCCTAAACTCTGTCTTATGAAGTCAAGCATGTGAAGAGAAGTGGTTTTGGGTTTCAAACATGGAAATTTCAAAAACCTCCCAAAAGCTTCATTTTAGAGTGACTAAGAAGGATACATGCTTCCCTTTTCATTTTCATGTTTTAAACTTGTTTAAATTATCTTGGTCAAACCTAGGATTCGACATGATTCAAATGGGCATCAAAATAAATAAAAAACAGAAAAAGGAAAAACCAAAGCAATAGTTTTCTTATATATGTCATATAGTAAGCATTAAAGTTGATAAACAAGGTCTAGATATATCCAAACCAGACAAATCATGTATCTACCCCCGGCCTGTCGATCTTATGAAGCTAGTCTACTAGCATGTGAAGGGAACTCGTTTTCGGTTTCAAACATAGAAATTACAAGAACATCCCAAAAGCTTCTCCATTTTAGAGTGACTACGAAGGATACTGACTTCCCTTTTCATTTTCATGTTTTAAACTTGTTTAAATCTTGGTCAAACCAAGGATTTGACCAAGATTCAAATGGGCCTAAAAATTTAGAAAAAAATCAAAAAGAGAATGAAAAACCAAAGCACACATAGCATTCTTATGTCATATGTATAGTAAGCATTCAAGTTGATAAACAAGGTCTAGACATATTCAAACCAAAAAATCATGTATATATCTACCCCTAACCCTAAACTGATCTGTCGATCTTATGGAAGTCAATCATGAAGAGAAGTGGTTTTGGGTTTCAAACATGGAAATTTCAAGAACATCCCAAAAGCTTCATTTTAGAGTGACTAAGAAGGATCCATGCTTACTTACTCATTTTCACGTGTTAAACTTGTCTAAATCTTGGTGAAACCTAGGATTTGACCAAGATATGATTCAAATGCGCAGAAAATTAAAAAAGTCAGAAAAATTAAAAACCAAAGTACATAGTCTTCTTATGTCATATAGTAAGCATATTCAAGTTGATAAACAAGGTTTGGACATATTCAAACCATACAAATCATGTATCTATACCCCCTAACCCTAAACTTTGTCTTATGAAGTCAAGCATGAAGAGAAGTGGTTTTGGGTTTCAAAGATGGAAATTTCAAAAACCTCCAAAAACTTCATTTTAGAGTGACTGAGAAGTTAGCATTAAAGTTGATAAACAAGGTTTAGACATATTCAAACCAGACAAATCATGTATCTACCCCTAACCCTAAACTCGGTCTTATGAAGTCTAGCATGAAGAGAATCGTTTTGAGTTTCAAACGTTTAAGCCAAAAGCCCCATTTCAAATATTTCAAACTTATTCAAAGTTGGTTCAAATTTGAAAGACATACAAGTTATAGCACACATAGTGCATACATTTTCACACATACTGCACTAGATGCTAACCCTATAGTTTGAGGCCACTTGGATGAGGTCGAAAAAGTTCTTGGATTAGAATCGTGTTGTTCGAACCCCGTAGTTGGATTTTTTGAACCTTGATCTGTAGTACTGGGCAAAACCCTAGTTTAACCTATTTAATTATAGATTCGTATATCGATTTTTCTACCTTTTTATTATTACTATGCTGCAGATGTGCGTTTGCCCGTCGAGTGAAACTCGGAGGAAGAGGGATCACTCGGAAGGAGAGAAAAAGGCAGAGCATTATGGTGTCTTCCCTTTTTCGGGTGATGATGATGATGTTGACTGTTGTGCAGGGTTTGTCAGTGCGCAGGAGGTGCGAGCGAGCGAGCGAGTCGAGCGAGGCCGAGAATGAGAGAGATTTGTTTTTTTTTGTGAGAGGGACAACCGAAGGATCCAGAAGGACCCACGGACTTCCAATACGCATCCTGATGCGTCTTCTCTTGACAAAGAAGATGGCTGGGAGTTGGCGTACCTATTGCACGTGACTTGTGCTCACTGAAGTGTGGGACCTCACGCGTGGGCACCACACGTAAGTGACAGACCTGTTGGTGTAAAAACTCGGTTGATTATAATAGTGCATTAGAACAAAGTTTCCTATGGATTCAAGGGTAGGAAATCCAAGTTAACTCATTTACATGACATTATTTTTTCCATGAAGCAAAGTTAACACTATCAATTGGTACATTTTGGAGTGACTAAGAAGGATCAATGCTTACTTATTCGTTTAATTTCACGTGTTAAACTTGTCTAAATCTTGTTCAAACCTAGGATTTGACCAAGATTCAAATGGGCAGAAAAATAAATAAAAAACAGAAAAATGAAAAACCAAATCACATAGTCTTCTTATGTCATATAGTAAGCATTCAAGTTGATAAACAAGGTCTAGACATATTCAAACCAGACAAATCATGTATCTATACCCCTAACCCCTAAACTCTGTCTTATGAAGTCAAGCGTGTGAAGAGAAGTGGTTTTGGGTTTCAAACATCGAAATTTCAAAAACCTCCCAAAAGCTTCATTTTAGAGTGACTAAGAAGGATACATGCTTCCCTTTACATTTTCATGTTTTAAACTTGTTTAAATTATCTTGGTCAAACCTAGGATTTGACGAAGATACAAATGGGTGGGCACAAAATTCAAAAAAATCAGAAAAATGAAAAACCAAATCACATAGTCTTCTTATGTCATATCGTAAGCAATCAAGTTGATAAACAAGGTCTAGATATATCCAAACCAGACAAATCATGTATCTACCCCCTGTCGATCTTATGAAGTCTAGCATGAAGGGAAGTCGTTTTGGGTTTCAAACATTGAAATTTAAAGAACATCCCAAAAGCTTCATTTTAGAGTGACTAAGAAGGATACAGACTTCCCTTTTCATTTTCATGTTTTAAATTTGTTTAAATCTTGGTCAAACCAAGGATTTGACCAAGATTCAAATGGCCCTAAAAATTCAGAAAAAAATGAAAAGAATGAAAAACCAAAGCACATAACATTCTTATGTCATATGTATAGTAAGCATTCAAGTTGATATACAAGGTCTAGACATATATATTCAAACCTAGGATTTGACTAGCTAAGATTCAAATGGGCATAACAAATTCAAAAAACAAAAACCAAACACATAGTCTTCTGATGTCATATAGCAAGCATTCAAGTTGATAAACAAACTTGTTTAAATCATGGTCAAACCTAGGATTTGACCAAGATTCAAATGGGCATAATTTTAAAAAAAATGTAAAATCAAGGCACATAGTCTTCTTATGTCATATAGTAAGCATTCAATTAAGTTGATAAACAAGGTCTAGACATATCAAACCAGAAAATTCAGGTGTCTAGCTAGCTACCCCTAACCCTAAACTCTGCACGAAGAGAAGTGGTTTTGGGTTTCAAACATGGATATTTCAAAAACCCTCCCAAAAACCTTCATTTTGGAGTTAATAAGAAGGATCAAGGCTTACTTTTTCATTTTCATGTTTTAATCTTTTTTAAATCTTTGTCAAACCTAGGTTTTGACCAATATTCAAAAGGGCATAATTAAAAAAAATGAAATATCAAGGCACATAGTCTTCTTATGTCATATAGTAAGCATTCAATTAAGTTGATAAACAAGCTCTAGACATATTCAAACCAGAAAAATCATGATGTATCTACCCCCTATATATCCCTAAACCCTAACTTATGAAGTCAAGCACGAAGAGAAGTGGTTTTTGGTTTAAATCATGGAAATTTCAAAAACCCTCCCAAGAGCTTCATTTTGGAGTGACTAATTAAGAAGCATACATGCTTACCTTTTCATATTCATGTTTTAAACTTGTTCAAATCTAGGTCAACAAACCTAGGATTTGATGAAGAATCAAATGGGTATAAAAAATTTAAAAACAAGCTCTAGATAAGCTCAAGTTGAAAAACAAGTTCTAGACATATTCCAACCAGAAAAATCATGCATGTACCCCCTATATATATATATATCCCTAAACCCTGACTTATGAAGTCAAGCATGAAGAGAAGTGGTTTTTGGTTTCAATCATGGAAATTTCAAAAACCCTCCCAAGAGCTTCATTTTGGAGTGGCTAAGAAGGATAGATACTTAATTTTTCATATTTATGTTTTAAACTAGTTTAAATCATGGTCAAACCTAGGATTTGACCAAGATTCAAATGGGCATAAAAATTCAAAATAAATGAAAATAAATGAAAAACCAAGGCACGTAGTCTTCTTATGTCATATAGTAAGCATTCAATTAAGTTGATAAACAAGGTCTAGACATATTCAAACCAGAAACATCATGTATCTAGCTACCCTAGCCCTCAACTCTGTCTTATGAAGTCAAGCATGCATGAAGAGAAGTACGTGGTTTTTTGGTTTCAAACATGGAAATTTCAAAAACCCTCTCAAGAGCTTCATTTTGGAGTGACTACGAAGGATACATGCTTAATTTTCATATTCATGTTTTAAACTTGTTTAAATCATGGTCAAACCTAGGATTTGACCAAGATTCAAATGGGCATAATTTAAAAAAATGTAAAATCAAGGCACATAGTCTTCTTATGTCATATAGTAAGCATTCAATTAAGTTGATAAACAAGGTCTAGACATATCAAACCAGAAAAATCATGTATCTACCCCTATATATCCCCAAAAACTCTGTCTTTATGAAGTCAAGCATGAAGAGAAGTGGTTTTTGGTTTCAAGCATGGAAATTTCAAAAACCTCCCCAAACTTCATTTTAGAGTGACTAAGAAGGATACAAGCTTGCCTTTTCATTTTCATGTTTTAAACTTGTTTAAATTATCTTGGTCAAATCTAGGATTTGACAAGATTCAAATGGGCAAACATATGATAAGTGATGCAAATATCATTTCTAAGTGCGGGCAAACCAGAGATATGTGGTTTTTGGTTTCAAACATATTCAAACGAGAGAAATCATGTATCTACCCCCTAACACTAAACTCTGTCTCATGAAGTCAAGCGCATGAAGATATGTGGTTTTTGGTTTCAAACATGGAAATTTCAAAAACCCTCCCAAGAGCTTCATTTAAGTGATTAATTAAGAAGCATACATGCATGCTTAATTACTTTTTCATATTCATGTTTTAAACTTATTCAAATCTTGGTGAAACCTAGGATTTGACCAAGATTCAAATGGGTATAAAAATTTAAAAAATACAAAAAAGGTCTTCTTATGTTATATAGTAGGCATTCAATTAAGTTGATAAACAAGTTCTAGACATATTCAAACAAGAAAAATCATGCATGTATCTACCCATAACCCTAAACTTTGTTTCATGAAGTCAAGCATTGTGGTTTTTGGTTTCGAACATGGAAATTCAAAAACCCTCCCAAGAGCTTCATTTTGAAGTGACTAAGAAGCATACATGCTTACTTTTTCATATTCATGTTTTTAACTTATTCAAATCTTGGTGGAACCAAGGATTTGACAAAGATTCGAATGGGTATAAAAATTCAAAAAAAACAAGGTCTTCTCTTATGTTATATAGTAAGCATTCAATTAATTTGATAAACAAGGTCTAAACATATTCAAACCAGGAAAATCATGTATCTACCACCTAACCCTAAACTCTGTCTTATGAAGTCAAGCATGCATGAAGAGAAGTGGTTTTTGGTTTCAAGCATGGAAATTTCCATGTTTGAAACCCAAAACCACTTCTCTTCATATGCTTGACTTCATATGACAGAGTTTAGCGTTAGGGGGTAGATACATGATTTTTTGGTTTGAATATGTCCAGACCTTGTTTATCAACTTAAATGCTAACTATATGACATCAGAATGGGCATAAAAATTTAAAAAAATTAAAAATGTAAAACCAAAATTTAATTGGGAGGAAAGGGTACATGAATTACAATTAAAAAACAAGGTAACTTAAATACTTGGATGCCCCAAGATGTGTGGAAGCCCAAAACAATGGCAAAACATATCATGTGTGCATGCTGCATCCAATTCAAGTAGAACACATAGTAGGCATCGATAGTTTGACCTAAATTTGAAATCAAAGAGAAGGTGGTTAGAAAAAATCAAAATTGGCAAAGCAAAGCATGAAATCAAAAAATTGTGATGCACTCTAGCTATGAAAATTATCAAACAATGCAAACCAAAATGATTTTTTAGAGGAATACTAGTTCAACTTATTTAATTTTTTATTTGTAGGCCAAAATCAAACCCCGTAGTTGGATTTTTTTTTCAACTTGATCTGTAGTACTGGGGAAAACCCTAGTTTATAACCTATTTAATAATAGATTCGTAGTCGATTCTTTTACTTTTTTATTATTACTATGCAGCACATGTGTGTTTGCCCGTCGAGTGAAACTCGGAGGAAGAGGAATCACTCGGAAGGAGAAGAAGGGAGAGCAGTCACGGGGCCCCTCTTATTGATGGTGTATATTCTTTTTCTGGTGATGTTGACTGTTGTGCAGGGTTTGTCAGTGCGCAGGAGGTGCGAGCGAGCGAGCGAGCGAGTCGAGCGAGGCCGAGAATGAGAGAGATTTGTTTTTTTTGTGAGAGGGACAACCGAAGGATCCAGAAGGACCCACAGACTTCCAATACGCATCCTGATGCGTCTTCTCTTGACAAAGAAGATGGCTGGGAGTTGGCGTACCTATTGCACGTGACTTGTGCTCACTCAAGTGTGGGACCTCACGCGTGGGCACCACACGTAAGTGACAGACCTGTTGGTGTAAAAGCTCGGTTGATTATTATAGTGCATTAGAACAAAGTTTCCTATGGATTCAAGGGTAGGAAATCCAAGTTAACTCATTTACATGACATTATTTTTTCCATGAAGCAAAGTTAACACTATCAATTGGTACATTTTGGAGTGACTAAGAAGGATCAATGCTTACTTATTCGTTTAATTTCACGTGTTAAACTTGTCTAAATCTTGTTCAAACCTAGGATTTGACCAAGATTCAAATGGGCAGAAAAATAATTAAAAAATAGAAAAATGAAAAACCAAATCACATAGTAAGCATTCAAGTTGATAAACAAGGTCTAGACATATTCAAACCAGACAAATCATGTATCTATACCCCTAACCCCTAAACTCTGTCTTATGAAGTCAAGCATGTGAAGAGAAGTGGTTTTGGGTTTGGGGGTATATATACATGATTTTTATTGTTTAAATATATATAGACTTTGTTGATCAACATGAATGCTTAATTACTATATGACATAAGAAGTTTATGTGCTTTGGTGTTTCATTTTTTTGATTTCTTTTTTGAATTTTTATGCCCATTTGAATCTTGGTCAAATCCTAGGTTTGACAAAGATTTAAACAAGTTTGAAACATGAAAATGAAAAAGTAAGCTTGGATCCTTCTTAGTCACTCCAAAATGAAGCTTTTGGGTGGGTTTTTGAAATTTCCATGTTTGAAACCCAAAACCACTTCTTCTCTTCAGCTTGACTTCATAAGACAACGTTTAGGGTTAGGGGGTAGATACATGATTTTGGTTTGAATATCTCTAGCTTCGTTGATCAACTTGAATGCTTAGTATATTACATAAGAAGACTATGTGGTTTGGTTTTTGATTTTGTTTGATTTTTTATGACCATTTGAATCTTGGTCAAATCCTAGGTTTGACCAAGATTTAAACAAGTTTAAAACATGAAAATGAAAAAGTAAGCATGGATCCTTCTGTCATGACAATGAGTTAACTTGGCTTTACTACCCTTGATGAATCCATAGGAAACTTTTTGTACTAATGCAGTATAATATTCTGGTTTGAATATGTCTAGACCTTGTTTATCAACTTAATTTGAAAGACATACAAGTTATAGCACACATAGTGCATACATTTTCACACATACTGCACTAGATGCTAACCCTATAGTTTGAGGCCATTTGGATGAGGTCGAAAAAATTCTTGGATTAGAATCGTGTTGTTCGAACCCCGTAGTTGGATTTTTTGAACCCTTGATCTTTAGAACTGGGCAAAACCCAAGTTTAACCATGCAAGATTCAAATGGCCCTAAAAATTCAGAAAAAAATCAAAAGAATGAAAAACCAAAGCACATATATAGCATTCTTATGTCATATGTATAGTAAGCATGCATTCAAGTTGATAAACAAGGTCTAGACATATATATTCAAACCAGAAAAATCATGTATATATCTACAAAACTCTAATTAAACTATGTCTTATGAAGTCAATCATGTAGAGAAGTGGTTTTGGGTTTCAAATATGGAAATTTCAAGAACCTCCCAAAAGCTTCATTTTAGAGTGACTAAGAAGGATCCAGGCTTATCTTTTCATTTCATGTTTTAAACTTGTTTAAATCCTGGTCAAACCTAGGATTTGACCAAGATTTATGGGCATAAAATTCAAAAAAATCAGAAAAATAAAAAACCAAAGCACATAAGCATATTCAAGTTGATAAACAAGGTTTGGACATATTCAACCCATACACAAATCATGTATCTACCCCTAACCCTAAACTCTGTCTTATGAAGTCAAGCATGAAGAGAAGTGGTTTCGGGTTTCAAACATGGAAATATCAAAAACCTCCCAAAAACTTCATTTTAGAGTGACTGAGAAGGTTGCATGCTTCCCTTTTCATTTTCATGTTTTAAACTTGTTTAAATCTTGGTCAAACCTAGAATTTGACAAGATTCAAATGGGCATCAAAATTCAAAAAAATCAGAAAAAGAAAAACCAAAGCAATAGTTTTCTTATGTCATATAGTAAGCATTAAAGTTGATAAACAAGGTCTAGACATATTCAACCAGACAAATCATGTATCTATACCCCTAACCCCCTAAACTCTGTCTTATGAAGTCAAGCATGTGAAGTGGTTTTGGGTTTCAAACATCGAAATTTCAAAAACCTCCCAAGAGCTTTTTAGGGTGACTAAGAAGGATACATGCTTCCCTTTTCATTTTCATGTTTTAAACTTGTTTAAATTATCTTGGTCAAACCTAGGATTCGACATGATTCAAATGGGCATCAAAATAAAAAAAAACAGAAAAAGGAAAAACCAAAGCAATAGTTTTCTTATATATGTCATATAGTAAGCATTAAAGTTGATAAACAAGGTCTAGATATATCCAAACCAGACAAATCATGTATCTACCCCCGGCCTGTCGATCTTATGAAGCTAGTCTACTAGCATGTGAAGGGAACTCGTTTTCGGTTTCAAACATAGAAATTACAAGAACATCCCAAAAGCTTCTCCATTTTAGAGTGACTACGAAGGATACTGACTTCCCTTTTCATTTTCATGTTTTAAACTTGTTTAAATCTTGGTCAAACCAAGGATTTGACCAAGATTCAAATGGGCCTAAAAATTTAGAAAAAAATCAAAAAGAGAATGAAAAACCAAAGCACACATAGCATTCTTATGTCATATGTATAGTAAGCATTCAAGTTGATAAACAAGGTCTAGACATATTCAAACCAAAAAATCATGTATATATCTACCCCTAACCCTAAACTGATCGTCGATCTTATGGAAGTCAATCATGAAGAGAAGTGGTTTTGGGTTTCAAACATGGAAATTTCAAGAACATCCCAAAAGCTTCATTTTAGAGTGACTAAGAAGGATCCATGCTTACTTACTCGTTTTCACGTGTTAAACTTGTCTAAATCTTGGTGAAACCTAGGATTTGACCAAGATATGATTCAAATGCGCAGAAAATTAAAAAAGTCAGAAAAATTAAAAACCAAAGTACATAGTCTTCTTATGTCATATAGTAAGCATATTCAAGTTGATAAACAAGGTTTGGACATATTCAAACCATACAAATCATGTATCTATACCCCTAACCCTAAACTTTTTCTTATGAAGTCAAGCATGAAGAGAAGTGGTTTGGGTTTGGGTTTCAAAAACCTCCAAAACTTCATTTTAAGTGTTGAAGTTAGCATTAAAGTTGATAAACAAGGTTTAGACATATTCAAACCAGACAAATCATGTATCTACCCCTAACCCTAAACTCGGTCTTATGAAGTCTAGCATGAAGAGAATCGTTTTGAGTTTCAAACGTTTAAGCCAAAAGCCCCATTTCAAATATTTCAAACTTATTCAAAGTTGGTTCAAATTTGAAAGACATACAAGTTATAGCACACATAGTGCATACATTTTCACACATACTGCACTAGATGCTAACCCTATAGTTTGAGGCCACTTGGATGAGGTCGAAAAAGTTCTTGGATTAGAATCGTGTTGTTCGAACTCCGTAGTTGGATTTTTTTGAACCTTGATCTGTAGCACTGGGCCAAAACCTAGTTTAACCTATTTAATTATAGATTCGTATATCGATTTTTCTACCTTTTTATTATTACTATGCACAGATGTGCGTTTGCCCGTCGAGTGAAACTCGGAGGAAGAGGGATCACTCGGAGAGAAAAGGCAGAGCATTATGGTGTCTTCCCTTTTTCGGGTGATGATGATGATGTTGACTGTTGTGCAGGGTTTGTCAGTCGCGGAGGTGCGGCCCGAGCGAGCGAGCGAGTCGAGCGAGGCCGAGAATGAGAGAGATTTGTTTTTTTTTGTGTGAGAGGGACAACCGAAGGATCCAGAAGGACCCACAGACTTCCAATACGCATCTGATGCGTCTTCTCTTGACAAAGAAGATGGCTGGGAGTTGGCGTACCTATTGCACGTGACTTGTGCTCACTCAAGTGTGGGACCTCACGCGTGGGCACCACACGTAAGTGACAGACCTGTTGGTGTAAAAACTCGGTTGATTATAATAGTGCATTAGAACAAAGTTTCCTATGGATTCAAGGGTAGGAAATCCAAGTTAACTCATTTACATGACATTATTTTTCCATGAAGCAAAGTTAACACTATCAATTGGTACATTTTGGAGTGACTAAGAAGGATCAATGCTTACTTATTCGTTTAATTTCACGTGTTAAACTTGTCTAAATCTTGTTCAAACCTAGGATTTGACCAAGATTCAAATGGGCGAAAAATTTAAAAAACAGAAAAATGAAAAACCAAATCACATAGTCTTCTTATGTCATATAGTAAGCATTCAAGTTGATAAACAAGGTCTAGACATATTAAACCGGACAAATCATGTATCTATACCCTAACCTAAACTCTGTCTTATGAAGTCAAGCGTGTGAAGAGAGTGGTTTGGGTTTCAAACATAAATTTAAAACCTCCCAAAAGCTTCATTTAGAGTGACTAGAGGATACATGCTTCCCTTTACATTTTCATGTTTTAAACTTGTTTAAATTATCTTGGTCAAACCTAGGATTTGACGAAGATACAAATGGGTGGGCACAAAATTCAAAAAAATCAGAAAAATGAAAAACCAAATCACATAGTCTTCTTATGTCATATCGTAAGCAATCAAGTTGATAAACAAGGTCTAGATATATCCAAACCAGACAAATCATGTATCTACCCCTGTCGATCTTATGAAGTCTAGCATGAAGGGAAGTCGTTTTGGGTTTCAAACATTGAAATTTAAAGAACATCCCAAAAGCTTCATTTTAGAGTGACTAAGAAGGATACAGACTTCCCTTTTCATTTTCATGTTTTAAATTTGTTTAAATCTTGGTCAAACCAAGGATTTGACCAAGATTCAAATGGCCCTAAAAATTCAGAAAAAAATGAAAAGAATGAAAAACCAAAGCACATAACATTCTTATGTCATATGTATAGTAAGCATTCAAGTTGATATACAAGGTCTAGACATATATATTCAAACCTAGGATTTGACTAGCTAAGATTCAAATGGGCATAACAAATTCAAAAAACAAAAACCAAACACATAGTCTTCTGATGTCATATAGCAAGCATTCAAGTTGATAAACAAACTTGTTTAAATCATGGTCAAACCTAGGATTTGACCAAGATTCAAATGGGCATAATTTTAAAAAAATGTAAAATCAAGGCACATAGTCTTCTTATGTCATATAGTAAGCATTCAATTAAGTTGATAAACAAGGTCTAGACATATCAAACCAGAAAATTCAGGTGTCTAGCTACCCCTAACCCTAAACTCTGCACGAAGAGAAGTGGTTTTGGGTTTCAAACATGGATATTTCAAAAACCCTCCCAAAAACCTTCATTTTGGAGTTAATAAGAAGGATCAAGGCTTACTTTTTCATTTTCATGTTTTAATCTTTTTTAAATCTTTGTCAAACCTAGGTTTTGACCAATATTCAAAAGGGCATAATTAAAAAAAATGAAATATCAAGGCACATAGTCTTCTTATGTCATATAGTAAGCATTCAATTAAGTTGATAAACAAGCTCTAGACATATTCAAACCAGAAAAATCATGATGTATCTACCCCTATATATCCCTAAACCCTAACTTATGAAGTCAAGCACGAAGAGAAGTGGTTTTTGGTTTAAATCATGGAAATTTCAAAAACCCTCCCAAGAGCTTCATTTTGGAGTGACTAATTAAGAAGCATACATGCTTACCTTTTCATATTCATGTTTTAAACTTGTTCAAATCTAGGTCAACAAACCTAGGATTTGATGAAGAATCAAATGGGTATAAAAAATTTAAAAACAAGCTCTAGATAAGCTCAAGTTGAAAAACAAGTTCTAGACATATTCCAACCAGAAAAATCATGCATGTACCCCCTATATATATATATCCCTAAACCCTGACTTATGAAGTCAAGCATGAAGAGAAGTGGTTTTTGGTTTCAATCATGGAAATTTCAAAAACCCTCCCAAGAGCTTCATTTTGGAGTGGCTAAGAAGGATAGATACTTAATTTTTCATATTTATGTTTTAAACTAGTTTAAATCATGGTCAAACCTAGGATTTGACCAAGATTCAAATGGGCATAAAAATTCAAAATAAATGAAAATAAATGAAAAACCAAGGCACGTAGTCTTCTTATGTCATATAGTAAGCATTCAATTAAGTTGATAAACAAGGTCTAGACATATTCAAACCAGAAACATCATGTATCTAGCTACCCTAGCCCTCAACTCTGTCTTATGAAGTCAAGCATGCATGAAGAGAAGTACGTGGTTTTTTGGTTTCAAACATGGAAATTTCAAAAACCCTCTCAAGAGCTTCATTTTGGAGTGACTACGAAGGATACATGCTTAATTTTCATATTCATGTTTTAAACTTGTTTAAATCATGGTCAAACCTAGGATTTGACCAAGATTCAAATGGGCATATATGAATCTTTAGCAGGTGCGTTTTTTTACTAATCCATATGGAATATTTTGATAAAACCCTTTTAGAAGGCTTTGTTAAGGCCTCAAGGACAATGAGTTGGGAGGAGGCCAGGTAGACTGTAGCTAGGCATTGATTCGGAATTTATGATGCTTGCGACTTGCTTGCGTGGCTTGTTGATTTCCCAGGTGACGCAGCTTTTTTTGACTGCCCAGCCATGGATAGGTCATAGGAGTGCAGAGCTGTAGGCGGTGCGGATAAGTACGCGGGGCATTGATGATGTAGGTGTGTTCGGTTGCCCACGCGAGTGCAGAGCTGTAGGGTTATGCGAGTAGGCCTTTAAACTGGGAGGTGGCACAAGAAGATTTTAGTAAGGAATGGTTCCTTTCCAGAGGAATGGAATGGTTCCATCCCCGCGTTCGGTTTGGACAAAAAGGAGGTACAGAATGGTACTGTTTTTTGTTCGGTTGGAGGAATTGGAGAGCAGAACGGAATGTGGTTAAACTAAACTTTTGTCTAAGAATCGTAATTAACAATGGCAAATAGCCTTTTAAATCTTAAAATCGTAATTAACAACGCCTAATGGCCTTTTTAATCTTAAAATCGTAATTAATGTTATTTTTTGTATGGTCGGGGAATTTGGAGAGTAGAACGGAATGAAGTTAAAGTTTAATCTTTTGTCTAAATATCGTAATTAATAGTGGCCTTTTTAATCTCAAAATCATAATTAACAACAACTAATAATTTTTTTGGTTGGATTAGTGAAGTGCTTTGTAATTAATAGCGGCTAAGTAACAGCCGTTCCACCACATTCCACCGATTCGGTGGAATGGGTGCATTCTGCATATGGGGAGAATATTCCCTTTCGAGGAACCACTCGGTTCCGTTCCATTCCACAACCGAACACAAGAATGGGCTCTAGGTGCGGAACGGTTCCATTCCATTCCACTTGGTTCTGGAACCGAACACACCCTAAATGCGTTGCAATGGAAAATGACAGTGTGTGGTGGCCTGATGGTGAAGAAGAAAGGTCGGGCGAAGAGTTGTTGGCTAGAGTCGGTTTTATACGAATCGACGAGGTGCGGGATAGTTTGATTTTAAGGGCTCCTTTCATTCACAGGATAGGGAAATCATAGGAGTAGGAATGTAGGATTGGGATTTGGGATGACATGTGTAGTTAAATCCTATAATAAGATGAGTTGCGTTTGATTGCGCCAAATGAATTTTTCCATGAGGTAGGACCAAATATTTAATCCTATACTAGGATTTGCACTACTTGATGATTCCTATAGGATTATTTCCTATTGGATATGTTCATATGAATCAAACTACTAGTGTAGGAAATATTCCTATAAGATCTAAATCCTATTATCTTATACCAACCTAATATGAATCAAAGAAGCCCTAAAGGATTTTCGAAGGAATCATGTACGAAGTATGATTTTTCTAAGTCACCCAACATATATACTAGGAATAGAACTAAGTAGTACCATATACTTAGGCCCGCATGCACAAATATTAAGTGTGGATTGAGGAAGTCGATAACTTGGGAAAAAACTTTCGCAACTGCACACCTATGTTACCACCCTTGCGACGCTAATTGTCGTAGAGCTGACCTAGAACGAACTCTTGTCTCGGTTAACATGAGAGAGATAAGGGATAAATACAATTGTGATACACTTTCCTAATATTTTGTTGAATGAGATAATCTTGTGTTTTCCTAATAGGGTTAATTAAGTACACATTTGGCAGCTCGTGTGTTGCATACGTTGGTGAACTTTAGACCCCAACTATATATTATTATTTGAACTCACCTCTAACACTTAATTATGTATAATAAGGTCCCTAACTAACCTCAAACACAATTAGGTATAACAGCGGTCCATAACTAACCTCAAACACTTAATTAGGTCTTACATTGCCCCCTTAGACTACCCCTTACCCTCAGCGACGTACGCAACATGGTGTTTGGGTTGAATGGCCCACCCTATTTTAAAATGTTTTAGTTAATTAATTATGTAAAAAATTATCACATATAAAGTGGAAAAAAGAAAATTAGTAAGGTGTGCCCACCTGGCCTACGGTTGTTTTGTGCGTCCTCCACTGCGTACTCCTCTTGATCTGTGACGATGAACATAGTTCTTTAGAACACATGCAACACTTACAGTTGATAGGCCGTTGCAAAGCTAATCAATGATAAAACCTGCTTTCATAATCCATTGTACTTTGATTTAATTAGTCCCTCTAATGGACCCCAACTATGTGTGCTTGAGATTTAGCAAAATGCTTTGCCGCCGTGCCACATAACAAATAATAAACAGACCAATCAAGTTTTTATCATTGCTAGACCTAACTAAGTGTTCAAGTGCTCAATTTTGACCACATTAGAGTTGAGGGGCCAAACATAATTCTTAAATACGTGAGGGACCGAACATATACTTCTAAACACCCGAGGGACAAGACAAATTTGAGTACTATTGTTATTATTAGACTAGTCACAATGGGGAGTATCATATAATAGTATCATACATATGATACTAATGTACAATATTATTTTCACAGTCCATATTATCATCATGTAGTAGTATAATATGTTACATGTATTTAGGGATTTGTAGAATCTCAATACAAAAGTGTGTACAAGATTTGTTTGGCAGTAATTTTTCTAGTTCTACATGATATGATACGATATCTACCTATGATACCACTATCGTCTCTTTCATCATTAACTGATATGACACATCAACATTTTGCATGCATGTAGTGCATGATACTACTTATGATATTGCCATTGCGAGTAGTCTCCCTTTGTCCTAGAGTACAATGCCAATTTGTTTTCAGAGGCAAACTTAGACTAATACTTGGGCCCGCCAATTATGAGTTGCATGTCATTCAAAACTATATCATCGGATGCTTGTTTCGATGAACTTTCCAATGGTATATTTTGCGGATGTCATAAAATTAGGCTGGTCATACTATTTCTATAGTGGGTAGTATCATGGAGTAGTATCATAGTAATGCTACATTTATTATTTTTTAGAATCTCAATGCAAATTTGTGTACAAGATTTGTTTAGCATTAAGTTTTCTCGTTGTTTGCGCTATGATACAGTATCTACCTATGTTACACTAATCTCCTCTCTCCTACTTAATTAGCTGCCAGATCAACATTTTTGTGGGACCAATGTGTATGATACTAGCTATGATACTAGCACTATCATGTGGGTACCTAAATCTCGAGTCAAAGTTTGACACGAAACCGATGTGGACTTTATTCATGGTGGAAGGGAGTAACAATCATAAGCACATTATTATTATTGTTTGAACAACATTTTATTTGATGTGCCATAAGAAGTTTAGAAACTCCTAGCCTGCGGAGGTGGCGTTTTGGCACACGCGTGCATATGCACCAATTATAGAAAATGATTAAAAAAAATTATATAAATGTTAATTTTTTTGGTATACATTGTGACATCATATGTTCGTTCACAAGTTTTCGTGGAAAAACGACATTTTGTGTGGCGTGTAAAAAAAGGCAAAAAATATACTGTACGTAGTCGTGTTACAACATCAAAATTTGTCTTTTTTATAGGAGCCACATAATTTTTTTGTGAGAAAACTTGTGTACCAACATAAAATGTCTAGATATACATGTAAAATTTTAGTTTAGAATTTTTTGACACTTTGAAATATGGATTCACATAATGGGAGCATATGCTCCTATGAGGCAAAGTGCATTTCCGCTAGCCCCCGCCATTTCTTATATCTCTATATTGTCTATATATCTATACCTCTACCTCTACCCCCTTGGATTCCTGAACAGACGTACAGTACTAGTAGGGCCTACTATTTATTATTATTACATACTCTAAAAAAAAACCTACTGCAGCCAAAATTTAATATCATCGAGCGGTAAAATTCCCCGCCAACGCCCAAATATCTCGCGCCGCAAAGTTTCAGATCTGCGAATATTTTTTTCCTCAAAAGAAGGACTGCGAAATTCCCTTCTACTCCTCTATCGCCCAGCTTCGCCCTAGTTTCGCCCGCAAGCCCTCAGAGAAACCGCCCCTCTTGCCTACCTCCAGATCTTCCCGGCCGCCGCACTTCGCCGTTCAAGCTGCCACGGCTTCAAACCCCGAGGCTGCCCTATCCGCACCTACTCCGGCGTCCACCGCACCGTATCTCGTTCGCCGACTCTATCGACCACCGCACCTGACCAGCTTCGCCGACACCGACGCCACCGTGCACTGCACATCATCTGCTTCACCGACCTTCTAGTTCGGCCGGCGCGCTGAACACTTCATCGACCGCCCAGCATGTCCTTCTCCGACCCCCCAAGATCTGCTTCCCCGGCACCCACCGCAACAGCAGTCCCCTCGCCGACCTCCACGTCACCCGTAAGAACGCGGAACACGTCTAAACGCCGCCCAGAAATAGGTAACCAGACATCCCTGCGCGTTTTGTTCTGTTAGGAGTATTGCAGCTGACTGTATTTCTGAATTCGTGCTATATTTCTAACTTACAAGTGCTTTCGTTGATAACCACCTCATCCTTTAGGTTTAAACACGACGCATAAGTATGTTTTTCCGTGACCAAACCCACCCATTCGCTGAAACTCTACATGGTATCAGAGCCTAGGTTTCCTTCCTGCTAGCCGCCACAAACAGTACCAAACAAGTTCTTCCTTTGATCACAAAACCCACCGTTGAGATGTAGAAATCCAGGCGGCGGGAGGCCGCATCAGGTGCTCTGCGTCGGTTGCGGCTATCACACACAGCGATGTGAGCTGTGTGAGATCGGCGGCTGCTCGCGCGGGGAGAAAGAAGAGGGTGAAGATCGTTTTGGTTTAGAAAGGAGAGAAGAGGAAGTGAATCCGTGGCAGAGAGATCTGGATCCGTGTGAGGGGCAGAAGTTGGAGGCGTGCGGAGTGGGGCGAGCCTTTGAGCGCAGGGCGGAGCCGGAGGTTGGTGCTGGACGTTGACCAGCGCGAGCCGGTCGATGTGGCCAGGTGCGGTACGCCAGGTTGGCCAGGGCGCGCAGACGAGGCGCCATCCGAGTGGAAGTGAGGAGAAAATGGAGATGTGAGGCTGTGAGGATATGTGGTGATGGAGTTGATGAGGCTGCGATTGAGTCGTGATGGAGTTGATGAGGCTGCGGTTTAGTGGTGATGGTGATGGTTGTGGATATGTCCAGGGGAAAGGCATGCGTGCCTGAGGTGAGACTGGTTGAGGCCTGACCGGGGGATAGGCATGGGTGCTTGAGGAGTGGATGGTTGAGGCAGGAGTTGGCTGGGGGTTTGTGGGAGAGACGGAAGAGGTGGCCGGGCAGAGTGGAGAAGAGAGGCTGAGGACATTGAGGCGAGTGTGGATGGTTCTGCGGAACTTGTGTGGTGAGGCAGCCGGGGTTGTTGAGGACGTGTATGGTTAGGAGTTGTGCGTATCCCAGATGGTTGAAGCTGGATATCTTCGCTGCTGATGAAGAGATGAATCGAGATGACAAGATGATGGAAAGTGCAATGCTGTCATGTATCCTAGGAGTTATGCTGAATGTTCATTACTGGTAGTTGTCATATGTGTCATGTTGTTGTTGCAAGATGGCCATGGTTGTTTACCCATGATCATCTTGAGGGGGTGTGTTACCATGAGTGAGTTTAGTAGTAGCGCTGTAGTAATATTGTATCCAGTGTGAGGCCCATAGAGGCCCATGTCCAGTAGTATTGTAACCCTAACTCAGATGATATAAATACAGTGTGGTGGTCTGAGTAACCTAACCCACCCATTCGCTGAAACTCTACAAAATATGAGCCACCAATCATGAGCCGTTGAATGCTCTACATGTCCACGATTGACAACAACAACAACAACAAAGCCTTTATTCCCAAACAAGTTGGGGTAGGCTATACAAGTCCACAATTGACACGATTACAATTTCTCACTATTTGGCCGTAGGCTACTGCTCTAGTTACATCATGTTTGATATCTTTCTGCGATCCTGTATTACATGTTTATGCACGTCA